>OX637535.1:35910391-35968677 GCA_951800035.1 Linnaemya tessellans
CCACAAAAAAAAAAATGTTATGTCAATGATAATTTTTAACTGTAGCAAAGTTTAAAAAGTTCGTCTAACCACCCTTGACCACTTCAAAGGATCTTTTCCAAATATAAGAACCACCCTATGTCATTCCTTGCATCTTAAAATATCTCTATGCTAAATTTCATTTAAATCTGTTCATCGGCTTAAGTGTGAAAAGGAAAAATTCGCGTAACTAATATCGCCGACATACATAATTATGTTCTCAGTCACCTTTTTGCATCTGTGCGCCGATACTTTGCAAAATATTCTACAAATAAATAAATATGCTATAACCGGAGCATCTATCGGATTCAAAATTATCTTGTACTCAATTCAGTACTATCAAGATTATTTGAATTAATGATCATTATATGTAACAAAAAAATGGTTTAGCTACGATTTTGGTTATTTGTTAGATTGCTTTTAATTTTTATTCCAAATTTAGTGCCACTTTATTCTACTGGCTTAAAAGAAATTTTTTCGATGTAGAATTACTCATAATAAATAATACTAACTGCAGCTATTATTTTTTAAAGTAAGAAATCTAATACTTAGACTAAATATATTTAAATTAGCCGCAGTTACATAATAATATTAATATAATACAGCATAATTTTTTCGAAGGTCACAAGACTGCAACAAACTGCCGAGTGTTGCACTATCTAGACAATTTCAATTTATATAAACGTCAGTGTTTTTAAAGTAATTATAAAATAAAATTTAATAAAAACAATGATAAGAAAAATGTAAATACACATGACAGACAAAAAGCTTTTGCATGTCCAATTTTAGGACAATTGGACATGAAAACGATTTTTGAAATAAACTGCATAATTTAATTTGTCATAAAAGTGTTTCATTCATTTGTTCATTCAAATACATTAATTAGTTAGTATATTTTATTAAATTTGAAATTTATTGGATATTCTCAGATTAACAAGTTTTAGAATTAAAATTCGATATGTATTATATATTTGTTAATGTAGGTATAAATTTCATTCCAGATAAACAAGTACGCTGTTGATTTTATGATAATTTAAAATACTCGCATGAGTTTATAATAACTTCTGAAGCTTCTTTTTTTAATAGCATATCAAGTTTACACACCCTTTACATAAATAAATATGTAAGTAAGTAATTCTGGAATCATACTTGTAAAAAAACATTAATAGTACCTATAAGTGTTCTACAAAATAATTTTGGAAATATAAAAGAAGAACCCACTTCGCCCACCAACACTTCTAAAATATTGGTTCTTTGCGGCCATAACCATTCAGCAGCTGCTAATACATAAGCTGTAATAAATATGCATGCATATTTTTGGGAAAAATCAATAATAATTTTAGTCCACTGCGCATGTCGAACTGCGCAGCACTATGCACCTACAAAGTCAAATGTTTTGCACAATTTTTTAATGTTCTCACGAGCAAACTGACTAAAGCAAAGGACACTAAAATAATGCTCAGTAGCAGGAAAAACATCGTCGCAAAAGGAACTAACGAAATAAGAAACGGACAAATCTTATATATTTTACAAATAACAAAGCCACAATAACAAAAGCTATATCAAAAGCAGTAATAAAGTGTGATGGTGAATTTGAATGAAAAAACAATGAATTAACGGTGAGTACAGGGAGCATGATTTTTCACTATGGATTTCGTTGTTAGTGTTTGTTGTGCATGACGATTGTTGTTGCTTTTGTAATTGTGAATTAGAATAACGTGGTAAACTGAAAATGGGGGTTGAAGTTATTGATGGTGTAGATGCTTTGTGTAGCTTGTGTTTTGAGAGTGTGCAAGTGTTTTTGTTGTAATGTATTTACATACATATGGATATGTATGTATATAGAAATGCATACAATAATAAATGTATAAATAATACTTTCATACATACTAAGCAAGCAAACCTAACATTTGCTTAACATGTTTTAGTTTAGTTGAGTTTTCTTAATGTATATGCGCCGTTCGTTGCATTTAGTTCAATTTCATAGCCTAAACGTTATAGTACATTGGTTCGCACCATTGTGGAACCTTCACATACATACATACATATGTACATATGTATGTACCTATATAACAACAAAAAAGCATAAGAAATCTAAAATAATTAAAAGAATCGTTACAAGCTAACTATTGATTTTTCCTATACCTAGTCAATAAAAATTGGAAAGAAATAAAAACAATGAGTGCAGCTGTGAAATCTAGTGCTCGCTTAAAAAACAAGCGGCGTCCCGGTGATCCGTGGATATCTAAAAATCGGGTTTTAAACGGTGGTTTCGGTAATGGTAAGTCCAAGCGAAATTGTCCCATCTATCGTAATCCCAATTTCGATACGGACGAAACAAAACTGCTTATACAACTATGGGGTGATCCTAAAACGCAACGTGAACTTATTACCACCCACAAAAAACATGTTGTCATAGCACAGCTGTCATCCAAAATGGAAGAGTACGGTTATTATCGTTCGCCCGAAGAAATCACCACACGTATTAAGAACATGAAATGTTTTTACAATCGTTTGAAAAAGGATATGGAAACAACTAAGAATATGGATCCTTCATGGCGTCACTACGCCGAAATGGATGCCATAATGACGAGACCTATATTTAGTGTGAGACCAAACGAAGTGCCTGCACCTTCGCTAAAATATTTGCTGGAACAAGAACAGGAAAAGCGTAAAGAACGCAAGCGCAAAGCAGAAGAAGAGGGTGAGTATAAAAAAGTAGTTATAAATAGTATCAAGTCAATTGGTGGATTCACTAGCCTTGTTGTATCATTTAAAGTTGATGTATTTAAATTTCTCAAAACAAAAACAAACTATTTGTAAAACATTTCAGCTTTGAAAACTTATTTTGAATTTACAACTTGTGAATGGAACATATGTACATATATTTTGTAGTACTTTTTGTTTTACTTATTTACAACAAAATGTAAAAAGTTTGAAATTTTGCAAACTAAAATTTATACGCATTTTTGCAGGTTCCACTATATCCGATAGTGATGAGGACTTAGCAGATATTCTGGCTGTACCTCATACGGCTACAAATAATAAAACAAATAATAATACAAAAAACAAAGATACAGTTGTTACTGTAACGAGTACTAACATTGAGATTCAATCAGACGAAAATGAATCCAGAGCATTGGGAAAAAATACAGAAAAAGGAAGAAAGATATTGAATGAGGATAATCTGCAAAATATAAACGGTAAAGAAAGCTAAATCTTATATGTATGCGTACATTTTTAGTTTCATATTATTATTTAGATCAAACTATCAGCGATGCAGAAATGGCCATAAAATTAGAAATTGAATCTGAGCAATTTCAAGAATATCAAAGCACGGATGAAACTGAAACGACAATTAAGGACTCAAATGGCAAAAAGACAGATGAGTCCGAGAGAAGTGTGAACATATCGCTCGATGAAAATTTGTTGGTTCCAAAAGTTGAACCGATTGATGTAGATGAAGAATTTGTGAGTGCAGATAAACCAAAGTAAGTATTTGTTATTATTATTTAGTTGCGTATGCATGTTAATTTTAACTTCCCGCTGTATATAAACGAGAAGTTATTGATATGCCAGCTTGAATAAATGCCTGTTTACATACAGGCCTCTCATAAATTTTTTCATAACTCCAAAATTCAAGTACATATTTTTAATAAATTATACAAAATTCGCTAAAAATTACGATATTATGCTTCTACTTTCAAAATAACTGTCGATTTTTGTAGGGAGCATCACACAGCCTTGTGATCAACTATGCAGGAATTATCTGCTCAAAATTAAGTTTTATATTGAAATCCCACTAAATATTACCGCCCTTATGCATAATGACAAACCTGGTGCTAACGAACCAGCTCGTAAGTTATTCCTATGCAAATTTCAATAATGGGAAGGTTGCAGTTACATGTGGCCGTATTTATAAGTTGGAACATTTCTTTTGAAAGACCAAAAAGCCTTTATATTTCAATTTGAAAACGCATAGTAATGAAGTCTCCGCCACACTATTGTCCATATGTACAGAAAATTTTTGAAAAAACTCCACAATTATTTTCTTTTATTTTGGAGAATCTCTTTATATTTATATTTCTGTACACTATGTATTGGTTGAAAAGACATATTTTGATAAAAGTTAGGACAATGTAAACAACATTGGTATTGTTTGGGAAAAATATTTTTGTTACCGGAATAGGTTTAGAATATATCTTACTCTATATCATTATTTTATTATTTCTCTTTATAAATCTTATATTCTCAAAACAATTTATGTACTGTACAATAAAGTCTTCAAGTAACATAAAATCAATATTTTTTCTGTTCGAAAGCGATAAATTCAATCGCACACAGAATTAATTACTTTACGTACAGATTTCAAGTCAGATTTTTCTTTGTATGTATTTAATTAATAAAGTCTAATGTATTTTTTTGCAGCACACCAAATCAACCACCGCCAAAACAAAACTTTACTCAATTGGCGGATATTTTAAAACAACCAGCGAAAACTCAAAGTACGCCAGCTTCTACAATGATTAAATTTTCTATGGCTACGAATTCCACTTCTGCAACCATTTCTACGACGAATTCCCCATTATCGACTCCATCGAAAATATCGGTAGTGTCGCCCACTATTCTAATGCCAACGCAAATATCTGCCAAATCTACAATAGCAGCAAAAGCAGATCAAAGGCAAGTACGTTTACCCGGAAATTTACATGCTATATTGGCTGCTTCTGGTTCTAGAGCAACGGTTACTAATGGAAATGGCATGAAATTTTTATTGGTAAATGCAGCCGATCAAAGAGGTCCTCCCATAACAACAGCAAATTTAACATCGACTATACCTTTAACAGGTACAAATCGGCCAAATACTGCAACAAGTCAATCAAATGTTAAAATTATACAAAATACTACACAATTTCAACAACAGCAACAGATAACACAGCAACAGATAACACAGCAACAGATAACACAGCAACAACAAAAACAGCCACAGCTAAAACAGCAACAGGCACAACAAACTTCGCTTTTGAAGCCCAAAGAAGCGACGAAAGTTCGTCAGGAACATCGAGAGCAATTAAAGAAACGCGATCTTTTAGGTAAGGAAATACCATACATATGTATACGCACAGCACATACAATTATTGGGAAAAATATGGAATGTTGTAAATATCATTATATGCATATATAATGATATTTGGATATACATATGTACAAATATTAAATCTTATTATTATTTTAGGAATCAAAACAGCTTTAGTCAAAATGCTGAAAGTGCAAGAGGATGCTAATGAAATTCAAACAGAACGTCTCGCCATTGAACGTGAACGTTTACAATACGAAAAATCCATTGCAGACAGATTTCTTAGTATACTGGAGCAAAATCAAAAAGTACAACAACAGATGCAGCAACAGCTGCTACAACAGCAGCAGCTAATCCAGCAACCACAACAGCAACACATTCAACTACAACAAAGATCAAGCACATCGTCACAAGTCTTTGCGACAAATACGGGCCAGACAAATGTTTCACAAAATGGTCAGATTATGCTGCCCCCTAAACTTCTAATAACAACTATGGTTCCAAATTCGGCCGGACAAGCAACAACAGTTGCAACTTCAAAAGTTTTAACCACAACAGGTTTTACGAACTTGTCCACAACTTCAAATAGCGATTTGCAACTAGTGGTACCCAAAGAGGAGCCAAAAAATTGAAATTGGAAATGATTTGCTTATACATAAAATCATTAAACAAAAACTTTTATCTAGTCACGAACCTTAAAGAGTCAGATTGAATGAAATTATTAAAAAATATGGGGCTTTAGATATTTGTAAATATGGTGATGTGGAAGCGTTGAATTGAAAAGAAATTTCATAATAAAAAATAATTTTTTAATATAAAACGTACATAATACATACATAAATATAAACGAATTCTCTGTGCGATCTATATGAACACGATCCTTATAATCGATTATCAATGAAGCAGGAAACCAAGCCCATTATAAAACCGACGACTTTTCATTTTGCATTGTCTTTATTATATTTTCCTCTTTTCACCAGCAAAATAAGCTCTTATCAAATTAACAGCGTCTGCAAATCCAATTGGTTCAATTATTTTAGTACGGATAAATACATAAGTGTCCGGAAACGGATTTATTTTTTATTTATTTTTCAAAATATTGCTGGTAGCACTGTGTCTCGGTTAATATGAAAAAATATACTGGCATCACTAATTGCCATTCTCCATATACGGTTTGAATCATTGCTGAAGACGGGTGCAATTTTGAAGAACACATCATAGATTTCTGGTAGAAGGTTATTATCTTTGATAATATTGCACATTATAGTGTCCACACCTACACTTAAAACCTGGTGTAAAGATTAAAATCCTATGGCAAATTTAAATAATTCAGATTTTAACGCACAGGTTGTCTTGATGAAAATAAATTATATTTTTCATAGAAATACATGTATTTGTTGCTGTACTTTTCTTAAATTGTTATTTCACTTAATTGACACACTGTACAAACTGTTGTTTTTGCTTGTAGGGAAGTGTTTGGAAATCGCATATTTAATATAAAAATTAAGCTAATTCTTAAAGAAAAAAATTCTGATGTGGTTGGTTTTCCGCTCTAATATTATCAGCTTTATCAGCTAATTAAAACCAATTCAAAAATGGTTTTAAGTTACATATGTATAAGTTTTTAAACTTTTGTTTGGCCAAGTGTATAAATTCCAATATGTGAAGGATCTTTTTAAGCTAATCAGGCGGAACGTAACGTTTTAAATTACGTTTGACCAAATCATTCCGTATGGTAAAACCAGGATTTAACGTTAAAACCAAAATTTATTAAGCCCTTGTCAGTGTGAAAACACTTTAATAATATAAAAAAATTCGAATTATGACCATATGGCCTGTAGTTATTAAAAAACAAATTTAGAATTCAGGAATGGGCAAGTAGACCCAAAATATATTGATTTTAAATTGTACAAACTTTTGTACCTCAAGTGAAAAAACGTATTGTTAATATATGTAATATGTATATAAATGAGGAATAACTGCAAAACTGTAGCTGCTTCTATTTTCTTTGTAATAAAACAATAATTTTATTGGAAATAACGTTCAATTCTTTATTAACACTAAAAATTATTTTATTGAAGTAATCCTTAAATACATCAAATTCGTATTGAATAATAGAAATTACTGAATAAGTAATAAATTAGTCGTTTAAACAAATTATAAGTTTGGACTTATTTATAGCATTAAAATTAAATGTTCAAATTATTTGTATGTCTAAAGAATTTTATGCCAAAAATGTTTGTGATATATCTTATTTCTTTACATCGCTATCCAAGGAAGTTAGGAGTATAAATCAGACTGATGAAGAGTTCTACAGGAAAGTTATTCGTAATGTTTTACATAAAACTTCTGAACAAAGAAATATTTTTATGGCAGAATCGTAACAACGTGGTCATTTTTCAAATATTTGACGTTATTTTTAAGATTGCAAGTTCTCAGAACCATAAAGAAATTAAAAAAAATATTTACTTGAAACTCTTTGAAATTTTAAAAGCAATAACTGTTGCTAGAGATGAAAGAAATTTATTGTTATATTAAATTCAATTCAGATTGATATCCTAACTATTCGAAAATTTGTTTAAATTCTGAAAGGCATAATGAATATTCTAAGGCATAAAGGAAAGTCAACATCAGTTTTTAATTATTCAACTTACACAACAGAGCAGGAGCAAATTACGGCATTCGATATCGATCGAAACTTTTTTATGTACAAAAAAAAACGCACCCCAGTAACTTAATTGTTAATGCAGGCATATATGTTTTTTATAGACATGTTGTCGATTATCATACAAATAAGCAAAAACAGGCAACTATGATTTTTATACAGACATTTATTATATTTATTTTCCTTAATAGAATTAAAAACAATTACATATTTTATGTATTTTTTGTAACAATTTTTTTTAGATACTTTTTTCATATTATTTTGTTGCAATACTTTAATATATTACTACGAATAAAATTTTAAGGTAGAATATAAAAATTAAATACGTGACTACCAATCACGTTTGTAAATTTTTTAATAATCTATTGATGAAAACGCTTATATTGTTGCTGATTTTTTAAATTAACCGCTCCTTCACGGCTCTCCTGATTAGGATGAGAACGAATGTACTCCAAAGATTTTAATATAGCAGCTGGAATTGGTGGAGAAATTGGTAAATGTTCACCACTTGGATGGAAACCGTTCTCATCGGCCGTGTAACTCAAAGTAATCAATTGGCCGTCGGGAGCATAATAAGCCGAGGAGCCACTAGCATACTGGCCACCAATACCGGATTCTTGGGCTGCAATGCCATTTGTAGTGTCAAATTGATATTGGTAACTTCCATCTTCTTTCAAGTCATTGCTAAAACTGCGAGTTTCAGCAGCTGCATCGTACTGATCAGGGCGTCCCAAAGAAGAACAGATTAAAGTAGCAATACAATAAATGAACTGTAAAGAGATCAAAGTGGATAATACTTGGAATCAATGATAATATACATATATGCATGTGTGTGTGAATGTTTCTTAAACACAAAGCAAGCTCAACTGGATATGTATGTATATGAAAATGCATTCTTATGTGAAACCTGCTTACTCTACTTAAACTTGTGATCGATTTGAAGCAATATTCCTTATTTGATCACAAAATTTTTACATAAAAATGTGAAATAAAATTTAATAGGAATTAATTCATAAAAAATATGTTATATATGAACGGCTTATTTGACAAATTTTATATTGAAATTTGTCAAACAACATTATTATAAACATAGTATACATATTTTTTTGTGAACTAGGATTTAAATATATACATATGTACGTAAGTACATACCCAGATATAATTTTAATCGTGGCACAGTTTACTTAGAATCTCTAAGAAATTTTGTTAACTGTAGAAGATTCCGCGTACGGAAGAAATTATTATACAAGCTGAATCTTCTCTAATAAGACTCTTATATCAATTTAGTCATTTTCCATGCGTATAGAGATTATCCAACAGGTCTTTCATATAATTCTTATATGATTCATATAGATGTGATGATATAGACGAATTCTTTAATTTTTTTAATATAAACTTTTTGTTGTTACTCGTTAGATCATCATCAGGAGATTTACGTACAAACATACACATTCATATTTGTATGTAAGCAGATTGACGTTTTAAATTTTATAAATACTTATGATATAAGGTGAGAAATTTTTTGATGTCTTGGAATCACTTGGTAAAACTAACTTGATTTAGTTGGCATTTGTTTTTCTTCTTTTTTTTATAATAAATTAGTTTCGATAAGAATTGATTTACTTACCAATTTATACATGATGATTTTGTAGTTTTTTTTATTTGATTGTAGGTTTATAGAAAAGATTAAAAAAGTGTTTTTGAGCAGTTTCCTCTTGAAGATTCAACTAAGAATTAATACATTTCAGTTCATTTGGCTGGCAATTTATACCAAAAAATATTTTCTGTTCAATAACGTACAACTTGTATATAAATATCAACTTGCTTCCAGACCTTTTTACCGCGTGCGTTTTGATTGTTTAGTATTTTGGGTTTAAAATTTTGGCTCAATTTGTCAATTTTTTTTTGAGGCAATCTTTGGTTTCTTCTCTGTTTGTGTCATTACTTTTTTTTATAAATTCAAGTTGTTTTGTTTTTGCTTTTATCATTGTTCTGTTGAAGAGACGATTTCAACTTCTTTTGCTACATTGTGTTATCATAAATTTATATATTTTTGCCAGTTTTCACAGTGGTAACATTCGTGCAATAAGCCTTGAATTCTATTGCATTGTATTAATATCTCATTGTAGATTGCAATTATATTTCCAAATTTCAAAAAGTTATATGCATATCATTGCAAATGGATCTATATTTCTCTCTTTAATGATTTTATTCTTTTTCTTGTTCAAAAAATAATGAGTTTTATGTAGAGGAATTTTCTTGTCGAACGTGCTGGTCGGACTCATTTAAAGTGAAAAAAAATTTAACTAAGTGGATTCTTATTTTGAAAATAAGCAGAAAGTTAATACGACGGAAACAGAGAACGTTTCTAAACATAGCTTATTTATTACTATGAGTTGCTTTTAACTGAGTTAATATTATTGTATTACAGTATTGATGAAGTTTCAACTAAAATTATTTCTAACCCTCATTATTTAAAAGTCAAAATGTATTTATGTTTGTAAGAACATTCGAGACAAAAACGCTAATGGACTACTTTAATAACACAGCTTGACATCTTTTGTGATCAAACTAATTATTTTATTTCATTTTATGTTATGAACCAAGTATCACTATCAATGAACGAAAACAAATGCAAACATATACATATGTATGTATGTATATTTGAAATAATACTCATGTTTATTCACTGAATTCTATTTCATTAACAAATAAAATGCTAAGCCAGAGCTTAGCTTAATAACAGCAACGTATAGAGAAGTTTAACAACCATATACTAATAAATTTTATTGATTATCTATTGCGATGTCCCATGTACATACTCATATACATATACATATTCTAAGATAAAAGATACATTTTGGTTTACTTTTCTAAAAATTTGTATATTAACTTTTTTCACTTCCGTTTACATAAAGTAAGTAAAGTAAAATGATCTTTTAAACAATACTGATTTCACTTTTGATCTCTTTCCTTCATTTTCCCTCCTTATTAAGTCATTCATACATGGAGATATGCAAATTTGTTTTGCATTCTAATTTCAGATTTCGTAACAACTACATATATGAATTATTAAGACTAATTTTTAATAATGTATTAATCCTATTTCATATGTAATCTGGTGTCAAATATTTGACAATATATAAATATTATAATTATTTATCTAATTTAATTAGTAATTAATTGTTATAAAGTTAGTTGATAGAGAGTACTAGCAACAAAGCCCATCAGCACTTTTATTAAAAAAAAAAATAAATATATACATAAATAGTTTTCAGTCGCACCTGCTAAATTCATGGACACCTTTGAACGAAATTGATTCCATCAACGCCGTGGCTTGTCTCATACCTGGAGAAACAAGCCAAGTCTCCCTTGCTGAGGATAGGTAAGCGCTAGCCAGTTTATTCCACAAAAGAGCTCTGAGCCCCATAAATGGAGTAGAGTCGGCCCTTCTGGCTAATTCATCCGCTCATCACTCTGGCGTCCGCTGTGACCAGGTGCTCAAATTAAAGGAGTTTTATTTCTTTCGATTTCAGTGAATAACTGCTAGATAGTCTCCAAAATTAAAGAATTCGATTTAAATTTAACTATTGCAAATTCATTTAGATTTTGTATCATCGACAATTTAGCATGAACAATGTAATTTTTATTTCTATAAAAGAAAAGAAAAGTCTTTATAAAATTTCTGAGAAACGAACATGAAATTGTATTGTTTCAAATAACATTACGCATTCATGTAGGAAATTAATATCCATAACAACGGAATATTATGAATATATTATTAAACCTTCTCTGATCGGCGTTTTTGTTTATTTTTTTTTGCAAGATCTGCTTTTAACATCATTTAACTCCCATTTGCATTATCGGTACATAATTCGAATAAGTAGTCGATATTCATAGTTCAACACAACAGGTGGTAAGATTCAAATTGAACAAAGAATATCGATAGTAAGCAGTTAAGCTACACTAAGTAGTTACACTTTAATTGCATTTTGACAAGTTTTCTTTAAGATATACATCAAATATACATAAGTGACTATGGGTATATTTCATTAAAGAATCGAAATGAAGTTTTAAGGTAAGTACAATTGCAATTGTTTGCTGGGTTATTGAGTAAAATGTGCTTATATCATAAGGCATAACCTTGATCATGATTATCATATGGAAGACAAAATGGCATGTATGCAAGTAGAAGATAATAATGCAACAGGTCTTATTTATTGGTTGCAACATTAATGGGCTACTTAGTCAAGGCACAAGCACATTCATACATACACGTTGAGACAAAAGGAACGTATAAATGATTTGAATGTTGCTTGGTTGTTACTTCTTTTTCCGGTTTAATATTGAATTTTTTTCTTTCATTTTAACATATTTGCTTACTGTGGAGAATTTAATTTTTTTAATTCGCTTACCAACTTGTATTTAGGTCACGCAACATTTTATAATTTTGTAACCAGCAAAAATTTTATTTAATATTCTGTTTTTCTCATATGGAAACAAAAAGCCCAATCACGTGTTCGACTAAAATTCCGAAGATCACCACGTTTTGGAGCATTTTTTTAGGAATTACAAGAAACATGCTTATCCACCTACAGCAATAATCTAAAAATAACGAAACAATCATAAAAACTTGTTTCACCTGTCTTTATAAAAACCTTACATACAAATACATATGTAGTATTTTATGCCTTGCTACATTTTCAGCATTGCTATTATTGCTCTTTGTTATTGCTACGTGTTGCAAGGTCATTTCAATTATTGCATTTCAGAATATCCGAAATCATGGGTTATAATCAATACATAGTTTCCTTTTTAATGTATCAGTAATGCAAAAAATAAATAAATTTTATCATTAAATCAATACATAGTTTCCTTTTTAATATATCAGTAATGCAAAAAATAAATAAATTTTATTTGCTGGTTGTAATTAAATACTGAATTAATTTTATGTATTTTATTTTTAATACAAACAAATTACATATGTAATTTTTTCATTTTGTAACACAATACAAACAGCGAAGCGATTTTCTTGTCTGCGGAATTGAATACAAGACTATTCAACAGACTTAAATTCAAAATGAGAAAACTCTCAAGTCTAACTAAAAAGTATTTGAAAATCTTTAGTTTGGCTTGATTTATTGGAAGCTAATGTAGTTGCAGCTAGGGAACAATTTTCCGTTATCATATCCAGTATTCTCTTTCCTATACTGAAGTTTAACATTATTAGACTTCCTTTCACGATATATGTACATACATATGTCCGAAAAAAATATTTATCTACGGAACTCAAGGCTTCCATTGGTGTATTATATTTATTTGCTCAAAGATTATCTTTATCCATTATGAAGTGAAATCGCGATTTTCAAAAGATCCTGTCTTTCCGAATAAAAAGATGCTCTAATAGCGCCTATTATTCACTATACCACACACTCCCACGATTCATTCACAGGCAAATCTTTGAGATATCTGATAGAATTTAAAAAATTGCTTCAAAGTGGCGCTGTATGTGACACACCATGATACAAAAACATCTGGCTGACAAATGATAAATACTACTCCCAAAGTATATCTATATATAAGGTATATATATATATATATATATATATATATATATATATATATGTATATATATATATATATATATATATATATATATATATATATATATATATATATATATATATATATATATATATAGAAATACTTTGACTTCTCCAATTTATTACAATTTTGTAAACATTTCCAAATCGGATAGACTTGTCAAGAAATTGTGACTAAGTAACATTAATCACACTGGCATACATTTTTAGCAATATGTCATACTATACAAATCGCTTATGTTATTATCGTGGCTAACATACCATTTGCGGTACCATCTATGGTTAACATAATAATATTATATTAGCATTGCCGAAAATATACGCGTTTTTTATGAAACCTCTGGTATGTCTAATTAAGCATATGAAAATAATAACAATTATTGAACAACTCTTGTTTTTGATATTTGGTAGATGTAAAAACAATTTGTGCTTGATATATTTTTCAAAGTTAATAGAATATTAGCAGCTATTGCATTATTAAATAAGAAATATTATAATGGCTAAGTTGGAAACTACAGCAGTGAAAAAATCTAAAGGAAAAAAAAGAAAACATGCCAATGCTGAAACGGAAGATGAAGTTGCAAACAAAAGTATAATTGTGGATGGCAAGGAAGAGGATGAACCAATGCAAATATCTTCAGAAGCAGAAAAAGGTATTAAATAGTGCTTGATTTATATTAATAAAGAACATATACATACATCTGTATGCTGTTTTTTTAGCAGTGATTAGAAAAAAATCTAAGAAAAGAAAAAATAAAGAGAAAGGAGAGATATTGGAGAAACGTAGTAAATGGCAGCAAAACGTTGAAGATAATGAACTAGCCACCGAAGACCACGAGGCGGAAGACGATTTTCATGAACCTACATTAGAGGAGTTAAAAGAAAGTGAGAAGCCTGAAAATAATTTGGCTATAGTAACAGGCCGCCAAAAGAAGAAACAAAAACATCAAAAGTTATTAGGTTCCCAAAAGGAACATTCTACTGAAAAAGAAAAACTTCGCAATGCTGAATATTTAAATAAATGGAAGAATGGCCGTGATGTTTGGAAATTTGAAAAGTTGCGTCAGATATCTATACAGCAGACTATGTTCGATAAGGACAAACTAGATGCAGACACGTGGTCTATTGCCTTGGAATATCTAGCTGCCAGCAAGGGCTCCGCTAGAGATAAAATTGTTAAATTGGCTAATGACACTATCGATGAAGTAGACAAACTTTGCGAGCTGCAGCAAAGCGAACAGGAAAAACAATCTTTTGTTAACTCAGTTAAATATCAAAGGGCAAGAGATTTACTACAAATATTCGACTAGCTTTTTTGTATGTTGAAAACTAGTTATAGGTAGTATGATTGGTTTAAAATCGTTTATATCTAATAATAAAAACTATCAACCTCAGACTTACATATATTAGTTGCAACAAGTTTAATGTTTAGAAATGTGTATATAATTATATATTTTAAGTAGCAAATAAGCAAACAACCCGTTAATACTCATCCTAAGAATACATACAAAAATATTTATTATCGTCAGATCACGATTGACTTTGACCCAAAATTTTTCATACGTCTACCTTTTCGTATAACAAATTACATACTTAAATATCTGAAGACCATTATCACCCATCGAAATTCTAGACTAATCTTATAAATTTATAATAGAAGACAACATATCTAATATCAAAGTTGTTTATTAACAGAAAAAAATAACAAAGATATGAATAAATTACGATATTATTTATTGACAATGATAATTTACAAATCCACATAAGCTAATAACTTATCTACATAGTCAACTCGTTTTTGTAGCAGCTCCAATTCATCCTCGTTCAGTTTCAATTTAGCTCCATGTTCTTTAAGTAAAAAGTGTTGGAGGAACAGCCGAAAGCTTTGTTTAAATTGTTGAAGTTTTGAGTTCTTCGCTAGCCTTTCAAAGACTTGATATAAATTCTGCTCATCAGGCGATAACATCAGTCCTTTACAAATTTCTTTCATTAAAGCGAATGACTGTTTATCTAACTGCATAAAATCCACAATTTTCAATACAGCTAATTGCAAACCATTATTAATTATAAGATGTTGCAAGAATAGCGATAAGTTCCGAACTTGTATTTTATTAAGAGAATCTATTTCATTTATGCGATCCCAACAAGCAAACTGAAAGGCTAATTGGTATTTTCGGTTGTAGTTGCAAAATTTCAATGCCAAATGAGCATAATAAGGATTGGATGCTTTTTCATTTAGACAACAATGTATAGCGACATAAGCAATCGAACGTTGATCTTTTATTGATAAATGCAAAATTTTCTCAAAAGCATCTATGTAGTCCGCAGCACTCATAATGATACAGAATATATTGCGTCTTTCCTCCGTATTCATTTTTTGTTGCTTTGCTAGTTGAAGTAATTGCTCGGAGAACTTTTGTTTTATAGAGGAATCTTTATCTGCTATGGCATTTTTTTGAGCTGCTGCCATTTCGTTTATATTTCCCGTCCATGCGGATCCCACAACCCACCACTTGCCCACAGTGTCAGCACGCAGCAAATCTTCCATAGTTATATTGAGTGTTATAACGTATTTATCATTTTTTATCATAGCCTTCAACTTTTTTCTTAAGTTTTCATGAAGGAAGGGATCGAATCGGGGTATTTTATTGATATTATTATTTTTAACCGCATTGAGTATATCCACCATAAATTTGAGCCTTAAATTTTCTTTCAGTTCTAATGGAGACGACGCAATTTTTGTTTGTACACTTAACATCATATGTTTAAAGGCCACAGGATCGTCCTTCCTTAATTTAAACCCTACTGATTGAAAGATTAGTAATAGACATTCTATTGTTTTTTCTTCTAGCTGGTGAGTTAATCGATCTATAATTTCCAACACCAGTGTTTTTCCAAATATTTTAAAAACGTACATGTAGCAAAGAACTAAAACTACGTTATTTAAGCTTTTATCGTCCTGCTGCAATTGGGACAAGTTTTTTAGTAAGCCGTCAAATTGATCGATAAACGTTTGCAGAAAATGTGCTCCTATTTCACTACCAATGTGAGCATGCAAATACGCCAATAAGACCATATGTTCCTGTACCATACGTTCATTTGCAACGACTTTGCTTACTAACGCCTCTTGTAACAATTTGTTTAACGTTTCGTTCATATTAAAGCGGGAGTTTTTCATATAAAGCTCCTCAATACCAGCGGATATCTTATGCAGATTCGCTTCTGATAATCTATTTAGTAAACCTTTACATTGCTTACGTAGTCTATTTAGCAGTTCAGATTGTTTTGTATCTTCCTTTGCGGCAAGCAAAGCTCGCTGATGAGGCGGTATATATTTTTGGAGGCCATCATTAACAATGTTTCCGTCTTTGTCCCGCTTGCGGCCATAAATATCTTCATTAACTGTAACAGGGTAATATATATGTACATCAATAGTAAAGCATTTCTTTAAACCTTAATTAACTTACATTCGTGTTGGACTTGCATGTATTGCTCTTTTCCTACTTTTAAAACCGTTTCCTCAAAATTTTCATCTAAATCACTTTCTTCATTTAATTCTTGGTTATCCGAACACGCCAAATCGCTGTCTTCTGAAACGTCTGACTCTTCACCTCTACCAAATATGGCATTAAATCTTTCTTCATCTTGTTCTTCATCACTCCAACTGGGCTCCTTGTTCACTTGCTTTTTAAATTCGTCCTTGCGTTTATCTTTTAGAGCCTGTTTTCCATTTTCTTCTTCATCATCGAGACACAACTCGAGAGCAAAATCCAAACCATCATTAAACATTTTACGTACCAAACTATTCTTATTCTTGGTCTTATTTAATCCTAATTTCTTTTCTAGTTTAGATATCATTTTATCTTCTTCTACATTCTCAAGATGTAATTGTTTGATACGACTTTTTTTTGAATAATTTTCTAAATCTTTTTGGCGCTGTAATTCCTTCTTCCGGGTTTCTTCAATATTAGGACGCGTTGGTTGTAATTGTTTAGTTTTCTTAGATGTACTTCGTGATTCTGGAACATATTCTTTCTTCACTTTTAAGCTTTTTGGCATTATGGCGTCAACTTCTTCATCGGAGAAATCTGAATCTATTGACTCATCATTGTCCGAATTAACTTCACCTGACAAAAGCTCTTCTATGGGTATATCGTCTACATTTCTGACCACTTTAGGTTTTTTAATACGTTTCTTTTTGTCTTTGCTGTTGTAACCATCTTGCTGGTTGATGGCCTCAGCAACTATATTTTTGCCATCAGTTTTGCTTGAGAAAAATAAATGTTTATTTTTCTTTTTTTCTACAATTTTTTGTTTACGCAACTCTTTGCGAGATAAGTGCTTAACTGGAGCTGATTTGGTTTTTGACTTCTTTTTATTAACTTTCACCGTATTATCCTTAGATTTATTCATCATTTTGAACATGTAAATTATTTTAACATTCAGAAATAAAAAGTTTTATTTTCATTCACGATAAAATCAAAATAAACAGAACGCAAATGCTTCCATCAACACGTGAAAAAACTCCATGATATTTTTCTTGAGTGATAAAAACCAACAAATATCAACAATAAAGTATGCACAAGTAAACAGCTGATATTGCTTAGCAACTTTGTGATTATATGCTAGGTCTGTCAAAACTTATATACATGCTGTGCGGTGGCTATACTTGTTCTACTAAGGCCATATTATTGAAGATCATTAATCGTAATTTGACCTTTCACCCGCAGTAATGTCACACAACTTTTCCGGAGAACAACTCCCGATTTAATAACATTACCCATATTCTCAAATAATTCATGTGAACTTCATATAAACGAATGTAGTGTTCAGTGCTACCAGTACGCTATAAACGTTTAAGGTGGTACACTTTTCAGTAACTGTGTGTTTTGATGCTGAAAGTGTGTGTTTTTAAAAAAGATTTTATTACTTATATATTTTTAAAATAATCAAGTAAAAATGTTAACAAGGCGATTGTTAATCAAATGGCCTAATACAAGAATTTGTTTATTGCCTACAGTAAGTGACCAATAGTTGAGAATGTCAGTACGAAATTAGAAATCGTGGCTCAATCGGAATGCGTCTTACATAAACATTTATTATGCGTTTTCAATAATTGCAGATTTCGAACAATAATTGTTTACAAATTCCAAATGCGACTGTACTCGTCAATCAATATGGATCTAATATGCCAGTGGGAGGACTTATATACCGTTACTGTTCAGCAAGTAGTACTGTGGCTTCTACTTCAGGGGTGACCAGTAAAACAAATGACGGAGAAAATGGAATATTGAAAAGAGTTTTGAAAAAAGTTGGTTTTGCACCAAATTCTAAAGCGGTATAAAATTTCAATGCGTTTTATTTAATTGATAATCTAATTTTATTTCATTTGTTTATCACAGAGATTAAGAGTGTCTAGCCATTTGTTATATGAAAGTGTGGCCGACAAAATTAATTACTTGGTATTTTTCAAAGATTTTAATATGCCTAACACATTTAATTCTTGGTTTTTGGTAACTGAACTACATGTTTGGATGCTGCTACTTAGATCTATGGCTGAAGGATCAGAAACTGGAGAAGATGGCAGATTTTTGAGAAATTGCATTGTTGAAGTTATGTGGAGTGACGTTAATACCAGAGCTAAGAAATTGGGTGTAATTTTTTAATTTAATATTCATACAGGGTACATTTTCATTTTAAAAATTTTGTAATGTAGAACAATAACCCGTCACGACTACGTCGTCAAATCGAAGAACTTTCAGAACAATTTCAAGCAGCTTTGATTGGTTATGATGAAGGAGTTATGTCAGAGGATACAGTATTAGCTTCTGCATTATGGTGTCGGTTCTTCGAAATGAATTGTGAAGAATTTGGACGCATTGAACGTCTTGTGAAATACGTACGATGCCAGGTACAAATGTTGGATAACCTATCACGTCAAGACTTTCTTATAAAACCAAAAATTTCTTGGCATGATCTGGATAAAATTCATACATAGTCTTTAGTCAAATAGAAATAATAATTTATTTACCGCAGAATATAAATGTTGTTAGTAAAGAGAATTATTCACAAGTCGTATCGAAAATAAAATTAAATAAACAAGTCGTCTATAGTCTGATCGCTAAGAGCCCGTAATTGGCACTTACAGAGAAATGCCATTAGTCGTCTTTCAATGCATTGCAAAGCCTCCTCCTCAAAACCGGAGAGTAGCGTGTGCATTTTAGTATAGTTTTCTATTGTATCATCTGTGCCATACTCAGTGATTTGCTCAATTATTTCGCCATCAACTACTTCCTCCGCAATTTCTTCTATTATGGTATAATCTTCACCAATATAAGCGTCTTGCATAACATTTGGGTAATGTATTTCGTCAGAAATATCTTCAGTATTAGATTCAATAACACGTTCTTCACTATGTCTGGACTCATTGTCTTCTGATTTCCACAATATTTCTTCTTCCATTTTTTGTAGTTCGACTAATTTGCGTTTACTTAATTTCTCTTTTTTTGGCTTGTTGGCTTGAACAGTGCACTCAAGAAACTTCATTCTCTTTAAGTAGGGCCAAGTGGAACCACGAATTAAGCCACTTTTAGGGCAAAGTTCTCTACAGTGTCTGAGCTCTTTTTGAAACTGTCCTCGTAAGTTATTCCATCGATTTAAACAGAATTGCACTGCAAAAATTACACACATATGTATGTACAAATGAGTATATATTATATATAATTATATTATTTCCTTCTTACGTGTAGGGTTGATATACATACATGGAAATCCCATTTCACTAGCTATCTGCTGCCATATATTATTTTTTGCCTTCATCATATCATACGTAGACATTCCAGCCATTTGCCTCATATACAGAACAGGATGCGGCTCCACCAAGTCGATCAATTTAAAATCAAAAGGTCTGTTTTTCTTATGGCTAGTTTTTGTCATATTGTTATTTATTAACTATATTTTACAGTTGTAAGTATAAAATACTCGGTCTTTTTTAATATTTTGATCACCGACATAAAATTTCACCTTTTGTAAGGAATTGTTTTAGATAAGTATGTAAACAAACTATAAAATCGTGCTGCCACACTAAACTAATACTGAATTTTAGTGATATATATGAGTGTATATCACGCATATGGCAGGCAGTATTAACGATTGAATTAAATGTTATGATATAAAATATTTTATTGTTCATAGATAATATAGATAATGGTTTTGTTTGTTGTTCAGTTATGTACGTCTATATGCCTGTATCATTAGAATTCAAATCTAAAAAAAAATTTATATTAGCAAAGAAGTATTAAAAAATTTAGTAACAATATTTGTAAATTTTTTTGTGTAACTGCATGCGATTTAATCTTCTTTAAACATTTCTACACTTTTCAAAAACTTTTCAATATGTATTTAACAGAAAAAAAATGTTTTGAATGAAATTATGTTTTAACCAACAAATTAATTTTTGCAAAGAAATGAGTCACAAAATTTTTGCGTATCTATATATACTATATGCGATATAAGCTTTTCGAAAGCTTCTTCAGCATTGAAACGCCTTTCAATACTCATATATTAAAAATAAACACATTTTAGGTAAACTTGAGTTTGGACCAAAAAAATTTATTTTGCAAAGATCAAATCGCAAACACAACTTTTTAACTAATACTTTTGGAAAGGGGCAATTGTTTCTTACAAATGAGTATTAAAAAGAGTTTCAAAGATGAATACGCTTTCGAAAAAGCTCAATCGAATGCATTTGAGCAAAAAAATTTTTCGAACTACATTTTCGCAAAAATAAATTTTTTGGTTGAAGCTCAAAAAAATGGGTCAGTTATTAGAAATAAACGCCATTTGGGAAAATTGGTTAAAACTGTGATTCAACCAACAAATTGATTTTTTGCAAACAAATTGTTCAAAACGTATTTTTTTTTTGCTTAAATGCATGCGACATAAGCTTTTTCCGAAGCTTCTTCGCATATGAAACTCCTTTCAATACTTGCTTATTAGAAATAAACGGCTTTTAGGCAAAATTGGGTAAAATTGTGTTTCAACCAAAAAATTGATTTTTTGCAAAGGGGTACCCTTTTCCTAAAAAATTTAAAAAAATTTTTTTTTCTTAAATGCATACGATTTGAGATTTTTCGGAAGCTTCTTCACATTTGAAACTCCTTTCAGTACTTGGTTATTAGAAATAAACGCCTTTTGGCCGAAAATGGGTTAAATTGAGTTTCAGCCAAAAAATCGATGTTTAGCAAAGAGGTACCCCTTTCCAAAAAAATTGGCCAAAAAATTTTTTTGCTTAAATGCATGCGATTTAAGTTTTTTCGGAAGCCTCTGCGCAGTTGAAACTCCTTTCAATACTTATTTATTAGAAATAAACGCCTTTTGGCCGAAAATGGGTTAAATTGAGTTTCAGCCAAAAAATAGATTTTTAGCAAAGAGGTACCCCTTTCCAAAAAAATTGGCCAACAAATTTTTTTGCTTAAATGCATGCGATTTTAGTTTTTTCGGAAGCTTCTGCGCATTTGAAACTCCTTTCAATACTTATTTATTAGAAATAAACGCCTTTTGGCCAAAAAGTGGTTAAATTGTGTTTCAGCCAAAAAATCGATTTTTAGCAAAGAGGTACCCCTTTCCAAAAAAATTGGCCAAAAAATTTTTTTGCTTAAATGCATGCGATTTTAGTTTTTTCGGAAGCTTCTGCGCATTTGAAACTCCTTTCAATACTTATTTATTAGAAATAAACGCCTTTTGGCCAAAAAGTGGTTAAATTGTGTTGCAGCCAAAAAATCGATTTTTAGCAAAGAGGTAACCCTTTCCAAAAAAATTGGCCAAAAAATTTTTTTGCTTAAATGCATGCGATTTTAGTTTTTTCGGAAGCTTCTGCGCATTTGAAACTCCTTTCAATACTTATTTATTAGAAATAAACGCCTTTTGGCCAAAAAATGGTTAAATTGTGTTTCAGCCAAAAAATCGATTTTTAGCAAAAAGGTACCCCTTTCCAAAAAAATTGGCCAACAAATTTTTTTGCTTAAATGCATGCGATTTTAGTTTTTTCGGAAGCTTCTGCGCATTTGAAACTCCTTTCAATACTTATTTATTAGAAATAAACGCCTTTTGGCCAAAAAATGGTTAAATTGTGTTTCAGCCAAAAAATAGATTTTTAGCAAAGAGGTACCCCTTTCCAAAAAAATTGGCCAAAAAATTTTTTTGCTTAAATGCATGCGATTTTAGTTTTTTCGGAAGCTTCTGCGCATTTGAAACTCCTTTCAATACTTATTTATTAGAAATAAACGCCTTTTGGCCAAAAAGTGGTTAAATTGTGTTGCAGCCAAAAAATCGATTTTTAGCAAAGAGGTAACCCTTTCCAAAAAAATTGGCCAAAAAATTTTTTTGCTTAAATGCATGCGATTTTAGTTTTTTCGGAAGCTTCTGCGCATTTGAAACTCCTTTCAATACTTATTTATTAGAAATAAACGCCTTTTGGCCAAAAAATGGTTAAATTGTGTTTCAGCCAAAAAATCGATTTTTAGCAAAAAGGTACCCCTTTCCAAAAAAATTGGCCAACAAATTTTTTTGCTTAAATGCATGCGATTTTAGTTTTTTCGGAAGCTTCTGCGCATTTGAAACTCCTTTCAATACTTATTTATTAGAAATAAACGCCTTTTGGCCAAAAAATGGTTAAATTGTGTTTCAGCCAAAAAATAGATTTTTAGCAAAGAGGTACCCCTTTCCAAAAAAATTGGCCAAAAAATTTTTTTGCTTAAATGCATGCGATTTTAGTTTTTTCAGAAGCTTCTGCGCATTTGAAACTCCTTTCAATACTTATTTATTAGAAATACCCGCCTTTTGGCCAAAAAGTGGTTAAATTGTGTTTCAGCCAAAAAATCGATTTTTAGCAAAGAGGTACCCCTTTCCAAAAAAATTGGCCAACAAATTTTTTTGCTTAAATGCATGCGATTTTAGTTTTTTCGGAAGCTTCTGCGCATTTGAAACTCCTTTCAATACTTATTTATTAGAAATAAACGCCTATTGGCCAAAAAATGGTTAAATTGTGTTTCAGCCAAAAAATCGATTTTTAGCAAAGAGGTACCCCTTTCCAAAAAAATTGGCCAACAAATTTTTTTGCTTAAATGCATGCGATTTTAGTTTTTTCGGAAGCTTCTGCGCATTTGAAACTCCTTTCAATACTTATTTATTAGAAATAAACGCCTTTTGGCCAAAAAGTGGTTAAATTGTGTTTCAGCCAAAAAATCGATTTTTAGCAAAGAGGTACCCCTTTCCAAAAAAATTGGCCAAAAAATTTTTTTGCTTAAATGCATGCGATTTTAGTTTTTTCGGAAGCTTCTGCGCATTTGAAACTCCTTTCAATACTTATTTATTAGAAATAAACGCCTTTTGGCCAAAAAGTGGTTAAATTGTGTTGCAGCCAAAAAATCGATTTTTAGCAAAGAAATTGGCCAAAAAATTTTTTTGCTTAAATGCATGCGATTTTAGTTTTTTCGGAAGCTTCTGCGCATTTGAAACTCCTTTCAATACTTATTTATTAGAAATAAACGCCTTTTCGCCAAAAATTGGTTAAATTGTGATTCAGCCAAAAAATCGATTTTTAGCAAAGAGGTACCCCTTTCCAAAAAAATCGGCCAACAAATTTTTTTGCTTAAATGCATGCGATTTTAGTTTTTTCGGAAGCTTCTGCGCATTTGAAACTCCTTTCAATACTCAGTTATTAGAAATAAACGCCTTTTGGGCAAAATTGGGTAAAATTGTGTTTCAACCAAAAATTTGATTTTTAGCCTTTCCTAAAAAATTGGTCAAAATTTTTTTTTGCTTAAATGCATGCGACTTAAGCTTTTTCGGAAGCTTCTTCGCATTTGAAACTCCTTTCAATACTCAGTTATTAGAAATAAACGCCTTTTGGGCAAAATTGGGTAAAATTGTGTTTCAACCAAAAAATCGATTTTTAGCAAAGGGGTTAGCCTTTCCTAAAAAATTGGTCAAAAATTTTTTTTGCTTAAATGCATGCGACTTAAGCTTTTTCGGAAGCTTCTTCGCATTTGAAACTCCTTTCAATACTTAGTTGTTAGAAATAAACGCTTTTTGGGCAAAATTGGGTAAAATTGTGTTTCAACCAAAAATTTGATTTTTAGCAAAGGGGGTTAGCCTTTCCTAAAAAATTGGTCAAAAATTTTTTTTACTTAAATGCATGCGACTTAAGCTTTTTCGGAAGCTTCTTCGCATTTGAAATTCCTTTCAATACTCAGTTACTAGAAATAAACGCCTTTTGGGCAAAATTGGGTAAAATTGTGTTTCAACCAAAAATTTGATTTTTAGCAAAGGCCTTTCCTAAAAAATTGGTCAAAAATTTTTTTTGCTTAAATGCATGCGACTTAAGCTTTTTCGGAAGCTTCTTCGCATTTGAAACTCCTTTCAATACTCAGCTATTAGAAATAAACGCCTTTTGGGCAAAATTGGGTAAAATTGTGTTTCAACCAAAAATTTGATTTTTAGCAAAGGGGTTAGCCTTTCCTAAAAAATTGGTCAAAATTTTTTTTGCTTAAATGCATGCGACTTAAGCTTTTTCGGAAGCTTCTTCGCATTTGAAACTCCTTTCAATACTCAGCTATTACAAATAAACGCCTTTTGGGCAAAATTGGGTAAAATTGTGTTTCAACCAAAAATTTGATTTTTAGCAAAGGGGTTAGCCTTTCCTAAAAAATTGGTCAAAAATTTTTTTTGCTTAAATGCATGCGACTTAAGCTTTTTCGGAAGCTTCTTCGCATTTGAAACTCCTTTCAATACTCAGCTATTAGAAATAAACGCCTTTTGGGCAAAATTGGGTAAAATTGTGTTTCAACCAAAAATTTGATTTTTAGCAAAGGGGTTAGCCTCTCCTAAAAAATTGGTCAAAAATTTTTTTTGCTTAAATGCATGCGACTTAAGCTTTTTCGGAAGCTTCTTCGCATTTGAAACTCCTTTCAATACTCAGTTATTAGAAATAAACGCCTTTTGGGCAAAATTGGGTAAAATTGTGTTTCAACCAAAAATTTGATTTTTAGCAAAGGCCTTTCCTAAAAAATTGGTCAAAAATTTTTTTTGCTTAAATGCATGCGACTTAAGCTTTTTCGGAAGCTTCTTCGCATTTGAAACTCCTTTCAATACTCAGCTATTAGAAATAAACGCCTTTTGGGCAAAATTGGGTAAAATTGTGTTTCAACCAAAAATTTGATTTTTAGCAAAGGGGTTAGCCTTTCCTAAAAAATTGGTCAAAATTTTTTTTGCTTAAATGCATGCGACTTAAGCTTTTTCGGAAGCTTCTTCGCATTTGAAACTCCTTTCAATACTCAGCTATTACAAATAAACGCCTTTTGGGCAAAATTGGGTAAAATTGTGTTTCAACCAAAAATTTGATTTTTAGCAAAGGGGTTAGCCTTTCCTAAAAAATTGGTCAAAAATTTTTTTTGCTTAAATGCATGCGACTTAAGCTTTTTCGGAAGCTTCTTCGCATTTGAAACTCCTTTCAATACTCAGCTATTAGAAATAAACGCCTTTTGGGCAAAATTGGGTAAAATTGTGTTTCAACCAAAAATTTGATTTTTAGCAAAGGGGTTAGCCTCTCCTAAAAAATTGGTCAAAAATTTTTTTTGCTTAAATGCATGCGACTTAAGCTTTTTCGGAAGCTTCTTCGCATTTGAAACTCCTTTCAATACTCAGCTATTAGAAATAAACGCCTTTTGGGCAAAATTGGGTAAAATTGTGTTTCAACCAAAAATTTGATTTTTAGCAAAGGGGTTAGCCTTTCCTAAAAAATTGGTAAAAAATTTTTTTTGCTTAAATGCATGCGACTTAAGCTTTTTCGGAAGCTTCTTCGCATTTGAAACTCCATTCAATACTCAGTTATTAGAAATAAACGCCTTTTGGGCAAAATTGGGTAAAATTGTGTTTCAACCAAAAATTTGATTTTTAGCAAAGGGGTTAGCCTTTCCTAAAAAATTGGTCAAAAATTTTTTTTGCTTAAATGCATGCGACTTAAGCTTTTTCGGAAGCTTCTTCGCATTTGAAACTCCTTTCAATACTCAGCTATTAGAAATAAACGCCTTTTGGGCAAAATTGGGTAAAATTGTGTTTCAACCAAAAATTTGATTTTTAGCAAAGGGGTTAGCCTTTCCTAAAAAATTGGTCAAAAATTTTTTTTGCTTAAATGCATGCGACTTAAGCTTTTTCGGAAGCTTTTTCGCATTTGAAACTCCTTTCAATACTCAGCTATTAGAAATAAACGCCTTTTGGGCAAAATTGGGTAAAATTGTGTTTCAACCAAAAATTTGATTTTTAGCAAAGGGGTTAGCCTTTCCTAAAAAATTGGTCAAACATTTTTTTTGCTTAAATGCATGCGACTTAAGCTTTTTCGGAAGCTTCTTCGCATTTGAAACTCCTTTCAATACTCAGCTATTAGAAATAAACGCCTTTTGGGCAAAATTGGGTAAAATTGTGTTTCAACCAAAAATTTGATTTTTAGCAAAGGGGTTAGCCTTTCCTAAAAAATTGGTCAAAAATTTTTTTTGCTTAAATGCATGCGACTTAAGCTTTTTCGGAAGCTTCTTCGCATTTGAAACTCCTTTCAATACTCAGTTATTAGAAATAAACGCCTTTTGGGCAAAATTGGGTAAAATTGTGTTTCAACCAAAAATTTGATTTTTAGCAAAGGGGTTAGCCTTTCCTAAAAAATTGGTCAAAAATTTTTTTTGCTTAAATGCATGCGACTTAAGCTTTTTCGGAAGCTTCTTCGCATTTGAAACTCCTTTCAATACTCAGCTATTAGAAATAAACGCCTTTTGGGCAAAATTGGGTAAAATTGTGTTTCAACCAAAAATTTGATTTTTAGCAAAGGGGTTAGCCTTTCCTAAAAAATTGGTCAAAAATTTTTTTTGCTTAAATGCATGCGACTTAAGCTTTTTCGGAAGCTTCTTCGCATTTGAAACTCCTTTCAATACTCAGCTATTAGAAATAAACGCCTTTTGGGCAAAATTGGGTAAAATTGTGTTTCAACCAAAAATTTGATTTTTAGCAAAGGGGTTAGCCTTTCCTAAAAAATTGGTCAAAAATTTTTTTTGCTTAAATGCATGCGACTTAAGCTTTTTCGGAAGCTTCTTCGCATTTGAAACACCTTTCAATACTCAGTTATTAGAAATAAACGCCTTTTGGGCAAAATTGGGTAAAATTGTGTTTCAACCAAAAATTTGATTTTTAGCAAAGGGGTTAGCCTTTCCTAAAAAATTGGTCAAAAATTTTTTTTGCTTAAATGCATTCGACTTAAGCTTTTTCGGAAGCTTCTTCGCATTTGAAACTCCTTTCAATACTCAGCTATTAGAAATAAACGCCTTTTGGGCAAAATTGGGTAAAATTGTGTTTCAACCAAAAATTTGATTTTTAGCAAAGGGGTTAGCCTTTCCTAAAAAATTGGTCAAAAATTTTTTTTGCTTAAATGCATGCGACTTAAGCTTTTTCGGAAGCTTCTTCGCATTTGAAACTCCTTTCAATACTCAGCTATTAGAAATAAACGCCTTTTGGGCAAAATTGGGTAAAATTGTGTTTCAACCAAAAATTTGATTTTTAGCAAAGGGGTTAGCCTCTCCTAAAAAATTGGTCAAAAATTTTTTTTGCTTAAATGCATGCGACTTAAGCTTTTTCGGAAGCTTCTTCGCATTTGAAACTCCTTTCAATACTCAGCTATTAGAAATAAACGCCTTTTGGGCAAAATTGGGTAAAATTGTGTTTCAACCAAAAATTTGATTTTTAGCAAAGGGGTTAGCCTTTCCTAAAAAATTGGTAAAAAATTTTTTTTGCTTAAATGCATGCGACTTAAGCTTTTTCGGAAGCTTCTTCGCATTTGAAACTCCATTCAATACTCAGTTATTAGAAATAAACGCCTTTTGGGCAAAATTGGGTAAAATTGTGTTTCAACCAAAAATTTGATTTTTAGCAAAGGGGTTAGCCTTTCCTAAAAAATTGGTCAAAAATTTTTTTTGCTTAAATGCATGCGACTTAAGCTTTTTCGGAAGCTTCTTCGCATTTGAAACTCCTTTCAATACTCAGCTATTAGAAATAAACGCCTTTTGGGCAAAATTGGGTAAAATTGTGTTTCAACCAAAAATTTGATTTTTAGCAAAGGGGTTAGCCTTTCCTAAAAAATTGGTCAAAAATTTTTTTTGCTTAAATGCATGCGACTTAAGCTTTTTCGGAAGCTTTTTCGCATTTGAAACTCCTTTCAATACTCAGCTATTAGAAATAAACGCCTTTTGGGCAAAATTGGGTAAAATTGTGTTTCAACCAAAAATTTGATTTTTAGCAAAGGGGTTAGCCTTTCCTAAAAAATTGGTCAAACATTTTTTTTGCTTAAATGCATGCGACTTAAGCTTTTTCGGAAGCTTCTTCGCATTTGAAACTCCTTTCAATACTCAGCTATTAGAAATAAACGCCTTTTGGGCAAAATTGGGTAAAATTGTGTTTCAACCAAAAATTTGATTTTTAGCAAAGGGGTTAGCCTTTCCTAAAAAATTGGTCAAAAATTTTTTTTGCTTAAATGCATGCGACTTAAGCTTTTTCGGAAGCTTCTTCGCATTTGAAACTCCTTTCAATACTCAGCTATTAGAAATAAACGCCTTTTGGGCAAAATTGGGTAAAATTGTGTTTCAACCAAAAATTTGATTTTTAGCAAAGGGGTTAGCCTTTCCTAAAAAATTGGTCAAAAATTTTTTTTTGCTTAAATGCATGCGACTTAAGCTTTTTCGGAAGCTTCTTCGCATTTGAAACTCCTTTCAATACTCAGCTATTAGAAATAAACGCCTTTTGGGCAAAATTGGGTAAAATTGTGTTTCAACCAAAAATTTGATTTTTAGCAAAGGGGTTAGCCTTTCCTAAAAAATTGGTCAAACATTTTTTTTGCTTAAATGCATGCGACTTAAGCTTTTTCGGAAGCTTCTTCGCATTTGAAACTCCTTTCAATACTCAGCTATTAGAAATAAACGCCTTTTGGGCAAAATTGGGTAAAATTGTGTTTCAACCAAAAATTTGATTTTTAGCAAAGGGGTTAGCCTTTCCTAAAAAATTGGTCAAACATTTTTTTTGCTTAAATGCATGCGACTTAAGCTTTTTCGGAAGCTTCTTCGCATTTGAAACTCCTTTCAATACTCAGCTATTAGAAATAAACGCCTTTTGGGCAAAATTGGGTAAAATTGTGTTTCAACCAAAAATTTGATTTTTAGCAAAGGGGTTAGCCTTTCCTAAAAAATTGGTCAAAAATTTTTTTTGCTTAAATGCATGCGACTTAAGCTTTTTCGGAAGCTTCTTCGCATTTGAAACTCCTTTCAATACTCAGTTATTAGAAATAAACGCCTTTTGGGCAAAATTGGGTAAAATTGTGTTTCAACCAAAAATTTGATTTTTAGCAAAGGGGTTAGCCTTTCCTAAAAAATTGGTCAAAAATTTTTTTTGCTTAAATGCATGCGACTTAAGCTTTTTCGGAAGCTTCTTCGCATTTGAAACTCCTTTCAATACTCAGTTATTAGAAATAAACGCCTTTTGGGCAAAATTGGGTAAAATTGTGTTTCAACCAAAAATTTGATTTTTAGCAAAGGGGTTAGCCTTTCCTAAAAAATTGGTCAAAAATTTTTTTTGTTTAAATGCATGCGACTTAAGCTTTTTCGGAAGCTTCTTCGCATTTGAAACTCCTTTCAATACTCAGTTATTAGAAATAAACGCCTTTTGGGCAAAATTGGGTAAAATTGTGTTTCAACCAAAAATTTGATTTTTAGCAAAGGGGGTTAGCCTTTCATAAAAAAAATTGGTCAAAAATTTTTTTTGCTTAAATGCATGCGACTTAAGCTTTTTCGGAAGCTTCTTCGCATTTGAAACTCCTTTCAATACTCAGTTATTAGAAATAAACGCCTTTTGGGCAAAATTGGGTAAAATTGTGTTTCAACCAAAAATTTGATTTTTAGCAAAGGGGTTAGCCTTTCCTAAAAAATTGGTCAAAAATTTTTTTTGCTTAAATGCATGCGACTTAAGCTTTTTCGGAAGCTTCTTCGCATTTGAAACTCCTTTCAATACTCAGCTATTAGAAATAAACGCCTTTTGGGCAAAATTGGGTAAAATTGTGTTTCAACCAAAAATTTGATTTTTAGCAAAGGGGTTAGCCTTTCCTAAAAAATTGGTCAAAAATTTTTTTTGCTTAAATGCATGCGACTTAAGCTTTTTCGGAAGCTTCTTCGCATTTGAAACTCCTTTCAATACTCAGTTATTAGAAATAAACGCCTTTTGGGCAAAATTGGGTAAAATTGTGTTTCAACCAAAAATTTGATTTTTAGCAAAGGGGTTAGCCTTTCCTAAAAAATTGGTCAAAAATTTTTTTTGCTTAAATGCATGCGACTTAAGCTTTTTCGGAAGCTTCTTCGCATTTGAAACTCCTTTCAATACTCAGCTATTAGAAATAAACGCCTTTTGGGCAAAATTGGGTAAAATTGTGTTTCAACCAAAAATTTGATTTTTAGCAAAGGGGTTAGCCTTTCCTAAAAAATTGGTCAAAAATTTTTTTTGCTTAAATGCATGCGACTTAAGCTTTTTCGGAAGCTTCTTCGCATTTGAAACTCCTCTCAATACTCAGCTATTAGAAATAAACGCCTTTTGGGCAAAATTGGGTAAAATTGTGTTTCAACCAAAAATTTGATTTTTAGCAAAGGGGTTAGCCTTTCCTAAAAAATTGGTCAAAAATTTTTTTTGCTTAAATGCATGCGACTTAAGCTTTTTCGGAAGCTTCTTCGCATTTGAAACTCCTTTCAATACTCAGTTATTAGAAATAAACGCCTTTTGGGCAAAATTGGGTAAAATTGTGTTTCAACCAAAAATTTGATTTTTAGCAAAGGGGTTAGCCTTTCCTAAAAAATTGGTCAAAAATTTTTTTTGCTTAAATGCATGCGACTTAAGCTTTTTCGGAAGCTTCTTCGCATTTGAAACTCCTTTCAATACTCAGCTATTAGAAATAAACGCCTTTTGGGCAAAATTGGGTAAAATTGTGTTTCAACCAAAAATTTGATTTTTAGCAAAGGGGTTAGCCTTTCCTAAAAAATTGGTCAAAAATTTTTTTTGCTTAAATGCATGCGACTTAAGCTTTTTCGGAAGCTTCTTCGCATTTGAAACTCCTTTCAATACTCAGTTATTAGAAATAAACGCCTTTTGGGCAAAATTGGGTAAAATTGTGTTTCAACCAAAAATTTGATTTTTAGCAAAGGGGTTAGCCTTTCCTAAAAAATTGGTCAAAAATTTTTTTTGCTTAAATGCATGCGACTTAAGCTTTTTCGGAAGCTTCTTCGCATTTGAAACTCCTTTCAATACTCAGCTATTAGAAATAAACGCCTTTTGGGCAAAATTGGGTAAAATTGTGTTTCAACCAAAAATTTGATTTTTAGCAAAGGGGTTAGCCTTTCCTGAAAAATTGGTCAAAAATTTTTTTTGCTTAAATGCATGCGACTTAAGCTTTTTCGGAAGCTTCTTCGCATTTGAAACTCCTTTCAATACTCAGCTATTAGAAATAAACGCCTTTTGGGCAAAATTGGGTAAAATTGTGTTTCAACCAAAAATTTGATTTTTAGCAAAGGGGTTGTTAGCCTTTCCTAAAAAATTGGTCAAAAATTTTTTTTGCTTAAATGCATGCGACTTAAGCTTTTTCGGAAGCTTCTTCGCATTTGAAACTCCTTTCAATACTCAGCTATTAGAAATAAACGCCTTTTGGGCAAAATTGGGTAAAATTGTGTTTCAACCAAAAATTTGATTTTTAGCAAAGGGGTTAGCCTTTCCTAAAAAATTGGTCAAAAATTTTTTTTGCTTAAATGCATGCGACTTAAGCTTTTTCGGAAGCTTCTTCGCATTTGAAACTCCTTTCAATACTCAGTTATTAGAAATAAACGCCTTTTGGGCAAAATTGGGTAAAATTGTGTTTCAACCAAAAATTTGATTTTTAGCAAAGGGGTTAGCCTTTCCTAAAAAATTGGTCAAAAATTTTTTTTGCTTAAATGCATGCGACTTAAGCTTTTTCGGAAGCTTCTTCGCATTTGAAACTCCTTTCAATACTCAGTTATTAGAAATAAACGCCTTTTGGGCAAAATTGGGTAAAATTGTGTTTCAACCAAAAATTTGATTTTTAGCAAAGGGGTTAGCCTTTCCTAAAAAATTGGTCAAAAATTTTTTTTGCTTAAATGGATGCGACTTAAGCTTTTTCGGAAGCTTCTTCGCATTTGAAACTCCTTTCAATACTCAGCTATTAGAAATAAACGCCTTTTGGGCAAAATTGGGTAAAATTGTGTTTCAACCAAAAATTTGATTTTTAGCAAAGGGGTTAGCCTTTCCTAAAAAATTGGTCAAAAATTTTTTTTGCTTAAATGCATGCGACTTAAGCTTTTTCGGAAGCTTCTTCGCATTTGAAACTCCTTTCAGTACTTGCTTATTAGAAATAAACGCCTTTTGGGCAAAATTGGGTAAAATTGTGTTTCAACCAAAAATTTGATTTTTAGCAAAGGGGTTAGCCTTTCCTAAAAAATTGGTCAAAAATTTTTTTTGCTTAAATGCATGCGACTTAAGCTTTTTCGGAAGCTTCTTCGCATTTGAAACTCCTTTCAATACTCAGTTATTAGAAATAAACGCCTTTTGGGCAAAATTGGGTAAAATTGTGTTTCAACCAAAAATTTGATTTTTAGCAAAGGGGTTAGTTAGCCTTTCCTAAAAAATTGGTCAAAAATTTTTTTTGCTTAAATGCATGCGACTTAATCTTTTTCGGAAGCTTCTTCGCATTTGAAACTCCTTTCATTACTCAGCTATTAGAAATAAACGCCTTTTGGGCAAAATTGGGTAAAATTGTGTTTCAACCAAAAATTTGATTTTTAGCAAAGGGGTTAGCCTTTCCTAAAAAATTGGTCAAAAATTTTTTTTGCTTAAATGCATGCGACTTAAGCTTTTTCGGAAGCTTCTTCGCATTTGAAACTCCTTTCAATACTCAGCTATTAGAAATAAACGCCTTTTGGGCAAAATTGGGTAAAATTGTGTTTCAACCAAAAATTTGATTTTTAGCAAAGGGGTTAGCCTTTCCTAAAAAATTGGTCAAAAATTTTTTTTGCTTAAATGCATGCGACTTAAGCTTTTTCGGAAGCTTCTTCGCATTTGAAACTCCTTTCAATACTCAGTTATTAGAAATAAACGCCTTTTGGGCAAAATTGGGTAAAATTGTGTTTCAACCAAAAATTTGATTTTTAGCCTTTCCTAAAAAATTGGTCAAAAATTTTTTTTGCTTAAATGCATGCGACTTAAGCTTTTTCGGAAGCTTCTTCGCATTTGAAACTCCTTTCAATACTCAGTTATTAGAAATAAACGCCTTTTGGGCAAAATTGGGTAAAATTGTGTTTCAACCAAAAATTTGATTTTTAGCCTTTCCTAAAAAATTGGTCAAAAATTTTTTTTGCTTAAATGCATGCGACTTAAGCTTTTTCGGAAGCTTCTTCGCATTTGAAACTCCTTTCAATACTCAGTTATTAGAAATAAACGCCTTTTGGGCAAAATTGGGTAAAATTGTGTTTCAACCAAAAATTTGATTTTTAGCAAAGGGGTTAGCCTTTCCTAAAAAATTGGTCAAAAATTTTTTTTGCTTAAATGCATGCGACTTAAGCTTTTTCGGAAGCTTCTTCGCATTTAAAACTCCTTTCAATACTCAGCTATTAGAAATAAACGCCTTTTGGGCAAAATTGGGTAAAATTGTGTTTCAACCAAATATTTGATTTTTAGCAAAGGGGTTAGCCTTTCCTAAAAAATTGGTCAAAAATTTTTTTTGCTTAAATGCATGCGACTTAAGCTTTTTCGGAAGCTTCTTCGCATTTGAAACTCCTTTCAATACTCAGTTATTAGAAATAAACGCCTTTTGGGCAAAATTGGGTAAAATTGTGTTTCAACCAAAAATTTGATTTTTAGCAAAGAGGTTAGCCTTTCCTAAAAAATTGGTCAAAAATTTTTTTTGCTTAAATGCATGCGACTTAAGCTTTTTCGGAAGCTTCTTCGCATTTGAAACTCCTTTCAATACTCAGCTATTAGAAATAAACGCCTTTTGGGCAAAATTGGGTAAAATTGTGTTTCAACCAAAAATTTGATTTTTAGCAAAGGGGTTAGCCTTTCCTAAAAAATTGGTCAAAAATTTTTTTTGCTTAAATGCATGCGACTTAAGCTTTTTCGGAAGCTTCTTCGAATTTGAAACTCCTTTCAATACTCAGCTATTAGAAATAAACGCCTTTTGGGCAAAATTGGGTAAAATTGTGTTTCAACCAAAAATTTGATTTTTAGCAAAGGGGTAGCCTTTCCTAAAAAATTGGTCAAAAATTTTTTTTGCTTAAATGCATGCGACTTAAGCTTTTTCGGAAGCTTCTTCGCATTTGAAACTCCTTTCAATACTCAGTTATTAGAAATAAACGCCTTTTGGGCAAAATTGGGTAAAATTGTGTTTCAACCAAAAATTTGATTTTTAGCAAAGGGGTAGCCTTTCCTAAAAAATTGGTCAAAAATTTTTTTTGCTTAAATGCATGCGACTTAAGCTTTTTCGGAAGCTTCTTCGCATTTGAAACTCCTTTCAATACTCAGTTATTAGAAATAAACGCCTTTTGGGCAAAATTGGGTAAAAGGTTAGCCTTTCCTAAAATATTGGTCAAAAATTTTTTTTGCTTAAATGCATGCGACTTAAGCTTTTTCGGAAGCTTCTTCGCATTTGAAACTCCTTTCAATACTCAGCTATTAGAAATAAACGCCTTTTGGGCAAAATTGGGTAAAAGGTTAGCCTTTCCTAAAAATTGGTCAACAATTTTTTTTGCTTAAATGCATGCGACTTAAGCTTTTTCGGAAGCTTCTTCGCATTTGAAACTCCTTTCAATACTCAGTTATTAGAAATAAACGCCTTTTGGGCAAAATTGGGTAAAAGGTTAGCCTTTCCTAAAATATTGGTCAAAAATTTTTTTTGCTTAAATGCATGCGACTTAAGCTTTTTCGGAAGCTTCTTCGCATTTGAAACTCCTTTCAATACTCAGCTATTAGAAATAAACGCCTTTTGGGCAAAATTGGGTAAAATTGTGTTTCAACCAAAAATTTGATTTTTAGCAAAGGGGTTAGCCTTTCCTAAAAAATTGGTCAAAAATTTTTTTTGCTTAAATGCATGCGACTTAAGCTTTTTCGGAAGCTTCTTCGCATTTGAAACTCCTTTCAATACTCAGTTATTAGAAATAAACGCCTTTTGGGCAAAATTGGGTAAAATTGTGTTTCAACCAAAAATTTGATTTTTAGCAAAGGGGTTAGCCTTTCCTAAAAAATTGGTCAAAAATTTTTTTTGCTTAAATGCATGCGACTTAAGCTTTTTCGGAAGCTTCTTCGCATTTGAAACTCCTTTCAATACTCAGTTATTAGAAATAAACGCCTTTTGGGCAAAATTGGGTAAAATTGTGTTTCAACCAAAAATTTGATTTTTAGCAAAGGGGTTAGCCTTTCCTAAAAAATTGGTCAAAAATTTTTTTTGCTTAAATGCATGCGACTTAAGCTTTTTCGGAAGCTTCTTCGCATTTGAAACTCCTTTCAATACTCAGCTATTAGAAATAAACGCCTTTTGGGCAAAATTGGGTAAAATTGTGTTTCAACCAAAAATTTGATTTTTAGCAAAAAAAATTGGTCAAAAATTTTTTTTGCTTAAATGCATGCGACTTAAGCTTTTTCGGAAGCTTCTTCGCATTTGAAACTCCTTTTAATACTCAGCTATTAGAAATAAACGCCTTTTGGGCAAAATTGGGTAAAATTGTGTTTCAACCAAAAATTTGATTTTTAGCAAAGGGGTTAGCCTTTCCTAAAAAATTGGTCAAAAATTTTTTTTGCTTAAATGCATGCGACTTAAGCTTTTTCGGAAGCTTCTTCGCATTTGAAACTCCTTTCAATACTCAGTTATTAGAAATAAACGCCTTTTGGGCAAAATTGGGTAAAATTGTGTTTCAACCAAAAATTTGATTTTTAGCAAAGGGGTTAGCCTTTCCTAAAAAATTGGTCAAAAATTTTTTTTGCTTAAATGCATGCGACTTAAGCTTTTTCGGAAGCTTCTTCTCATTTGAAACTCCTTTCAATACTCAGCTATTAGAAATAAACGCCTTTTGGGCAAAATTGGGTAAAATTGTGTTTCAACCAAAAATTTGATTTTTAGCAAAGGGGTTAGCCTTTCCTAAAAAATTGGTCAAAAATTTTTTTTGCTTAAATGCATGCGACTTAAGCTTTTTCGGAAGCTTCTTCGCATTTGAAACTCCTTTCAATACTCAGCTATTAGAAATAAACGCCTTTTGGGCAAAATTGGGTAAAATTGTGTTTCAACCAAAAATTTGATTTTTAGCAAAGGGGTTAGCCTTTCCTAAAAAATTGGTCAAAAATTTTTTTTGCTTAAATGCATGCGACTTAAGCTTTTTCGGAAGCTTCTTCGCATTTGAAACTCCTTTCAATACTCAGTTATTAGAAATAAACGCCTTTTGGGCAAAATTGGGTAAAATTGTGTTTCAACCAAAAATTTGATTTTTAGCAAAGGGGTTAGCCTTTCCTAAAAAATTGGTCAAAAATTTTTTTTGCTTAAATGCATGCGACTTAAGCTTTTTCGGAAGCTTCTTCGCATTTGAAACTCCTTTCAATACTCAGTTATTAGAAATAAACGCCTTTTGGGCAAAATTGGGTAAAAGGTTAGCCTTTCCTAAAATATTGGTCAAAAATTTTTTTTGCTTAAATGCATGCGACTTAAGCTTTTTCGGAAGCTTCTTCGCATTTGAAACTCCTTTCAATACTCAGCTATTAGAAATAAACGCCTTTTGGGCAAAATTGGGTAAAATTGTGTTTCAACCAAAAATTTGATTTTTAGCAAAGGGGTTAGCCTTTCCTAAAAAATTGGACAAAAATTTTTTTTGCTTAAATGCATGCGACTTAAGCTTTTTCGGAAGCTTCTTCGCATTTGAAACTCCTTTCAATACTCAGTTATTAGAAATAAACGCCTTTTGGGCAAAATTGGGTAAAATTGTGTTTCAACCAAAAATTTGATTTTTAGCAAAGGGGTTAGCCTTTCCTAAAAAATTGGTCAAAAATTTTTTTTGCTTAAATGCATGCGACTTAAGCTTTTTCGGAAGCTTCTTCGCATTTGAAACTCCTTTCAATACTCAGTTATTAGAAATAAACGCCTTTTGGGCAAAATTGGGTAAAATTGTGTTTCAACCAAAAATTTGATTTTTAGCAAAGGGGTTAGCCTTTCCTAAAAAATTGGTCAAAATTTTTTTTTGCTTAAATGCATGCGACTTAAGCTTTTTCGGAAGCTTCTTCGCATTTGAAACTCCTTTCAATACTCAGCTATTAGAAATAAACGCCTTTTGGGCAAAATTGGGTAAAATTGTATTTCAACCAAAAATTTGATTTTTAGCAAAGGGGTTAGCCTTTCCTAAAAAATTGGTCAAAAATTTTTTTTGCTTAAATGCATGCGACTTAAGCTTTTTCGGAAGCTTCTTCGCATTTGAAACTCCTTTCAATACTCAGTTATTAGAAATAAACGCCTTTTGGGCAAAATTGGGTAAAATTGTGTTTCAACCAAAAATTTGATTTTTAGCAAAGGGGTTAGCCTTTCCTAAAAAATTGGTCAAAAATTTTTTTTGCTTAAATGCATGCGACTTAAGCTTTTTCGGAAGCTTCTTCGCATTTGAAACTCCCTTCAATACTCAGCTATTAGAAATAAACGCCTTTTGGGCAAAATTGGGGAAAATTGTGTTTCAACCAAAAATTTGATTTTTAGCAAAGGGGTTAGCCTTTCCTAAAAAACTGGTCAAAAATTTTTTTTGCTTAAATGCATGCGACTTAAGCTTTTTCGGAAGCTTCTTCGCATTTGAAACTCCTTTCAATACTCAGCTATTAGAAATAAACGCCTTTTGGGCAAAATTGGGGAAAATTGTGTTTCAACCAAAAATTTTATTTTTAGCAAAGGGGTTAGCCTTTCCTAAAAAATTGGTCAAAAATTTTTTTTGCTTAAATGCATGCGACTTAAGCTTTTTCGGAAGCTTCTTCGCATTTGAAACTCCTTTCAATACTCAGTTATTAGAAATAAACGCCTTTTGGGCAAAATTGGGTAAAATTGTGTTTCAACCAAAAATTTGATTTTTAGCAAAGGGGTTAGTTAGCCTTTCCTAAAAAATTGGTCAAAAATTTTTTTTGCTTAAATGCATGCGACTTAAGCTTTTTCGGAAGCTTCTTCGCATTTGAAACTCCTTTCAATACTCAGTTATTAGAAATAAACGCCTTTTGGGTAAAATTGGGTAAAATTGTGTTTCAACCAAATATTTGATTTTTAGCAAAGGGGTTAGCCTTTCCTAAAAAATTGGTCAAAAATTTTTTTTGCTTAAATGCATGCGACTTAAGCTTTTTCGGAAGCTTCTTCGCATTTGAAACTCCTTTCAATACTCAGCTATTAGAAATAAACGCCTTTTGGGCAAAATTGGGTAAAATTGTGTTTCAACCAAAAATTTGATTTTTAGCAAAGGGGTTAGCCTTTCCTAAAAAATTGGTCAAAAATTTTTTTTGCTTAAATGCATGCGACTTAAGCTTTTTCGGAAGCTTCTTCGCATTTGAAACTCCTTTCAATACTCAGCTATTAGAAATAAACGCCTTTTGGGCAAAGTTGGGTAAAATTGTGTTTCAACCAAAAATTTGATTTTTAGCAAAGGGGTTAGCCTTTCCTAAAAAATTGGTCAAAAATTTTTTTTGCTTAAATGCATGCGACTTAAGCTTTTTCGGAAGCTTCTTCGCATTTGAAACTCCTTTCAATACTCAGCAATTAGAAATAAACGCCTTTTGGGCAAAATTGGGTAAAATTGTGTTTCAACCAAAAATTTGATTTTTAGCAAAGGGGTTAGCCTTTCCTAAAAAATTGGTCAAAAATTTTTTTTGCTTAAATGCATGCGACTTAAGCTTTTTCGGAAGCTTCTTCGCATTTGAAACTCCTTTCAATACTCAGTTATTAGAAATAAACGCCTTTTGGGCAAAATTGGGTAAAATTGTGTTTCAACCAAAAATTTGATTTTTAGCAAAGGGGTTAGCCTTTCCTAAAAAATTGGTCAAAAATTTTTTTTGCTTAAATGCATGCGACTTAAGCTTTTTCGGAAGCTTCTTCGCATTTGAAACTCCTTTCAATACTCAGTTATTAGAAATAAACGCCTTTTGGGCAAAATTGGGTAAAATTGTGTTTCAACCAAAAATTTGATTTTTAGCAAAGGGGTTAGCCTTTCCTAAAAAATTGGTCAAAAATTTTTTTTGCTTAAATGCATGCGACTTAAGCTTTTTCGGAAGCTTCTTCGCATTTGAAACTCCTTTCAATACTCAGCTATTAGAAATAAACGCCTTTTGGGCAAAATTGGGTAAAATTGTGTTTCAACCAAAAATTTGATTTTTAGCAAAGGGGTTAGCCTTTCCTAAAAAATTGGTCAAAAATTTTTTTTGCTTAAATGCATGCGACTTAAGCTTTTTCGGAAGCTTCTTCGCATTTGAAACTCCTTTCAATACTCAGTTATTAGAAATAAACGCCTTTTGGGCAAAATTGGGTAAAATTGTGTTTCAACCAAAAATTTGATTTTTAGCAAAGGGGTTAGCCTTTCCTAAAAAATTGGTCAAAAATTTTTTTTGCTTAAATGCATGCGACTTAAGCTTTTTCGGAAGCTTCTTCGCATTTGAAACTCCTTTCAATACTCAGCTATTAGAAATAAACGCCTTTTGGGCAAAATTGGGTAAAATTGTGTTTCAACCAAAAATTTGATTTTTAGCAAAGGGGTTAGCCTTTCCTAAAAAATTGGTCAAAAAATTTTTTTGCTTAAATGCATGCGACTTAAGCTTTTTCGGAAGCTTCTTCGCATTTGAAACTCCTTTCAATACTCAGTTATTAGAAATAAACGCCTTTTGGGCAAAATTGGGTAAAATTGTGTTTCAACCAAAAATTTGATTTTTAGCAAAGGGGTTAGCCTTTCCTAAAAAATTGGTCAAAAATTTTTTTTGCTTAAATGCATGCGACTTAAGCTTTTTCGGAAGCTTCTTCGCATTTGAAACTCCTTTCAATACTCAGCTATTAGAAATAAACGCCTTTTGGGCAAAATTGGGTAAAATTGTGTTTCAACCAAAAATTTGATTTTTAGCAAAGGGGTTAGCCTTTCCTAAAAAATTGGTCAAAAATTTTTTTTGCTTAAATGCATGCGACTTAAGCTTTTTCGGAAGCTTCTTCGCATTTGAAACTCCTTTCAATACTCAGTTATTAGAAATAAACGCCTTTTGGGCAAAATTGGGTAAAATTGTGTTTCAACCAAAAATTTGATTTTTAGCAAAGGGGTTAGCCTTTCCTAAAAAATTGGTCAAAAATTTTTTTTGCTTAAATGCATGCGACTTAAGCTTTTTCGGAAGCTTCTTCGCATTTGAAACTCCTTTCAATACTCAGCTATTAGAAATAAACGCCTTTTGGGCAAAATTGGGTAAAATTGTGTTTCAACCAAAAATTTGATTTTTAGCAAAGGGGTTAGCCTTTCCTAAAAAATTGGTCAAAAATTTTTTTTGCTTAAATGCATGCGACTTAAGCTTTTTCGGAAGCTTCTTCGCATTTGAAACTCCTTTCAATACTCAGTTATTAGAAATAAACGCCTTTTGGGCAAAATTGGGTAAAATTGTGTTTCAACCAAAAATTTGATTTTTAGCAAAGGGGTTAGCCTTTCCTAAAAAATTGGTCAAAAATTTTTTTTGCTTAAATGCATGCGACTTAAGCTTTTTCGGAAGCTTCTTCGCATTTGAAACTCCTTTCAATACTCAGCTATTAGAAATAAACGCCTTTTGGGCAAAATTGGGTAAAATTGTGTTTCAACCAAAAATTTGATTTTTAGACTTTCCTAAAAAATTGGTCAAAAATTTTTTTTGCTTAAATGCATGCGACTTAAGCTTTTTCGGAAGCTTCTTCGCATTTGAAACTCCTTTCAATACTCAGTTATTAGAAATAAACGCCTTTTGGGCAAAATTGGGTAAAATTGTGTTTCAACCAAAAATTTGATTTTTAGCAAAGGGGTTAGCCTTTCCTAAAAAATTGGTCAAAATTTTTTTTGCTTAAATGCATGCGACTTAAGCTTTTTCGGAAGCTTCTTCGCATTTGAAACTCCTTTCAATACTCAGCTATTAGAAATAAACGCCTTTTGGGCAAAATTGGGTAAAATTGTGTTTCAACCAAAAATTTGATTTTTAGCAAAGGGGTTAGCCTTTCCTAAAAAATTGGTCAAAAATTTTTTTTGCTTAAATGCATGCGACTTAAGCTTTTTCGGAAGCTTCTTCGCATTTGAAACTCCTTTCAATACTCAGTTATTAGAAATAAACGCCTTTTGGGCAAAATTGGGTAAAATTGTGTTTCAACCAAAAATTTGATTTTTAGCAAAGGGGTTAGCCTTTCCTAAAAAATTGGTCAAAAATTTTTTTTGCTTAAATGCATGCGACTTAAGCTTTTTCGGAAGCTTCTTCGCATTTGAAACTCCTTTCAATACTCAGCTATTAGAAATAAACGCCTTTTGGGCAAAATTGGGTAAAATTGTGTTTCAACCAAAAATTTTATTTTTAGCAAAGGGGTTAGCCTTTCCTAAAAAATTGGTCAAAAATTTTTTTTGCTTAAATGCATGCGACTTAAGCTTTTTCGGAAGCTTCTTCGCATTTGAAACTCCTTTCAATACTCAGCTATTAGAAATAAACGCCTTTTGGGCAAAATTGGGTAAAATTGTGTTTCAACCAAAAATTTGATTTTTAGCAAAGGGGTTAGCCTTTCCTAAAAAATTGGTCAAAAATTTTTTTTGCTTAAATGCATGCGACTTAAGCTTTTTCGGAAGCTTCTTCGCATTTGAAACTCCTTTCAATACTCAGTTATTAGAAATAAACGCCTTTTGGGCAAAATTGGGTAAAATTGTGTTTCAACCAAAAATTTGATTTTTAGCAAAGGGGTTAGCCTTTCCTAAAAAATTGGTCAAAAATTTTTTTTGCTTAAATGCATGCGACTTAAGCTTTTTCGGAAGCTTCTTCGCATTTGAAACTCCTTTCAATACTCAGCTATTACAAATAAACGCCTTTTGGGCAAAATTGGGTAAAATTGTGTTTCAACCAAAAATTTGATTTTTAGCAAAGGGGTTAGTTAGCCTTTCCTAAAAAATTGGTCAAAAATTTTTTTTGCTTAAATGCATGCGACTTAAGCTTTTTCGGAAGCTTCTTCGCATTTGAAACTCCTTTCAATACTCAGCTATTAGAAATAAACGCTTTTGGGCAAATTGGGTTAAAATTGTGTTTCAACCAAAAATTTGATTTTAGCAAAGGGGTTAGCCTTTCCTAAAAAATTGGTCAAAAATTTTTTTTGCTTAAATGCATGCGACTTAAGCGTTTTCGGAAGCTTCTTCGCATTTGAAACTCCTTTCAATACTCAGTTATTAGAATAAACGCCTTTTGGGCAAAATTGGGTAAAATTGTGTTTCAACCAAAAATTTGATTTTTAGCAAAGGGGTTAGCCTTTCCTAAAAAATTGGTCAATAAAAATTTTTTTTGCTTAAATGCATGCGACTTAAGCTTTTTCGGAAGCTTCTTCGCATTTGAAACTCCTTTCAATACTCAGCTATTACAAATAAACGCCTTTTGGGCAAAATTGGGTAAAATTGTGTTTCAACCAAAAATTTGATTTTTAGCAAAGGGGTTAGTTAGCCTTTCCTAAAAAATTGGTCAAAAATTTTTTTTGCTTAAATGCATGCGACTTAAGCTTTTTCGGAAGCTTCTTCGCATTTGAAACTCCTTTCAATACTCAGCTATTAGAAATAAACGCCTTTTGGGCAAAATTGGGTAAAATTGTGTTTCAACCAAAAATTTGATTTTTAGCAAAGGGGTTAGCCTTTCCTAAAAAATTGGTCAAAAATTTTTTTGCTTAAATGCATGCGACTTAAGCTTTTTCGGAAGCTTCTTCGCATTTGAAACTCCTTTCAATACTCAGTTATTAGAAATAAACGCCTTTTGGGCAAAATTGGGTAAAATTGTGTTTCAACCAAAAATTTGATTTTTAGCAAAGGGGTTAGCCTTTCCTAAAAAATTGGTCAAAAATTTTTTTTGCTTAAATGCATGCGACTTAAGCTTTTTCGGAAGCTTCTTCGCATTTGAAACTCCTTTCAATACTCAGCTATTAGAAATAAACGCCTTTTGGGCAAAATTGGGTAAAATTGTGTTTCAACCAAAAATTTGATTTTTAGCAAAGGGGTTAGTTAGCCTTTCCTAAAAAATTGGTCAAAAATTTTTTTTGCTTAAATGCATGCGACTTAAGCTTTTTCGGAAGCTTCTTCGCATTTGAAACTCCTTTCAATACTCAGCTATTAGAAATAAACGCCTTTTGGGCAAAATTGGGTAAAATTGTGTTTCAACCAAAAATTTGATTTTTAGCAAAGGGGTTAGCCTTTCCTAAAAAATTGGTCAAAAATTTTTGTTGCTTAAATGCATGCGACTTAAGCTTTTTCGGAAGCTTCTTCGCATTTGAAACTCCTTTCAATACTCAGCTATTAGAAATAAACGCCTTTTGGGCAAAATTGGGTAAAATTGTGTTTCAACCAAAAATTTGATTTTTAGCCTTTCCTAAAAAATTGGTCAAAATTTTTTTTGCTTAAATGCATGCGACTTAAGCTTTTTCGGAAGCTTCTTCGCATTTGAAACTCCTTTCAATACTCAGTTATTAGAAATAAACGCCTTTTGGGCAAAATTGGGTAAAATTGTGTTTCAACCAAAAATTTGATTTTTAGCAAAGGGGTTAGCCTTTCCTAAAAAATTGGTCAAAAATTTTTTTTGCTTAAATGCATGCGACTTAAGCTTTTTCGGAAGCTTCTTCGCATTTGAAACTCCTTTCAATACTCAGCTATTAGAAATAAACGCCTTTTGGGCAAAATTGGGTAAAATTGTGTTTCAACCAAAAATTTGATTTTTAGCCTTTCCTAAAAAATTGGTCAAAATTTTTTTTGCTTAAATGCATGCGACTTAAGCTTTTTCGGAAGCTTCTTCGCATTTGAAACTCCTTTCAATACTCAGTTATTAGAAATAAACGCCTTTTGGGCAAAATTGGGTAAAATTGTGTTTCAACCAAAAATTTGATTTTTAGCAAAGGGGTTAGCCTTTCCTAAAAAATTGGTCAAAATTTTTTTTGCTTAAATGCATGCGACTTAAGCTTTTTCGGAAGCTTCTTCGCATTTGAAACTCCTTTCAATACTCAGCTATTAGAAATAAACGCCTTTTGGGCAAAATTGGGTAAAATTGTGTTTCAACCAAAATTTTGATTTTTAGCAAAGGGGTTAGCCTTTCCTAAAAAATTGGTCAAAATTTTTTTTGCTTAAATGCATGCGACTTAAGCTTTTTCGGAAGCTTCTTCGCATTTGAAACTCCTTTCAATACTCAGCTATTAGAAATAAACGCCTTTTGGGCAAAATTGGGTAAAATTGTGTTTCAACCAAAAATTTGATTTTTAGCCTTTCCTAAAAAATTGGTCAAAAATTTTTTTTGCTTAAATGCATGCGACTTAAGCTTTTTCGGAAGCTTCTTCGCATTTGAAACTCCTTTCAATACTCAGTTATTAGAAATAAACGCCTTTTGGGCAAAATTGGGTAAAATTGTGTTTCAACCAAAAATTTGATTTTTAGCAAAGGGGTTAGCCTTTCCTAAAAAATTGGTCAAAATTTTTTTTGCTTAAATGCATGCGACTTAAGCTTTTTCGGAAGCTTCTTCGCATTTGAAACTCCTTTCAATACTCAGCTATTAGAAATAAACGCCTTTTGGGCAAAATTGGGTAAAATTGTGTTTCAACCAAAAATTTGATTTTTAGCAAAGGGGTTAGCCTTTCCTAAAAAATTGGTCAAAAATTTTTTTTGCTTAAATGCATGCGACTTAAGCTTTTTCGGAAGCTTCTTCGCATTTGAAACTCCTTTCAATACTCAGCTATTAGAAATAAACGCCTTTTGGGCAAAATTGGGTAAAATTGTGTTTCAACCAAAAATTTGATTTTTAGCAAAGGGGTTAGCCTTTCCTAAAATATTGGTCAAAAATTTTTTTGCTTAAATGCATGCGACTTAAGCTTTTTCGGAAGCTTCTTCGCATTTGAAACTCCTTTCAATACTCAGCTATTAGAAATAAACGCCTTTTGGGCAAAATTGGGTAAAATTGTGTTTCAACCAAAATTTGATTTTTAGCAAAGGGGTTAGCCTTTCCTAAAAAATTGGTCAAAAATTTTTTTTGCTTAAATGCATGCGACTTAAGCTTTTTCGGAAGCTTCTTCGCATTTGAAACTCCTTTCAATACTCAGCTATTAGAAATAAACGCCTTTTGGGCAAAATTGGGTAAAATTGTGTTTCAACCAAATATTTGATTTTTAGCAAAGGGGTTAGCCTTTCCTAAAAAATTGGTCAAAAATTTTTTTTGCTTAAATGCATGCGACTTAAGCTTTTTCGGAAGCTTCTTCGCATTTGAAACTCCTTTCAATACTCAGCTATTAGAAATAAACGCCTTTTGGGCAAAATTGGGTAAAATTGTGTTTCAACCAAAAATTTGATTTTTAGCAAAGGGGTTAGCCTTTCCTAAAAAATTGGTCAAAAATTTTTTTTGCTTAAATGCATGCGACTTAAGCTTTTTCGGAAGCTTCTTCGCATTTGAAACTCCTTTCAATACTCAGTTATTAGAAATAAACGCCTTTTGGGCAAAATTGGGTAAAATTGTGTTTCAACCAAAAATTTGATTTTTAGCAAAGGGGTTAGCCTTTCCTAAAAAATTGGTCAAACATTTTTTTTGCTTAAATGCATGCGACTTAAGCTTTTTCGGAAGCTTCTTCGCATTTGAAACTCCTTTCAATACTCAGCTATTAGAAATAAACGCCTTTTGGGCAAAATTGGGTAAAATTGTGTTTCAACCAAAAATTTGATTTTTAGCAAAGGGGTTAGCCTTTTCTAAAAAATTGGTCAAAAATTTTTTTTGCTTAAATGCATGCGACTTAAGCTTTTTCGGAAGCTTCTTCGCATTTGAAACTCCTTTCAATACTCAGCTATTAGAAATAAACGCCTTTTGGGCAAAATTGGGTAAAATTGTGTTTCAACCAAAAATTTGATTTTTAGCCTTTCCTAAAAAATTGGTCAAAAATTTTTTTTGCTTAAATGCATGCGACTTAAGCTTTTTCGGAAGCTTCTTCGCATTTGAAACTCCTTTCAATACTCAGTTATTAGAAATAAACGCCTTTTGGGCAAAATTGGGTAAAATTGTGTTTCAACCAAAAATTTGATTTTTAGCAAAGGGGTTAGCCTTTCCTAAAAAATTGGTCAAAAATTTTTTTTGCTTAAATGCATGCGACTTAAGCTTTTTCGGAAGCTTCTTCGCATTTGAAACTCCTTTCAATACTCAGCTATTAGAAATAAACGCCTTTTGGGCAAAATTGGGTAAAATTGTGTTTCAACCAAAAATTTGATTTTTAGCCTTTCCTAAAAAATTGGTCAAAAATTTTTTTTGCTTAAATGCATGCGACTTAAGCTTTTTCGGAAGCTTCTTCGCATTTGAAACTCCTTTCAATACTCAGTTATTAGAAATAAACGCCTTTTGGGCAAAATTGGGTAAAATTGTGTTTCAACCAAAAATTTGATTTTTAGCAAAGGGGTTAGCCTTTCCTAAAAAATTGGTCAAAAATTTTTTTTGCTTAAATGCATGCGACTTAAGCTTTTTCGGAAGCTTCTTCGCATTTGAAACTCCTTTCAATACTCAGCTATTAGAAATAAACGCCTTTTGGGCAAAATTGGGTAAAATTGTGTTTCAACCAAAAATTTGATTTTTAGCAAAGGGGTTAGCCTTTCCTAAAAAATTGGTCAAAATTTTTTTTGCTTAAATGCATGCGACTTAAGCTTTTTCGGAAGCTTCTTCGCATTTGAAACTCCTTTCAATACTCAGCTATTAGAAATAAACGCCTTTTGGGCAAAATTGGGTAAAATTGTGTTTCAACCAAAAATTTGATTTTTAGCAAAGGGGTTAGCCTTTCCTAAAAAATTGGTCAAAAATTTTTTTTGCTTAAATGCATGCGACTTAAGCTTTTTCGGAAGCTTCTTCGCATTTGAAACTCCTTTCAATACTCAGCTATTAGAAATAAACGCCTTTTGGGCAAAATTGGGTAAAATTGTGTTTCAACCAAAAATTTGATTTTTAGCAAAGGAGTTAGCCTTTCCTAAAAAATTGGTCAAAAATTTTTTTTGCTTAAATGCATGCGACTTAAGCTTTTTCGGAAGCTTCTTCGCATTTGAAACTCCTTTCAATACTCAGCTATTAGAAATAAACGCCTTTTGGGCAAAATTGGGTAAAATTGTGTTTCAACCAAAAATTTGATTTTTAGCAAAGGGGTTAGCCTTTCCTAAAAAATTGGTCAAAATTTTTTTTGCTTAAATGCATGCGACTTAAGCTTTTTCGGAAGCTTCTTCGCATTTGAAACTCCTTTCAATACTCAGCTATTAGAAATAAACGCCTTTTGGGCAAAATTGGGTAAAATTGTGTTTCAACCAAAAATTTGATTTTTAGCAAAGGGGTTAGCCTTTCCTAAAAAATTGGTCAAAAATTTTTTTTGCTTAAATGCATGCGACTTAAGCTTTTTCGGAAGCTTCTTCGCATTTGAAACTCCTTTCAATACTCAGCTATTAGAAATAAACGCCTTTTGGGCAAAATTGGGTAAAATTGTGTTTCAACCAAAAATTTGATTTTTAGCAAAGGGGTTAGCCTTTCCTAAAAAATTGGTCAAAAATTTTTTTTGCTTAAATGCATGCGACTTAAGCTTTTTCGGAAGCTTCTTCGCATTTGAAACTCCTTTCAATACTCAGTTATTAGAAATAAACGCCTTTTGGGCAAAATTGGGTAAAATTGTGTTTCAACCAAAAATTTGATTTTTAGCAAAGGGGTTAGCCTTTCCTAAAAAATTGGTCAAAAATTTTTTTTGCTTAAATGCATGCGACTTAAGCTTTTTCGGAAGCTTCTTCGCATTTGAAACTCCTTTCAATACTCAGTTATTAGAAATAAACGCCTTTTGGGCAAAATTGGGTAAAATTGTGTTTCAACCAAAAATTTGATTTTTAGCAAAGGGGTTAGCCTTTCCTAAAAATTGGTCAAAAATTTTTTTTGCTTAAATGCATGCGACTTAAGCTTTTTCGGAAGCTTCTTCGCATTTGAAACTCCTTTCAATACTCAGCTATTAGAAATAAACGCCTTTTGGGCAAAATTGGGTAAAATTGTGTTTCAACCAAAAATTTGATTTTTAGCAAAGGGGTTAGCCTTTCCTAAAAAATTGGTCAAAAATTTTTTTTGCTTAAATGCATGCGACTTAAGCTTTTTCGGAAGCTTCTTCGCATTTGAAACTCCTTTCAATACTCAGCTATTAGAAATAAACGCCTTTTGGGCAAAATTGGGTAAAATTGTGTTTCAACCAAAAATTTGATTTTTAGCAAAGGGGTTAGCCTTTCCTAAAAAATTGGTCAAAAATTTTTTTTGCTTAAGTGCATGCGACTTAAGCTTTTTCGGAAGCTTCTTCGCATTTGAAACTCCTTTCAATACTCAGCTATTAGAAATAAACGCCTTTTGGGCAAAATTGGGTAAAATTGTGTTTCAACCAAAAATTTGATTTTTAGCAAAGGGGTTAGCCTTTCCTAAAAAATTGGTCAAAAATTTTTTTTGCTTAAGTGCATGCGACTTAAGCTTTTTCGGAAGCTTCTTCGCATTTGAAACTCCTTTCAATACTCAGCTATTAGAAATAAACGCCTTTTGGGCAAAATTGGGTAAAATTGTGTTTCAACCAAAAATTTGATTTTTAGCAAAGGGGTTAGCCTTTCCTAAAAAATTGGTCAAAAATTTTTTTTGCTTAAGTGCATGCGACTTAAGCTTTTTCGGAAGCTTCTTCGCATTTGAAACTCCTTTCAATACTCAGCTATTAGAAATAAACGCCTTTTGGGCAAAATTGGGTAAAATTGTGTTTCAACCAAAAATTTGATTTTTAGCAAAGGGGTTAGCCTTTCCTAAAAAATTGGTCAAAAATTTTTTTTGCTTAAATGCATGCGACTTAAGCTTTTTCGGAAGCTTCTTCGCATTTGAAACTCCTTTCAATACTCAGCTATTAGAAATAAACGCCTTTTGGGCAAAATTGGGTAAAATTGTGTTTCAACCAAAAATTTGATTTTTAGCAAAGGGGTTAGCCTTTCCTAAAAAATTGGTCAAAAATTTTTTTTGCTTAAGTGCATGCGACTTAAGCTTTTTCGGAAGCTTCTTCGCATTTGAAACTCCTTTCAATACTCAGCTATTAGAAATAAACGCCTTTTGGGCAAAATTGGGTAAAATTGTGTTTCAACCAAAAATTTGATATTTAGCAAAGGGGTTAGCCTTTCCTAAAAAATTGGTCAAAAATTTTTTTGCTTAAATGCATGCGACTTAAGCTTTTTCGGAAGCTTCTTCGCATTTGAAACTCCTTTCAATACTCAGTTATTAGAAATAAACGCCTTTTGGGCAAAATTGGGTAAAATTGTGTTTCAACCAAAAATTTGATTTTTAGCAAAGGGGTTAGCCTTTCCTAAAAAATTGGTCAAAAATTTTTTTTGCTTAAATGCATGCGACTTAAGCTTTTTCGGAAGCTTCTTCGCATTTGAAACTCCTTTCAATACTCAGTTATTAGAAATAAACGCCTTTTGGGCAAAATTGGGTAAAATTGTGTTTCAACCAAAAATTTGATTTTTAGCAAAGGGGTTAGCCTTTCCTAAAAATTGGTCAAAAATTTTTTTTGCTTAAATGCATGCGACTTAAGCTTTTTCGGAAGCTTCTTCGCATTTGAAACTCCTTTCAATACTCAGCTATTAGAAATAAACGCCTTTTGGGCAAAATTGGGTAAAATTGTGTTTCAACCAAAAATTTGATTTTTAGCAAAGGGGTTAGCCTTTCCTAAAAAATTGGTCAAAAATTTTTTTTGCTTAAATGCATGCGACTTAAGCTTTTTCGGAAGCTTCTTCGCATTTGAAACTCCTTTCAATACTCAGCTATTAGAAATAAACGCCTTTTGGGCAAAATTGGGTAAAATTGTGTTTCAACCAAAAATTTGATTTTTAGCAAAGGGGTTAGCCTTTCCTAAAAAATTGGTCAAAAATTTTTTTTGCTTAAGTGCATGCGACTTAAGCTTTTTCGGAAGCTTCTTCGCATTTGAAACTCCTTTCAATACTCAGCTATTAGAAATAAACGCCTTTTGGGCAAAATTGGGTAAAATTGTGTTTCAACCAAAAATTTGATTTTTAGCAAAGGGGTTAGCCTTTCCTAAAAAATTGGTCAAAAATTTTTTTTGCTTAAGTGCATGCGACTTAAGCTTTTTCGGAAGCTTCTTCGCATTTGAAACTCCTTTCAATACTCAGCTATTAGAAATAAACGCCTTTTGGGCAAAATTGGGTAAAATTGTGTTTCAACCAAAAATTTGATTTTTAGCAAAGGGGTTAGCCTTTCCTAAAAAATTGGTCAAAAATTTTTTTTGCTTAAGTGCATGCGACTTAAGCTTTTTCGGAAGCTTCTTCGCATTTGAAACTCCTTTCAATACTCAGCTATTAGAAATAAACGCCTTTTGGGCAAAATTGGGTAAAATTGTGTTTCAACCAAAAATTTGATTTTTAGCAAAGGGGTTAGCCTTTCCTAAAAAATTGGTCAAAAATTTTTTTTGCTTAAATGCATGCGACTTAAGCTTTTTCGGAAGCTTCTTCGCATTTGAAACTCCTTTCAATACTCAGCTATTAGAAATAAACGCCTTTTGGGCAAAATTGGGTAAAATTGTGTTTCAACCAAAATTTGATTTTTAGCAAAGGGGTTAGCCTTTCCTAAAAAATTGGTCAAAAATTTTTTTTGCTTAAGTGCATGCGACTTAAGCTTTTTCGGAAGCTTCTTCGCATTTGAAACTCCTTTCAATACTCAGCTATTAGAAATAAACGCCTTTTGGGCAAAATTGGGTAAAATTGTGTTTCAACCAAAAATTTGATTTTTAGCAAAGGGGTTAGCCTTTCCTAAAAAATTGGTCAAAAATTTTTTTTGCTTAAGTGCATGCGACTTAAGCTTTTTCGGAAGCTTCTTCGCATTTGAAACTCCTTTCAATACTCAGCTATTAGAAATAAACGCCTTTTGGGCAAAATTGGGTAAAATTGTGTTTCAACCAAAAATTTGATTTTTAGCAAAGGGGTTAGCCTTTCCTAAAAATTGGTCAAAAATTTTTTTTGCTTAAATGCATGCGACTTAAGCTTTTTCGGAAGCTTCTTCGCATTTGAAACTCCTTTCAATACTCAGTTATTAGAAATAAACGCCTTTTGGGCAAAATTGGGTAAAATTGTGTTTCAACCAAAAATTTGATTTTTAGCAAAGGGGTTAGCCTTTCCTAAAAAATTGGTCAAAAATTTTTTTTGCTTAAATGCATGCGACTTAAGCTTTTTCGGAAGCTTCTTCGCATTTGAAACTCCTTTCAATACTCAGCTATTAGAAATAAACGCCTTTTGGGCAAAATTGGGTAAAATTGTGTTTCAACCAAAAATTTGATTTTTAGCAAAGGGGTTAGCCTTTCCTAAAAAATTGGTCAAAAATTTTTTTTGCTTAAGTGCATGCGACTTAAGCTTTTTCGGAAGCTTCTTCGCATTTGAAACTCCTTTCAATACTCAGCTATTAGAAATAAACGCCTTTTGGGCAAAATTGGGTAAAATTGTGTTTCAACCAAAAATTTGATTTTTAGCAAAGGGGTTAGCCTTTCCTAAAAAATTGGTCAAAAATTTTTTTTGCTTAAATGCATGCGACTTAAGCTTTTTCGGAAGCTTCTTCGCATTTGAAACTCCTTTCAATACTCAGTTATTAGAAATAAACGCCTTTTGGGCAAAATTGGGTAAAATTGTGTTTCAACCAAAAATTTGATTTTTAGCAAAGGGGTTAGCCTTTCCTAAAAAATTGGTCAAAAATTTTTTTTGCTTAAATGCATGCGACTTAAGCTTTTTCGGAAGCTTCTTCGCATTTGAAACTCCTTTCAATACTCAGCTATTAGAAATAAACGCCTTTTGGGCAAAATTGGGTAAAATTGTGTTTCAACCAAAAATTTGATTTTTAGCAAAGGGGTTAGCCTTTCCTAAAAAATTGGTCAAAAATTTTTTTTGCTTAAATGCATGCGACTTAAGCTTTTTCGGAAGCTTCTTCGCATTTGAAACTCCTTTCAATACTCAGCTATTAGAAATAAACGCCTTTTGGGCAAAATTGGGTAAAATTGTGTTTCAACCAAAAATTTGATTTTTAGCAAAGGGGTTAGCCTTTCCTAAAAAATTGGTCAAAAATTTTTTTTGCTTAAGTGCATGCGACTTAAGCTTTTTCGGAAGCTTCTTCGCATTTGAAACTCCTTTCAATACTCAGCTATTAGAAATAAACGCCTTTTGGGCAAAATTGGGTAAAATTGTGTTTCAACCAAAAATTTGATTTTTAGCAAAGGGGTTAGCCTTTCCTAAAAAATTGGTCAAAAATTTTTTTTGCTTAAGTGCATGCGACTTAAGCTTTTTCGGAAGCTTCTTCGCATTTGAAACTCCTTTCAATACTCAGCTATTAGAAATAAACGCCTTTTGGGCAAAATTGGGTAAAATTGTGTTTCAACCAAAAATTTGATTTTTAGCAAAGGGGTTAGCCTTTCCTAAAAAATTGGTCAAAAATTTTTTTTGCTTAAATGCATGCGACTTAAGCTTTTTCGGAAGCTTCTTCGCATTTGAAACTCCTTTCAATACTCAGTTATTAGAAATAAACGCCTTTTGGGCAAAATTGGGTAAAATTGTGTTTCAACCAAAAATTTGATTTTTAGCAAAGGGGTTAGCCTTTCCTAAAAAATTGGTCAAAAATTTTTTTTGCTTAAATGCATGCGACTTAAGCTTTTTCGGAAGCTTCTTCGCATTTGAAACTCCTTTCAATACTCAGCTATTAGAAATAAACGCCTTTTGGGCAAAATTGGGTAAAATTGTGTTTCAACCAAAATTTGATTTTTAGCAAAGGGGTTAGCCTTTCCTAAAAAATTGGTCAAAAATTTTTTTTGCTTAAGTGCATGCGACTTAAGCTTTTTCGGAAGCTTCTTCGCATTTGAAACTCCTTTCAATACTCAGCTATTAGAAATAAACGCCTTTTGGGCAAAATTGGGTAAAATTGTGTTTCAACCAAAAATTTGATTTTTAGCAAAGGGGTTAGCCTTTCCTAAAAAATTGGTCAAAAATTTTTTTTGCTTAAATGCATGCGACTTAAGCTTTTTCGGAAGCTTCTTCGCATTTGAAACTCCTTTCAATACTCAGTTATTAGAAATAAACGCCTTTTGGGCAAAATTGGGTAAAATTGTGTTTCAACCAAAATTTGATTTTTAGCAAAGGGGTTAGCCTTTCCTAAAAAATTGGTCAAAAATTTTTTTTGCTTAAATGCATGCGACTTAAGCTTTTTCGGAAGCTTCTTCGCATTTGAAACTCCTTTCAATACTCAGCTATTAGAAATAAACGCCTTTTGGGCAAAATTGGGTAAAATTGTGTTTCAACCAAAAATTTGATTTTTAGCAAAGGGGTTAGCCTTTCCTAAAAAATTGGTCAAAAATTTTTTTTGCTTAAGTGCATGCGACTTAAGCTTTTTCGGAAGCTTCTTCGCATTTGAAACTCCTTTCAATACTCAGCTATTAGAAATAAACGCCTTTTGGGCAAAATTGGGTAAAATTGTGTTTCAACCAAAAATTTGATTTTTAGCAAAGGGGTTAGCCTTTCCTAAAAAATTGGTCAAAAATTTTTTTTGCTTAAGTGCATGCGACTTAAGCTTTTTCGGAAGCTTCTTCGCATTTGAAACTCCTTTCAATACTCAGCTATTAGAAATAAACGCCTTTTGGGCAAAATTGGGTAAAATTGTGTTTCAACCAAAAATTTGATTTTTAGCAAAGGGGTTAGCCTTTCCTAAAAAATTGGTCAAAAATTTTTTTTGCTTAAGTGCATGCGACTTAAGCTTTTTCGGAAGCTTCTTCGCATTTGAAACTCCTTTCAATACTCAGCTATTAGAAATAAACGCCTTTTGGGCAAAATTGGGTAAAATTGTGTTTCAACCAAAAATTTGATTTTTAGCAAAGGGGTTAGCCTTTCCTAAAAAATTGGTCAAAAATTTTTTTTGCTTAAGTGCATGCGACTTAAGCTTTTTCGGAAGCTTCTTCGCATTTGAAACTCCTTTCAATACTCAGTTATTAGAAATAAACGCCTTTTGGGCAAAATTGGGTAAAATTGTGTTTCAACCAAAATTTGATTTTAGCAAAGGGGTTAGCCTTTCCTAAAAAATTGGTCAAAAATTTTTTTTGCTTAAATGCATGCGACTTAAGCTTTTTCGGAAGCTTCTTCGCATTTGAAACTCCTTTCAATACTCAGCTATTAGAAATAAACGCCTTTTGGGCAAAATTGGGTAAAATTGTGTTTCAACCAAAAATTTGATTTTTAGCAAAGGGGTTAGCCTTTCCTAAAAAATTGGTCAAAAATTTTTTTTGCTTAAATGCATGCGACTTAAGCTTTTTCGGAAGCTTCTTCGCATTTGAAACTCCTTTCAATACTCAGTTATTAGAAATAAACGCCTTTTGGGCAAAATTGGGTAAAATTGTGTTTCAACCAAAAATTTGATTTTTAGCAAAGGGGTTAGCCTTTCCTAAAAAATTGGTCAAAAATTTTTTTTGCTTAAATGCATGCGACTTAAGCTTTTTCGGAAGCTTCTTCGCATTTGAAACTCCTTTCAATACTCAGTTATTAGAAATAAACGCCTTTTGGGCAAAATTGGGTAAAATTGTGTTTCAACCAAAAATTTGATTTTTAGCAAAGGGGTTAGCCTTTCCTAAAAAATTGGTCAAAAATTTTTTTTGCTTAAATGCATGCGACTTAAGCTTTTTCGGAAGCTTCTTCGCATTTGAAACTCCTTTCAATACTCAGTTATTAGAAATAAACGCCTTTTGGGCAAAATTGGGTAAAATTGTGTTTCAACCAAAAATTTGATTTTTAGCAAAGGGGTTAGCCTTTCCTAAAAAATTGGTCAAAAATTTTTTTTGCTTAAATGCATGCGACTTAAGCTTTTTCGGAAGCTTCTTCGCATTTGAAACTCCTTTCAATACTCAGTTATTAGAAATAAACGCCTTTTGGGCAAAATTGGGTAAAATTGTGTTTCAACCAAAAATTTGATTTTTAGCAAAGGGGTTAGCCTTTCCTAAAAAATTGGTCAAAAATTTTTTTTGCTTAAATGCATGCGACTTAAGCTTTTTCGGAAGCTTCTTCGCATTTGAAACTCCTTTCAATACTCAGTTATTAGAAATAAACGCCTTTTGGGCAAAATTGGGTAAAATTGTGTTTCAACCAAAAATTTGATTTTTAGCAAAGGGGTTAGCCTTTCCTAAAAAATTGGTCAAAAATTTTTTTTGCTTAAATGCATGCGACTTAAGCTTTTTCGGAAGCTTCTTCGCATTTGAAACTCCTTTCAATACTCAGTTATTAGAAATAAACGCCTTTTGGGCAAAATTGGGTAAAATTGTGTTTCAACCAAAATTTGATTTTTAGCAAAGGGGTTAGCCTTTCCTAAAAATTGGTCAAAAATTTTTTTTGCTTAAATGCATGCGACTTAAGCTTTTTCGGAAGCTTCTTCGCATTTGAAACTCCTTTCAATACTCAGTTATTAGAAATAAACGCTTTTGGGCAAAATTGGGTAAAATTGTGTTTCAACCAAAAATTTGATTTTAGCAAAGGGGTTAGCCTTTCCTAAAAAATTGGTCAAAAATTTTTTTTGCTTAAATGCATGCGACTTAAGCTTTTTCGGAAGCTTCTTCGCATTTGAAACTCCTTTCAATACTCAGTTATTAGAAATAAACGCCTTTTGGGCAAAATTGGGTAAAATTGTGTTTCAACCAAAAATTTGATTTTTAGCAAAGGGGTTAGCCTTTCCTAAAAAATTGGTCAAAAATTTTTTTTGCTTAAATGCATGCGACTTAAGCTTTTTCGGAAGCTTCTTCGCATTTGAAACTCCTTTCAATACTCAGTTATTAGAAATAAACGCCTTTTGGGCAAAATTGGGTAAAATTGTGTTTCAACCAAAAATTTGATTTTTAGCAAAGGGGTTAGCCTTTCCTAAAAAATTGGTCAAAAATTTTTTTTGCTTAAATGCATGCGACTTAAGCTTTTTCGGAAGCTTCTTCGCATTTGAAACTCCTTTCAATACTCAGCTATTAGAAATAAACGCCTTTTGGGCAAAATTGGGTAAAATTGTGTTTCAACCAAAAATTTGATTTTTAGCAAAGGGGTTAGCCTTTCCTAAAAAATTGGTCAAAAATTTTTTTTGCTTAAATGCATGCGACTTAAGCTTTTTCGGAAGCTTCTTCGCATTTGAAACTCCTTTCAATACTCAGTTATTAGAAATAAACGCCTTTTGGGCAAAATTGGGTAAAATTGTGTTTCAACCAAAAATTTGATTTTTAGCAAAGGGGTTAGCCTTTCCTAAAAAATTGGTCAAAAATTTTTTTTGCTTAAATGCATGCGACTTAAGCTTTTTCGGAAGCTTCTTCGCATTTGAAACTCCTTTCAATACTCAGCTATTAGAAATAAACGCCTTTTGGGCAAAATTGGGTAAAATTGTGTTTCAACCAAAAATTTGATTTTTAGCAAAGGGGTTAGCCTTTCCTAAAAAATTGGTCAAAAATTTTTTTTGCTTAAATGCATGCGACTTAAGCTTTTTCGGAAGCTTCTTCGCATTTGAAACTCCTTTCAATACTCAGCTATTAGAAATAAACGCCTTTTGGGCAAAATTGGGTAAAATTGTGTTTCAACCAAAAATTTGATTTTTAGCAAAGGGGTTAGCCTTTCCTAAAAAATTGGTCAAAAATTTTTTTTGCTTAAGTGCATGCGACTTAAGCTTTTTCGGAAGCTTCTTCGCATTTGAAACTCCTTTCAATACTCAGCTATTAGAAATAAACGCCTTTTGGGCAAAGTTGGGTAAAATTGTGTTTCAACCAAAAATTTGATTTTTAGCAAAGGGGTTAGCCTTTCCTAAAAATTGGTCAAAAATTTTTTTTGCTTAAATGCATGCGACTTAGCTTTTTCGGAAGCTTCTTCGCATTTGAAACTCCTTTCAATACTCAGCTATTAGAAATAAACGCCTTTTGGGCAAAATTGGGTAAAATTGTGTTTCAACCAAAAATTTGATTTTTAGCAAAGGGGTTAGCCTTTCCTAAAAAATTGGTCAAAAATTTTTTTTGCTTAAGTGCATGCGACTTAAGCTTTTTCGGAAGCTTCTTCGCATTTGAAACTCCTTTCAATACTCAGTTATTAGAAATAAACGCCTTTTGGGCAAAATTGGGTAAAATTGTGTTTCAACCAAAAATTTTATTTTTAGCAAAGGGGTTAGCCTTTCCTAAAAAATTGGTCAAAAATTTTTTTTGCTTAAATGCATGCGACTTAAGCTTTTTCGGAAGCTTCTTCGCATTTGAAACTCCTTTCAATACTCAGCTATTAGAAATAAAACGCCTTTGGGCAAAATTGGGTAAAATTGTGTTTCAACCAAAAATTTGATTTTTAGCAAAGGGGTTAGCCTTTCCTAAAAAATTGGTCAAAAATTTTTTTGCTTAAATGCATGCGACTTAAGCTTTTTCGGAAGCTTCTTCGCATTTGAAACTCCTTTCAATACTCAGCTATTAGAAATAAACGCCTTTTGGGCAAAATTGGGTAAAATTGTGTTTCAACCAAAAATTTGATTTTTAGCAAAGGGTTAGCCTTTC
>OX637535.1:35968877-36421377 GCA_951800035.1 Linnaemya tessellans
CTTCTTTGCATTTGAAACTCTTTCAATACTCAGCTATTAGAAATAAACGCCTTTTGGGCAAAATTGGGTAAAATTGTGTTTCAACCAAAAATTTGATTTTTAGCAAAGGGGTTAGCCTTTCCTAAAAAATTGGTCAAAAATTTTTTTTGCTTAAATGCATGCGACTTAAGCTTTTTCGAAGCTTCTTCGCATTTGAAACTCCTTTCAATACTCAGTTATTAGAAATAAACGCCTTTTGGGCAAAATTGGGTAAAATTGTGTTTCAACCAAAAATTTGATTTTAGCAAAGGGGTTAGCCTTTCCTAAAAAATGGTCAAAAAATTTTTTTTGCTTAAATGCATGCGACTTAAGCTTTTTCGGAAGCTTCTTTGCATTTGAAACTCCTTTCAATACTCAGCTATTAGAAATAAACGCCTTTTGGGCAAAATTGGGGTAAAATTGTGTTTCAACCAAAAATTTGATTTTTAGCAAAGGGGTTAGCCTTTCCTAAAAAATTGGTCAAAAATTTTTTTGCTTAAATGCATGCGACTTAAGCTTTTTCGGAAGCTTTCTTCTGCATTTGAAACTCCTTTCAATACTCAGCTATTAGAAATAAACGCCTTTTGGGCAAAATTGGGTAAAATTGTGTTTCAACCAAAAATTTGATTTTTAGCAAAGGGGTTAGCCTTTCCTAAAAAATTGGTCAAAAATTTTTTTGCTTAAATGCATGCGACTTAAGCTTTTTCGGAAGCTTCTTCGCATTTGAAAACTCCTTTCAATACTCAGTTATTAGAAATAAACGCCTTTTGGGCAAAATTGGGTAAAATTGTGTTTCAACCAAAAATTTGATTTTTAGCAAAGGGGTTAGCCTTTCCTAAAAAATTGGTCAAAATTTTTTTGCTTAAATGCATGCGACTTAAGCTTTTTCGGAAGCTTCTTCGCATTTGAAACTCCTTTCAATACTCAGTTATTAGAAATAAACGCCTTTTGGGCAAAATTGGGTAAAATTGTGTTTCAACCAAAAATTTGATTTTTAGCAAAGGGGTTAGCCTTTCCTAAAAAATTGGTCAAAAATTTTTTTTGCTTAAATGCATGCGACTTAAGCTTTTTCGGAAGCTTCTTCGCATTTGAAACTCCTTTCAATACTCAGTTATTAGAAATAAACGCCTTTTGGGCAAAATTGGGTAAAATTGTGTTTCAACCAAAAATTTGATTTTTAGCAAAGGGGTTAGCCTTTCCTAAAAATTGGTCAAAAATTTTTTTTGCTTAAATGCATGCGACTTAAGCTTTTTCGGAAGCTTCTTCGCATTTGAAACTCCTTTCAATACTCAGTTATTAGAAATAAACGCCTTTTGGGCAAAATTGGGTAAAATTGTGTTTCAACCAAAATTTGATTTTTAGCAAAGGGGTTAGCCTTCCTAAAAAATTGGTCAAAAATTTTTTTTGCTTAAATGCATGCGACTTAAGCTTTTTCGGAAGCTTCTTCGCATTTGAAACTCCTTTCAATACTCAGTTATTAGAAATAAACGCCTTTTGGGCAAAATTGGGTAAAATTGTGTTTCAACCAAAAATTTGATTTTTAGCAAAGGGGTTAGCCTTTCCTAAAAAATTGGTCAAAATTTTTTTTGCTTAAATGCATGCGACTTAAGCTTTTTCGGAAGCTTCTTCGCATTTGAAACTCCTTTCAATACTCAGCTATTAGAAATAAACGCCTTTTGGGCAAAATTGGGTAAAATTGTGTTTCAACCAAAAATTTGATTTTTAGCAAAGGGGTTAGCCTTTCCTAAAAAATTGGTCAAAAATTTTTTTTGCTTAAATGCATGCGACTTAAGCTTTTTCGGAAGCTTCTTCGCATTTGAAACTCCTTTCAATACTCAGCTATTAGAAATAAACGCCTTTTGGGCAAAATTGGGTAAAATTGTGTTTCAACCAAAAATTTGATTTTTAGCAAAGGGGTTAGCCTTTCCTAAAAAATTGGTCAAAAATTTGTTTTGCTTAAATGCATGCGACTTAAGCTTTTTCGGAAGCTTCTTCGCATTTGAAACTCCTTTCAATACTCAGTTATTAGAAATAAACGCCTTTTGGGCAAAATTGGGTAAATTGTGTTTCAACCAAAAATTTGATTTTTAGCAAAGGGGTTAGCCTTTCCTAAAAAATTGGTCAAAAATTTTTTTTGCTTAAATGCATGCGACTTAAGCTTTTTCGGAAGCTTCTTCGCATTTGAAACTCCTTTCAATACTCAGCTATTAGAAATAAACGCCTTTTGGGCAAAATTGGGTAAAATTGTGTTTCAACCAAAAATTTGATTTTTAGCAAAGGGGTTAGCCTTTCCTAAAAAATTGGTCAAAAATTTTTTTTTGCTTAAATGCATGCGACTTAAGCTTTTTCGGAAGCTTCTTCGCATTTGAAACTCCTTTCAATACTCAGCTATTAGAAATAAACGCCTTTTGGGCAAAATTGGGTAAAATTGTGTTTCAACCAAAAATTTGATTTTAGCAAAGGGGTTAGCCTTTCCTAAAAAATTGGTCAAAAATTTTTTTTGCTTAAATGCATGCGACTTAAGCTTTTTCGGAAGCTTCTTCGCATTTGAAACTCCTTTCAATACTCAGCTATTAGAAATAAACGCCTTTTGGGCAAAATTGGGTAAAATTGTGTTTCAACCAAAAATTTGATTTTTAGCAAAGGGGTTAGCCTTTCCTAAAAAATTGGTCAAAAATTTTTTTTGCTTAAATGCATGCGACTTAAGCTTTTTCGGAAGCTTCTTCGCATTTGAAACTCCTTTCAATACTCAGTTATTAGAAATAAACGCCTTTTGGGCAAAATTGGGTAAAATTGTGTTTCAACCAAAAATTTGATTTTTAGCAAAGGGGTTAGCCTTTCCTAAAAAATTGGTCAAAAATTTTTTTTTGCTTAAATGCATGCGACTTAAGCTTTTTCGGAAGCTTCTTCGCATTTGAAACTCCTTTCAATACTCAGTTATTAGAAATAAACGCCTTTTGGGCAAAATTGGGTAAAATTGTGTTTCAACCAAAAATTTGATTTTTAGCAAAGGGGTTAGCCTTTCCTAAAAAATTGGTCAAAATTTTTTTTGCTTAAATGCATGCGACTTAAGCTTTTTCGGAAGCTTCTTCGCATTTGAAACTCCTTTCAATACTCAGCTATTAGAAATAAACGCCTTTTGGGCAAAATTGGGTAAAATTGTGTTTCAACCAAAAATTTGATTTTTAGCAAAGGGGTTAGCCTTTCCTAAAAAATTGGTCAAAAATTTTTTTTGCTTAAATGCATGCGACTTAAGCTTTTTCGGAAGCTTCTTCGCATTTGAAACTCCTTTCAATACTCAGCTATTAGAAATAAACGCCTTTTGGGCAAAATTGGGTAAAATTGTGTTTCAACCAAAAATTTGATTTTTAGCAAAGGGGTTAGCCTTTCCTAAAAAATTGGTCAAAAATTTTTTTTGCTTAAATGCATGCGACTTAAGCTTTTTCGGAAGCTTCTTCGCATTTGAAACTCCTTTCAATACTCAGCTATTAGAAATAAACGCCTTTTGGGCAAAATTGGGTAAAATTGTGTTTCAACCAAAAATTTGATTTTTAGCAAAGGGGTTAGCCTTTCCTAAAAAATTGGTCAAAAATTTTTTTTGCTTAAATGCATGCGACTTAAGCTTTTTCGGAAGCTTCTTCGCATTTGAAACTCCTTTCAATACTCAGCTATTAGAAATAAACGCCTTTTGGGCAAAATTGGGTAAAATTGTGTTTCAACCAAAAATTTGATTTTTAGCAAAGGGGTTAGCCTTCCTAAAAAATTGGTCAAAAATTTTTTTTGCTTAAATGCATGCGACTTAAGCTTTTTCGGAAGCTTCTTCGCATTTGAAACTCCTTTCAATACTCAGTTATTAGAAATAAACGCCTTTTGGGCAAAATTGGGTAAAATTGTGTTTCAACCAAAAATTTGATTTTTAGCAAAGGGGTTAGCCTTCCTAAAAAATTGGTCAAAAATTTTTTTTGCTTAAATGCATGCGACTTAAGCTTTTTCGGAAGCTTCTTCGCATTTGAAACTCCTTTCAATACTCAGTTATTAGAAATAAACGCCTTTTGGGCAAAATTGGGTAAAATTGTGTTTCAACCAAAAATTTGATTTTTAGCAAAGGGGTTAGCCTTTCCTAAAAAATTGGTCAAAAATTTTTTTTGCTTAAATGCATGCGACTTAAGCTTTTTCGGAAGCTTCTTCGCATTTGAAACTGCCTGTTCAATACTCAGTTATTAGAAATAAACGCCTTTTGGGCAAAATTGGGTAAAATTGTGTTTCAACCAAAAATTTGATTTTTAGCAAAGGGGTTAGCCTTTCCTAAAAAATTGGTCAAAAATTTTTTTTGCTTAAATGCATGCGACTTAAGCTTTTTCGGAAGCTTCTTCGCATTTGAAACTCCTTTCAATACTCAGTTATTAGAAATAAACGCCTTTTGGGCAAAATTGGGTAAAATTGTGTTTCAACCAAAAATTTGATTTTTAGCAAAGGGGTTAGCCTTTCCTAAAAAATTGGTCAAAAATTTTTTTTGCTTAAATGCATGCGACTTAAGCTTTTTCGGAAGCTTCTTCGCATTTGAAACTCCTTTCAATACTCAGTTATTAGAAATAAACGCCTTTTGGGCAAAATTGGGTAAAATTGTGTTTCAACCAAAAATTTGATTTTTAGCAAAGGGTTAGCCTTTCCTAAAAAATTGGTCAAAAATTTTTTTTGCTTAAATGCATGCGACTTAAGCTTTTTCGGAAGCTTCTTCGCATTTGAAACTCCTTTCAATACTCAGTTATTAGAAATAAACGCCTTTTGGGCAAAATTGGGTAAAATTGTGTTTCAACCAAAAATTTGATTTTTAGCAAAGGGGTTAGCCTTTCCTAAAAAATTGGTCAAAAATTTTTTTTGCTTAAATGCATGCGACTTAAGCTTTTTCGGAAGCTTCTTCGCATTTGAAACTCCTTTCAATACTCAGTTATTAGAAATAAACGCCTTTTGGGCAAAATTGGGTAAAATTGTGTTTCAACCAAAAATTTGATTTTTAGCAAAGGGGTTAGCCTTTCCTAAAAAATTGGTCAAAAATTTTTTTTGCTTAAATGCATGCGACTTAAGCTTTTTCGGAAGCTTCTTCGCATTTGAAACTCCTTTCAATACTCAGTTATTAGAAATAAACGCCTTTTGGGCAAAATTGGGTAAAATTGTGTTTCAACCAAAAATTTGATTTTTAGCAAAGGGGTTAGCCTTTCCTAAAAAATTGGTCAAAAATTTTTTTTGCTTAAATGCATGCGACTTAAGCTTTTTCGGAAGCTTCTTCGCATTTGAAACTCCTTTCAATACTCAGCTATTAGAAATAAACGCCTTTTGGGCAAAATTGGGTAAAATTGTGTTTCAACCAAAAATTTGATTTTTAGCAAAGGGGTTAGCCTTTCCTAAAAAATTGGTCAAAAATTTTTTTTGCTTAAATGCATGCGACTTAAGCTTTTTCGGAAGCTTCTTCGCATTTGAAACTCCTTTCAATACTCAGCTATTAGAAATAAACGCCTTTTGGGCAAAATTGGGTAAAATTGTGTTTCAACCAAAAATTTGATTTTTAGCAAAGGGGTTAGCCTTTCCTAAAAAATTGGTCAAAAATTTTTTTTGCTTAAATGCATGCGACTTAAGCTTTTTCGGAAGCTTCTTCGCATTTGAAACTCCTTTCAATACTCAGCTATTAGAAATAAACGCCTTTTGGGCAAAATTGGGTAAAATTGTGTTTCAACCAAAAATTTGATTTTTAGCAAAGGGGTTAGCCTTTCCTAAAAAATTGGTCAAAAATTTTTTTTGCTTAAATGCATGCGACTTAAGCTTTTTCGGAAGCTTCTTCGCATTTGAAACTCCTTTCAATACTCAGCTATTAGAATAAACGCCTTTTGGGCAAAATTGGGTAAAATTGTGTTTCAACCAAAAATTTGATTTTTAGCAAAGGGTTAGCCTTTCCTAAAAAATTGGTCAAAAATTTTTTTTGCTTAAATGCATGCGACTTAAGCTTTTTCGGAAGCTTCTTCGCATTTGAAACTCGTTTCAATACTCAGTTATTAGAAATAAACGCCTTTTGGGCAAAATTGGGTAAAATTGTGTTTCAACCAAAAATTTGATTTTTAGCAAAGGGGTTAGCCTTTCCTAAAAAATTGGTCAAAAATTTTTTTTGCTTAAATGCATGCGACTTAAGCTTTTTCGGAAGCTTCTTCGCATTTGAAACTCCTTTCAATACTCAGTTATTAGAAATAAACGCCTTTTGGGCAAAATTGGGTAAAATTGTGTTTCAACCAAAAATTTGATTTTTAGCAAAGGGGTTAGCCTTTCCTAAAAAATTGGTCAAAAATTTTTTTTGCTTAAATGCATGCGACTTAAGCTTTTTCGGAAGCTTCTTCGCATTTGAAACTCCTTTCAATACTCAGTTATTAGAAATAAACGCCTTTTGGGCAAAATTGGGTAAAATTGTGTTTCAACCAAAAATTTGATTTTTAGCAAAGGGGTTAGCCTTTCCTAAAAAAATTGGTCAAAAATTTTTTTTGCTTAAATGCATGCGACTTAAGCTTTTTCGGAAGCTTCTTCGCATTTGAAACTCCTTTCAATACTCAGTTATTAGAAATAAACGCCTTTTGGGCAAAATTGGGTAAAATTGTGTTTCAACCAAAAATTTGATTTTTAGCAAAGGGTTAGCCTTTCCTAAAAAATTGGTCAAAATTTTTTTTGCTTAAATGCATGCGACTTAAGCTTTTTCGGAAGCTTCTTCGCATTTGAAACTCCTTTCAATACTCAGTTATTAGAAATAAACGCCTTTTGGGCAAAATTGGGTAAAATTGTGTTTCAACCAAAAATTTGATTTTTAGCAAAGGGGTTAGCCTTTCCTAAAAAACTGGTCAAAAAATTTTTTTGCTTAAATGCATGCGACTTAAGCTTTTTCGGAACCTTCTTCGCATTTGAAACTCCTTTCAATACTCAGCTATTAGAAATAAACGCCTTTTGGGCAAAATTGGGTAAAATTGTGTTTCAACCAAAATTTGATTTTTAGCAAGGGGTTAGCCTTTCCTAAAAAATTGGTCAAAAATTTTTTTTGCTTAAATGCATGCGACTTAAGCTTTTTCGGAAGCTTCTTCGCATTTGAAACTCCTTCAATACTCAGTTATTAGAAATAAACGCCTTTTGGGCAAAATTGGGTAAAATTGTGTTTCAACCAAAAATTGATTTTTAGCAAAGGGGTTAGCCTTTCCTAAAAAATTGGTCAAAAATTTTTTTTGCTTAAATGCATGCGACTTAAGCTTTTTCGGAAGCTTCTTCGCATTTGAAACTCCTTTCAATACTCAGTTATTAGAAATAAACGCCTTTTGGGCAAAATTGGGTAAAATTGTGTTTCAACCAAAAATTTGATTTTTAGCAAAGGGGTTAGCCTTTCCTAAAAAATTGGTCAAAAATTTTTTTTGCTTAAATGCATGCGACTTAAGCTTTTTCGGAAGCTTCTTCGCATTTGAAACTCCTTTCAATACTCAGTTATTAGAAATAAACGCCTTTTGGGCAAAATTGGGTAAAATTGTGTTTCAACCAAAAATTTGATTTTTAGCAAAGGGGTTAGCCTTTCCTAAAAAATTGGTCAAAAATTTTTTTTGCTTAAATGCATGCGACTTAAGCTTTTTCGGAAGCTTCTTCGCATTTGAAACTCCTTTCAATACTCAGTTATTAGAAATAAACGCCTTTTGGGCAAAATTGGGTAAAATTGTGTTTCAACCAAAAATTTGATTTTTAGCAAAGGGGTTAGCCTTTCCTAAAAAACTGGTCAAAAATTTTTTTTGCTTAAATGCATGCGACTTAAGCTTTTTCGGAACCTTCTTCGCATTTGAAACTCCTTTCAATACTCAGCTATTAGAAATAAACGCCTTTTGGGCAAAATTGGGTAAAATTGTGTTTCAACCAAAAATTTGATTTTTAGCAAAGGGGTTAGCCTTTCCTAAAAAATTGGTAAAAAATTTTTTTTGCTTAAATGCATGCGACTTAAGCTTTTTCGGAAGCTTCTTCGCATTTGAAACTCCTTTCAATACTCAGCTATTAGAAATAAACGCCTTTTGGGCAAAATTGGGTAAAATTGTGTTTCAACCAAAAATTTGATTTTTAGCAAAGGGGTTAGCCTTTCCTAAAAAATTGGTCAAAAATTTTTTTTGCTTAAATGCATGCGACTTAAGCTTTTTCGGAAGCTTCTTCGCATTTGAAACTCCTTTCAATACTCAGCTATTAGAAATAAACGCCTTTTGGGCAAAATTGGGTAAAATTGTGTTTCAACCAAAAATTTGATTTTTAGCAAAGGGGTTAGCCTTTCCTAAAAAATTGGTCAAAAATTTTTTTTGCTTAAATGCATGCGACTTAAGCTTTTTCGGAAGCTTCTTCGCATTTGAAACTTCTTTCAATACTCAGCTATTAGAAATAAACGCCTTTTGGGCAAAATTGGGTAAAATTGTGTTTCAACCAAAAATTTGATTTTTAGCAAAGGGGTTAGCCTTTCCTAAAAAATTGGTCAAAAATTTTTTTTGCTTAAATGCATGCGACTTAAGCTTTTTCGGAAGCTTCTTCGCATTTGAAACTCCTTTCAATACTCAGCTATTAGAAATAAACGCCTTTTGGGCAAAATTGGGTAAAATTGTGTTTCAACCAAAAATTTGATTTTTAGCAAAGGGGTTAGCCTTTCCTAAAAAATTGGTCAAAAATTTTTTTTGCTTAAATGCATGCGACTTAAGCTTTTTCGGAAGCTTCTTCGCATTTGAAACTCGTTTCAATACTCAGTTATTAGAAATAAACGCCTTTTGGGCAAAATTGGGTAAAATTGTGTTTCAACCAAAAATTTGATTTTTAGCAAAGGGGTTAGCCTTTCCTAAAAAATTGGTCAAAAATTTTTTTTGCTTAAATGCATGCGACTTAAGCTTTTTCGGAAGCTTCTTCGCATTTGAAACTCCTTTCAATACTCAGTTATTAGAAATAAACGCCTTTTGGGCAAAATTGGGTAAAATTGTGTTTCAACCAAAAATTTGATTTTTAGCAAAGGGGTTAGCCTTTCCTAAAAAATTGGTCAAAAATTTTTTTTGCTTAAATGCATGCGACTTAAGCTTTTTCGGAAGCTTCTTCGCATTTGAAACTCCTTTCAATACTCAGTTATTAGAAATAAACGCCTTTTGGGCAAAATTGGGTAAAATTGTGTTTCAACCAAAAATTTGATTTTTAGCAAAGGGGTTAGCCTTTCCTAAAAAATTGGTCAAAAATTTTTTTTGCTTAAATGCATGCGACTTAAGCTTTTTCGGAAGCTTCTTCGCATTTGAAACTCCTTTCAATACTCAGCTATTAGAAATAAACGCCTTTTGGGCAAAATTGGGTAAAATTGTGTTTCAACCAAAAATTTGATTTTTAGCAAAGGGGTTAGCCTTTCCTAAAAAATTGGTCAAAAATTTTTTTTGCTTAAATGCATGCGACTTAAGCTTTTTCGGAAGCTTCTTCGCATTTGAAACTCCTTTCAATACTCAGCTATTAGAAATAAACGCCTTTTGGGCAAAATTGGGTAAAATTGTGTTTCAACCAAAAATTTGATTTTTAGCAAAGGGGTTAGCCTTTCCTAAAAAATTGGTCAAAAATTTTTTTTGCTTAAATGCATGCGACTTAAGCTTTTTCGGAAGCTTCTTCGCATTTGAAACTCCTTTCAATACTCAGTTATTAGAAATAAACGCCTTTTGGGCAAAATTGGGTAAAATTGTGTTTCAACCAAAAATTTGATTTTTAGCAAAGGGGTTAGCCTTTCCTAAAAAATTGGTCAAAAATTTTTTTTGCTTAAATGCATGCGACTTAAGCTTTTTCGGAAGCTTCTTCGCATTTGAAACTCCTTTCAATACTCAGTTATTAGAAATAAACGCCTTTTGGGCAAAATTGGGTAAAATTGTGTTTCAACCAAAAATTTGATTTTTAGCAAAGGGGTTAGCCTTTCCTAAAAAATTGGTCAAAAATTTTTTTTGCTTAAATGCATGCGACTTAAGCTTTTTCGGAAGCTTCTTCGCATTTGAAACTCCTTTCAATACTCAGTTATTAGAAATAAACGCCTTTTGGGCAAAATTGGGTAAAATTGTGTTTCAACCAAAAATTTGATTTTTAGCAAAGGGGTTAGCCTTTCCTAAAAAATTGGTCAAAAATTTTTTTTGCTTAAATGCATGCGACTTAAGCTTTTTCGGAAGCTTCTTCGCATTTGAAACTCCTTTCAATACTCAGCTAAGAGAAATAAACGCCTTTTGGGCAAAATTGGGTAAAATTGTGTTTCAACCAAAAATTTGATTTTTAGCAAAGGGGTTAGCCTTTCCTAAAAAATTGGTCAAAAATTTTTTTTGCTTAAATGCATGCGACTTAAGCTTTTTCGGAAGCTTCTTCGCATTTGAAACTCCTTTCAATACTCAGCTATTAGAAATAAACGCCTTTTGGGCAAAATTGGGTAAAATTGTGTTTCAACCAAAAATTTGATTTTTAGCAAAGGGGTTAGCCTTTCCTAAAAAATTGGTCAAAAATTTTTTTTGCTTAAATGCATGCGACTTAAGCTTTTTCGGAAGCTTCTTCGCATTTGAAACTCCTTTCAATACTCAGTTATTAGAAATAAACGCCTTTTGGGCAAAATTGGGTAAAATTGTGTTTCAACCAAATATTTGATTTTTAGCAAAGGGGTTAGCCTTTCCTAAAAAATTGGTCAAAAATTTTTTTTGCTTAAATGCATGCGACTTAAGCTTTTTCGGAAGCTTCTTCGCATTTGAAACTCCTTTCAATACTCAGCTATTAGAAATAAACGCCTTTTGGGCAAAATTGGGTAAAATTGTGTTTCAACCAAAAATTTGATTTTTAGCAAAGGGGTTAGCCTTTCCTAAAAAATTGGTCAAAAATTTTTTTTGCTTAAATGCACGCGACTTAAGCTTTTTCGGAAGCTTCTTCGCATTTGAAACTCCTTTCAATACTCAGTTATTAGAAATAAACGCCTTTTGGGCAAAATTGGGTAAAATTGTGTTTCAACCAAAAATTTGATTTTTAGCAAAGGGGTTAGCCTTTCCTAAAAAATTGGTCAAAAATTTTTTTTGCTTAAATGCATGCGACTTAAGCTTTTTCGGAAGCTTCTTCGCATTTGAAACTCCTTTCAATACTCAGTTATTAGAAATAAACGCCTTTTGGGCAAAATTGGGTAAAATTGTGTTTCAACCAAAAATTTGATTTTTAGCAAAGGGGTTAGCCTTTCCTAAAAAATTGGTCAAAAATTTTTTTTGCTTAAATGCACGCGACTTAAGCTTTTTCGGAAGCTTCTTCGCATTTGAAACTCCTTTCAATACTCAGTTATTAGAAATAAACGCCTTTTGGGCAAAATTGGGTAAAATTGTGTTTCAACCAAAAATTTGATTTTTAGCAAAGGGGTTAGCCTTTCCTAAAAAATTGGTCAAAAATTTTTTTTGCTTAAATGCATGCGACTTAAGCTTTTTCGGAAGCTTCTTCGCATTTGAAACTCCTTTCAATACTCAGTTATTAGAAATAAACGCCTTTTGGGCAAAATTGGGTAAAATTGTGTTTCAACCAAAAATTTGATTTTTAGCAAAGGGGTTAGTTAGCCTTTCCTAAAAAATTGGTCAAAAATTTTTTTTGCTTAAATGCATGCGACTTAAGCTTTTTCGGAAGCTTCTTCGCATTTGAAACTCCTTTCAATACTCAGTTATTAGAAATAAACGCCTTTTGGGCAAAATTGGGTAAAATTGTGTTTCAACCAAAAATTTGATTTTTAGCAAAGGGGTTAGCCTTTCCTAAAAAATTGGTCAAAAATTTTTTTTGCTTAAATGCATGCGACTTAAGCTTTTTCGGAAGCTTCTTCGCATTTGAAACTCCTTTCAATACTCAGTTATTAGAAATAAACGCCTTTTGGGCAAAATTGGGTAAAATTGTGTTTCAACCAAATATTTGATTTTTAGCAAAGGGGTTAGCCTTTCCTAAAAAATTGGTCAAAAATTTTTTTTGCTTAAATGCATGCGACTTAAGCTTTTTCGGAAGCTTCTTCGCATTTGAAACTCCTTTCAATACTCAGTTATTAGAAATAAACGCCTTTTGGGCAAAATTGGGTAAAATTGTGTTTCAACCAAATATTTGATTTTTAGCAAAGGGGTTAGCCTTTCCTAAAAAATTGGTCAAAAATTTTTTTTGCTTAAATGCATGCGACTTAAGCTTTTTCGGAAGCTTTTTCGCATTTGAAACTCCTTTCAATACTCAGTTATTAGAAATAAACGCCTTTTGGGCAAAATTGGGTAAAATTGTGTTTCAACCAAAAATTTGATTTTTAGCAAAGGGGTTAGCCTTTCCTAAAAAATTGGTCAAAAATTTTTTTTGCTTAAATGCATGCGACTTAAGCTTTTTCGGAAGCTTCTTCGCATTTGAAACTCCTTTCAATACTCAGTTATTAGAAATAAACGCCTTTTGGGCAAAATTGGGTAAAATTGTGTTTCAACCAAAAATTTGATTTTTAGCAAAGGGGTTAGCCTTTCCTAAAAAATTGGTCAAAAATTTTTTTTGCTTAAATGCATGCGACTTAAGCTTTTTCGGAAGCTTCTTCGCATTTGAAACTCCTTTCAATACTCAGCTATTAGAAATAAACGCCTTTTGGGCAAAATTGGGTAAAATTGTGTTTCAACCAAAAATTTGATTTTTAGCAAAGGGGTTAGCCTTTCCTAAAAAATTGGTCAAAAATTTTTTTTGCTTAAATGCATGCGACTTAAGCTTTTTCGGAAGCTTCTTCGCATTTGAAACTCCTTTCAATACTCAGCTATTAGAAATAAACGCCTTTTGGGCAAAATTGGGTAAAATTGTGTTTCAACCAAAAATTTGATTTTTAGCAAAGGGGTTAGCCTTTCCTAAAAAATTGGTCAAAAATTTTTTTTGCTTAAATGCATGCGACTTAAGCTTTTTCGGAAGCTTCTTCGCATTTGAAACTCCTTTCAATACTCAGTTATTAGAAATAAACGCCTTTTGGGCAAAATTGGGTAAAATTGTGTTTCAACCAAATATTTGATTTTTAGCAAAGGGGTTAGCCTTTCCTAAAAAATTGGTCAAAAATTTTTTTTGCTTAAATGCATGCGACTTAAGCTTTTTCGGAAGCTTCTTCGCATTTGAAACTCCTTTCAATACTCAGTTATTAGAAATAAACGCCTTTTGGGCAAAATTGGGTAAAATTGTGTTTCAACCAAAAATTTGATTTTTAGCAAAGGGGTTGTTAGCCTTTCCTAAAAAATTGGTCAAAAATTTTTTTTGCTTAAATGCATGCGACTTAAGCTTTTTCGGAAGCTTCTTCGCATTTGAAACTCCTTTCAATACTCAGTTATTAGAAATAAACGCCTTTTGGGCAAAATTGGGTAAAATTGTGTTTCAACCAAATATTTGATTTTTAGCAAAGGGGTTAGCCTTTCCTAAAAAATTGGTCAAAAATTTTTTTTGCTTAAATGCATGCGACTTAAGCTTTTTCGGAAGCTTCTTCGCATTTGAAACTCCTTTCAATACTCAGTTATTAGAAATAAACGCCTTTTGGGCAAAATTGGGTAAAATTGTGTTTCAACCAAATATTTGATTTTTAGCAAAGGGGTTAGCCTTTCCTAAAAAATTGGTCAAAAATTTTTTTTGCTTAAATGCATGCGACTTAAGCTTTTTCGGAAGCTTCTTCGCATTTGAAACTCCTTTCAATACTCAGTTATTAGAAATAAACGCCTTTTGGGCAAAATTGGGTAAAATTGTGTTTCAACCAAAAATTTGATTTTTAGCAAAGGGGTTAGCCTTTCCTAAAAAATTGGTCAAAAATTTTTTTTGCTTAAATGCATGCGACTTAAGCTTTTTCGGAAGCTTCTTCGCATTTGAAACTCCTTTCAATACTCAGCTATTAGAAATAAACGCCTTTTGGGCAAAATTGGGTAAAATTGTGTTTCAACCAAAAATTTCATTTTTAGCAAAGGGGTTAGCCTTTCCTAAAAAATTGGTCAAAAATTTTTTTTGCTTAAATGCATGCGACTTAAGCTTTTTCGGAAGCTTCTTCGCATTTGAAACTCCTTTCAATACTCAGTTATTAGAAATAAACGCCTTTTGGGCAAAATTGGGTAAAATTGTGTTTCAACCAAATATTTGATTTTTAGCAAAAAAATTGGTCAAAAATTTTTTTTGCTTAAATGCATGCGACTTAAGCTTTTTCGGAAGCTTCTTCGCATTTGAAACTCCTTTCAATACTCAGTTATTAGAAATAAACGCCTTTTGGGCAAAATTGGGTAAAATTGTGTTTCAACCAAATATTTGATTTTTAGCAAAGGGGTTAGCCTTTCCTAAAAAATTGGTCAAAAATTTTTTTTGCTTAAATGCATGCGACTTAAGCTTTTTCGGAAGCTTCTTCGCATTTGAAACTCCTTTCAATACTCAGTTATTAGAAATAAACGCCTTTTGGGCAAAATTGGGTAAAATTGTGTTTCAACCAAAAATTTGATTTTTAGCAAAGGGGTTAGCCTTTCCTAAAAAATTGGTCAAAAATTTTTTTTGCTTAAATGCATGCGACTTAAGCTTTTTCGGAAGCTTCTTCGCATTTGAAACTCCTTTCAATACTCAGTTATTAGAAATAAACGCCTTTTGGGCAAAATTGGGTAAAATTGTGTTTCAACCAAAAATTTGATTTTTAGCAAAGGGGTTAGCCTTTCCTAAAAAATTGGTAAAAAATTTTTTTTGCTTAAATGCATGCGACTTAAGCTTTTTCGGAAGCTTCTTCGCATTTGAAACTCCTTTCAATACTCAGTTATTAGAAATAAACGCCTTTTGGGCAAAATTGGGTAAAATTGTGTTTCAACCAAAAATTTGATTTTTAGCAAAGGGGTTAGCCTTTCCTAAAAAATTGGTCAAAAATTTTTTTTGCTTAAATGCATGCGACTTAAGCTTTTTCGGAAGCTTCTTCGCATTTGAAACTCCTTTCAATACTCAGCTATTAGAAATAAACGCCTTTTGGGCAAAATTGGGTAAAATTGTGTTTCAACCAAAAATTTGATTTTTAGCAAAGGGGTTAGCCTTTCCTAAAAAATTGGTCAAAAATTTTTTTTGCTTAAATGCATGCGACTTAAGCTTTTTCGGAAGCTTCTTCGCATTTGAAACTCCTTTCAATACTCAGCTATTAGAAATAAACGCCTTTTGGGCAAAATTGGGTAAAATTGTGTTTCAACCAAAAATTTGATTTTTAGCAAAGGGGTTAGCCTTTCCTAAAAAATTGGTCAAAAATTTTTTTTGCTTAAATGCATGCGACTTAAGCTTTTTCGGAAGCTTCTTCGCATTTGAAACTCCTTTCAATACTCAGCTATTAGAAATAAACGCCTTTTGGACAAAATTGGGTAAAATTGTGTTTCAACCAAAAATTTGATTTTTAGCAAAGGGGTTAGCCTTTCCTAAAAAATTGGTCAAAATTTGTTTTTGCTTAAATGCATGCGACTTAAGCTTTTTCGGAAGCTTCTTCGCATTTGAAACTCCTTTCAATACTCAGCTATTAGAAATAAACGCCTTTTGGGCAAAATTGGGTAAAATTGTGTTTCAACCAAAAATTTGATTTTTAGCAAAGGGGTTAGCCTTTCCTAAAAAATTGGTCAAAAATTTTTTTTGCTTAAATGCATGCGACTTAAGCTTTTTCGGAAGCTTCTTCGCATTTGAAACTCCTTTCAATACTCAGCTATTAGAAATAAACGCCTTTTGGGCAAAATTGGGTAAAATTGTGTTTCAACCAAAAATTTGATTTTTAGCAAAATTCGATTTTTTAGCCTTTCCTAAAAAATTGGTAAAAAAATTTTTTTGCTTAAATGCATGCGACTTAAGCTTTTTCGGAAGCTTCTTCGCATTTGAAACTCCTTTCAATACTCAGCTATTAGAAATATACGCCATTTGGGCAAAATTGGGTAAAATTGTGTTTCAACCAAAAATTTGATTTTTAGCAAAGGGGTTAGCCTTTCCTAAAAAATTGGTCAAAAATTTTTTTTGCTTAAATGCATGCGACTTAAGCTTTTTCGGAAGCTTCTTCGCATTTGAAACTCCTTTCAATACTCAGTTATTAGAAATAAACGCCTTTTGGGCAAAATTGGGTAAAATTGTGTTTCAACCAAAAATTTGATTTTTAGCAAAGGGGTTAGCCTTTCCTAAAAAATTGGTCAAAAATTTTTTTTGCTTAAATGCATGCGACTTAAGCTTTTTCGGAAGCTTCTTCGCATTTGAAACTCCTTTCAATACTCAGTTATTAGAAATAAACGCCTTTTGGGTAAAATTTTTTTTGCTTAAATGCATGCGACTTAAGCTTTTTCGGAAGCTTCTTCGCATTTGAAACTCCTTTCAATACTCAGCTATTAGAAATAAACGCCTTTTGGGCAAAATTGGGTAAAATTGTGTTTCAACCAAAAATTTGATTTTTAGCAAAGGGGTTAGCCTTTCCTAAAAAATTGGTCAAAAATTTTTTTTGCTTAAATGCATGCGACTTAAGCTTTTTCGGAAGCTTCTTCGCATTTGAAACTCCTTTCAATACTCAGTTATTAGAAATAAACGCCTTTTGGGCAAAATTGGGTAAAATTGTGTTTCAACCAAAAATTTGATTTTTAGCAAAGGGGTTAGCCTTTCCTAAAAAATTGGTCAAAAATTTTTTTTGCTTAAATGCATGCGACTTAAGCTTTTTCGGAAGCTTCTTCGCATTTGAAACTCCTTTCAATACTCAGCTATTAGAAATAAACGCCTTTTGGGCAAAATTGGGTAAAATTGTGTTTCAACCAAAAATTTGATTTTTAGCAAAGGGGTTAGCCTTTCCTAAAAAATTGGTCAAAAATTTTTTTTGCTTAAATGCATGCGACTTAAGCTTTTTCGGAAGCTTCTTCGCATTTGAAACTCCTTTCAATACTCAGTTATTAGAAATAAACGCCTTTTGGGCAAAATTGGGTAAAATTGTGTTTCAACCAAAAATTTGATTTTTAGCAAAGGGGTTAGCCTTTCCTAAAAAATTGGTCAAACATTTTTTTTGCTTAAATGCATGCGACTTAAGCTTTTTCGGAAGCTTCTTCGCATTTGAAACTCCTTTCAATACTCAGCTATTAGAAATAAACGCCTTTTGGGCAAAATTGGGTAAAATTGTGTTTCAACCAAAAATTTGATTTTTAGCAAAGGGGTTAGCCTTTCCTAAAAAATTGGTCAAAAATTTTTTTTGCTTAAATGCATGCGACTTAAGCTTTTTCGGAAGCTTCTTCGCATTTGAAACTCCTTTCAATACTCAGCTATTAGAAATAAACGCCTTTTGGACAAAATTGGGTAAAATTGTGTTTCAACCAAAAATTTGATTTTTAGCAAAGGGGTTAGCCTTTCCTAAAAAATTGGTCAAAAATTTTTTTTGCTTAAATGCATGCGACTTAAGCTTTTTCGGAAGCTTCTTCGCATTTGAAACTCCTTTCAATACTCAGTTATTAGAAATAAACGCCTTTTGGGTAAAATTTTTTTTGCTTAAATGCATGCGACTTAAGCTTTTTCGGAAGCTTCTTCGCATTTGAAACTCCTTTCAATACTCAGCTATTAGAAATAAACGCCTTTTGGGCAAAATTGGGTAAAATTGTGTTTCAACCAAAAATTTGATTTTTAGCAAAGGGGTTAGCCTTTCCTAAAAAATTGGTCAAAAATTTTTTTTGCTTAAATGCATGCGACTTAAGCTTTTTCGGAAGCTTCTTCGCATTTGAAACTCCTTTCAATACTCAGCTATTAGAAATAAACGCCTTTTGGACAAAATTGGGTAAAATTGTGTTTCAACCAAAAATTTGATTTTTAGCAAAGGGGTTAGCCTTTCCTAAAAAATTGGTCAAAAATTTTTTTTGCTTAAATGCATGCGACTTAAGCTTTTTCGGAAGCTTCTTCGCATTTGAAACTCCTTTCAATACTCAGCTATTAGAAATAAACGCCTTTTGGGCAAAATTGGGTAAAATTGTGTTTCAACCAAAAATTTGATTTTTAGCAAAGGGGTTAGCCTTTCCTAAAAAATTGGTCAAAAATTTTTTTTGCTTAAATGCATGCGACTTAAGCTTTTTCGGAAACTTCTTCGCATTTAGCAAAGAGGTACCCCTTTCCAAAAAAATTGGCCAAAAATTTTTTTTGCTTAAATGCATGCGATATAAGTTTTTTCGGAAGCTTCTGCGCATTTGAAACTCCTTTCAATACTTATTTATTAGAAATAAACGCCTTTTGGCCGAAAATGGGTTAAATTGAGTTTCAGCCAAAAAATCGATTTTTAGCAAAAAGGTACCCCTTTCCAAAAAAATTGGCCAAAAAATTTTTTTGCTTAAATGCATACGATTTAAGTTTTTTCGGAAGCTTCTGCGCATTTGAAACTCCTTTCAATACTTATTTATTAGAAATAAACGCCTTTTGGGCAAAATTGGGTAAAATTGTGTTGCAACCAAAAAATTTATTCTTTGCAAAGGGGTACACCTTTCCTAAAAAATTGGTAAAAATGTTTTTATCGTAACTACTTGCGATTTGAGATTTTTCGGAAGCTTCTTCGCATTTGAAACTCCTTTCAGTACTTGCTTATTAGAAATAAACGCCTTTTGGGCAAAATTGGGTAAAATTGTGTTTCAACAAAAAAATTGATTTTTGCAAAGGGGTACCCCTGTACAAGAAAAGAGTAAAACATTTTTTTTTGGTCAAACGTATTTGTTTTGATCTTTTTGGAAATGTTAGTCACATTTTAAACTCCTTTCAATACTCCTTTATTAAAAATAAACCCGTTTTTAACAAAATTGAGCTTAAATTGAGTTTCAATCAAAAAAATGAGTTCTGCAAAGATGTACCTTCCAAAAAAATTAGTCCAAAATGTTTTTTGCTCAAGTGCATGCGATTTAAACTTCTTCGAAAGCTCTTCACCTTTGAAACTCTTTTCAATACTTACATAGTTATTCGAAATAAACACGTTTTATACTCGAATTGAAAGTAACTTTTCAATAGATCAGAGAACCATTTAACAAAACTTCTTACTTACGGATTTCAGTTTATATCAAACAATAAATTTTTTATTTTTTTTTTATTTTATTGTTTTTTTGTTGCTGTGTTCATAAATTTTCATCATTTTTTCTGTTGCTTGTTTGTTTTTTTGTGTTTCTTGTAATTTTTCACAGTTCACAACCTTACAAATGGAAAGAGTTTTTTTTCTTCAAAACGTGTTTTTGTTTTTGTTGATATTTTAACCAATATTGTATCGATAAATTATCATCGTAGTTTGTCTGGGATCTATTTTATATTGAATGAAGTTAACACTTTCTTTTCCAAATAAAAATAATTCTCGTTTTGAAAATATTCAAACAGGACTGTGATTGTTCTGGTTCATGTATTAACTTTTTTGTTAAGTTATTTGTTGCTTTAGAAATTTAATTAAAATTTAAATTATATAATATATTTTTAAATTATGTTTAGCTTTAATTAAATATGTATCTATATTTGTTTTTTTTTCTTTTGCAAGGAAGATATAATTTGATCTTGTTATTTGCTTTTATGTGCTAAAATAATATTTTCATTTAATATATTTAAATATGTATGTATGTATGTATGTATGTATGTATATTTGATTTTTTTATTTTCATTGTTTATAGAGTCGTGAACTCAATTTATTTTTAATCATATGGAAATTTCAAACTTATTTGTTTATATTTTGGCACATATTACACACTTTATTTATTTTTTGTTTATTTAATTAATTTTTTTTTAAAACTACATTGATACGTATTTTATGGAGAAAAAAAATAATACATATAAAGAAATCTCTAAGAAATTATAATGAAATTATAGAATGTGAATGTATAGTCGAATTTAGCAATTGCATATTTGGGCTTAAATATGTTTCTCACTATTCCCTTTATATGTTTCAGTTTTACAAAATACCTATTTTGATTTAGCTTTTTATTAAAAAAAAGGATTATATCAATTTGTAAATTTTTTAAAGTAATTTTTTTTTTAAATATGGACATTTTTCAATATTCTCTTTGTTGCATATATTTTAACGGTGGATTTATTATTTTTAATTTTACAATTGTATATGTAAGTTTTTTTCTTAAAAGCATTTCAGCAAAGTTGAATTAAAATATTTATTTTATAGTTAAAACTGGAAACACATGTATTGAACGATACATATGGATATAATAAATTGTATTAATCTACTAATTTCTGAAATTAAAGGTTGTAACTCCCTATTACGCATGTAGAAATGTATGTACTTACAAATGTATTAACATATGTTCGATTATTTAGACCAAAATTGGTCAAAGCTTTACTGCTTCGAATTTGGGGACTGAAAGTTTTAGGTATAAATAATATAAAATATAATATCTGAGATGATATCAAGCGGACTAAAAATTTTTGTTTATTTAAATAAATAAAATAGAATTATGCAAATCTCATTTTCCTTGTTGCAACGATAATCGTTCCTTCGACATCGTGAGAGAATTTCTTATATTTTTGGTATTTCAGTTTCTTTTAATTTCATAAATTTATATTAATCTACAAATCTAATTTATTGAATAACAATTTTTATTTTTGATTCGTTCGAATATTATTCGAATAAGATAAACATCAACATTTTTAAAGAGCTTGAACTTCAGTTATTATGTTCTTTTCTGAAAATGATGTGTTATTTTAAAACTGTAAGACGATCTGTTTTAATGATGTTTCCCTTAAAATAAATACTTCTTATTCAACACTCATTTTCATTAAAGTGTCATGACACTGTACCACTATTTTTCTTATTCAGATGAACATGTAAAATTATTGTCAAAATTAATTTTTTTTAGAAAGAAAAATCTCGAAAACTAGCAAATTTTTATCTATTTCGATTTTTAGTAGAGGACCATCCAACTAGATTTATTGTAACAAGTCTTAAGGCTCGGCAGCATTGGAGATAACAATTTCAGAATTTAAGCGATATGCATCCAAGCTGCATATCTCTAATAGCCTTTTGGAATTTGGTAACATTTGAGATCTACCATCGGTTTGGCTCGATCCCATAGCAAGTATACAGTAGTAAAAAACCACATCCCATCTAATTTTGTTTTATTTAACACCATTCGATAATTTTTGTGCCATCACTACGAATATGATACCTAAACAAAGAGAATATATGAACAACAGGAATATGTTGTACTCGTACATAAAAATGTGCGGCGCACAGTGGGTCGACTCAGTACTAGCCGCGGCCAAAACTAGAAGGAGTTAAGCTAAAAGCATCAAATTTGGTATACGCTATTATTTTAGGAAAATATATAGGGTCCGCAATCTAACGTTTTTTTTTCAACTAGTGCTTATTTCGTGAATGGTAACACTTGGCTCATGTCTGATTTGACAGATAATTAGTTTTATCCTTCCGCTGAACGAATATGCGTTTTCGCTTCGCTAAGTGGGCCTGCGATCGGCTTACAGAAGATGCCGATTTTGCCAACAAAAAATCATCTTTTCAGATGAAGCCCATTTTGATCTTGGCGGGTAAGTAAACAAGCAAAATTGTCGCATTTGGGGGCACAGAAAACCCGCACGCATACATTGAAAAGCCGACGCTCCCAAAACGAGTCACTGTTTGGTGCGGATTTTGGTCCAGAGGTATAATTGGGCGATTTTTCTTCGAATATGAGAAAGGAGTGGCCGTTACAGTAAATGGCGATCGTTATCGGGCCGGGCCATACAGCCATTAGAATGAAATTATTTTCCGTTATTAACCGGAAGGATTGTAGTTTCAAATAAAAAAAGAAATTTGAGAAAATATTCAGTAGTTTTTTATAGCATTTAAAAAAAAAAAAGTTATTTGGTGGACCCTATAGTTTTTGGAAAAAAAATCATCAAAATCGGATGACGGATAGGCATACTTCCCATGTAAAAAAATATAACATCCTATACTAACTCTGCAAAAAATCAACATATTTTAATGGAATTTGGCATACGTAATGAGCCAAACTAAATTTAATGTCCCACCAAAAACTATCGTAATCGCTTCAACGTCTATAAGACGCAGAAGAAAAATTTAAAAACATTTGCATAAACAAGAAATTTATTTCATATAACAAGTTTTTAACAACTTAATCTTCATTGCTATCGATTTTTTCAACATCTGCCTGTGGTAGAAAGTAATTTTGTATATCGCTTTTGGAACTTAATTTCTTTGAGCGCTTATTATACGTTAGTGGCTCTGAGGACAGCAATACGTTTGCCATTAAATCGTAATTACTAGCTTGTCGTGATGTTTTTATGGTGTTGAACTGCCGAACCTTTCGTAATTCTTTGTGCTTGCTGTCCATCGGTTCTTCGGTATTTGAAAATTATTGATTACTTCGCAACCATGAACAGTTAACACAAACAAATTAGCATTGCCAGATCAGAAATATATTGAAAAATAAAATCCCAAACTCTTTTTCCCCAAACACTTGAAATTTATATGAAAAACATCCTCCCACGTTCCTACGAAAAAATTCATCATTATAATCTCATATGCACTATTAGTTCAATATGTAGACTTTAACGGTCTCGTGGAGCTACAATATTTAAAATATTTGCAAAATTCTTTTTGATTTTTCTTAATTATAGTTTTAACTTTGATCGTGCATATTTATTTTTCATTGCTAACATACTTCATATTTTGAATTTTTGGCCGCTGTGGTCCCAGTGTGCGGTGTACGCTGACATTTTTAAATTTATTTATTAATTTAGAATTAGTTATGAAATTTTTATTTGACACATTGTTGTCACAATACTATTATATATAAATGAAATTTATTGTATGAAGGTGTAGAAAAATAAAATAGATTCATATCGAATATAATTTGTTTGTTGGTTTAGTTTTGTATGAGTTTCAAGGCCAACTATGCTTATTCTGTTGTCATTTTTGAAAATAGTTTGTAATTTATAAATTGTGAATTCTCAGATGGTTTTCAGAAGTATATGCATAAGATAAGAGGTTTTTAACTTTTCAAAACTGTGGTTAATGTCTACTGATGATTTGGTAAAGCACCAATGAAATGCATATAGACATTGCTTAGCCACCAACAAATAAATTCCATTTATATATAATTTATAATTAAGTTTGTTGCTGTTTGATTTGTTTTAATCATTAATTTTTCTTAGTTATATTGTTTTAAATGAATTGTACTGTTTTTAAATTGTTTTTAGTATTTTTGTATAATAAATATATAGTAAATCATAAAAAACAATGAATTGTTTTTAAAAAATTATTGTTTTATTGATGAAAGTTGGTATAATTGGTCTACTTTCGATTTCATATGATATATTTTTTGCATAAAAGTTATATAGAGTTATAACCGATTTGCGAAATTCATAGGAAATCATGACAATTTAACTAAAACCATGTTTCTTCACTAAAGTGTTTAGTAAGTGATTGCATTAGACATGCTTTTAGTCTGTAGCTCCACAATTCGTATTTTATTGAATATGAATTTTAAGCTAAGAACTTTACTAGTTTTCGAGTTAATGGCTATTTTCCGGAAATTCAAAAATATTAAAAAAAACTTTGCTAAAAAATATCGCATACATCAATAGATGGCACTTTTGAAACATCATTAAGTGTCAGGAACCATCAGGCAACGCGACAGTAGCATTAATCGAACCATTAAACAAACAAAAAATATTAAAGTTCATAAAATTATTTAAATTTCAAAGTATTTTATTATTATTATTATTTTATAAACTCATAAAACAAATTTTATAAAAGAAAATAGTTAAACGAAAAGTCAAAATAACTAAAAACAATTTTTTTTGAAGAGAAAAAAGAAACTTTTAACTAAAAATAAAATCTACAAACTACATTTTTGTTCAATGACTTTCACAATATGTATAATCAATAATGTTTAATAATTATAGATATTTTATTTTATTTTTTTATAGGTTTTAATATAAAATTTTTATTTATTATTATTTTTTGTTGTTATTCATTTTATTTTAATTGATAAAAGCTACAATTAATTTGGCAATTGATGGGTTTGATTTGTTTGTTTTCATTTATCTTCTTTTACTTGTCTTATGCTTTATTTTTTACTGACATTTCTTAAAAAGTTTTAAATCTACATGAGTTTTTAAAAACTAAATTTATATACTATAAGTATATGTTTTCAATTTGCTTTGTTTTTTTTTAATTTTTAAATAATTTTTTTAGAGTAAAACTATATATATAAAAATAAGGAAATAGTTGAAAATTATAGTTGTAATTAAAAATTATTTTAATTCTTTATTATTACAATTAAAAATAAACTTTGGCTTAACGTTTTGTTATTAAATTTTAAAATTATAAAAGAATACTTAATTTTTTTTTAATAAATTCGAAATAAAATATTTCTTTATGTCTGCCTGTGTGTTTGTTGTTGTGTGTGAGTATTTTTTTATATATATATGGGACTTTCTTTTTGATTTTAAAATAATTTCTTTTTTTTTCTTATTTATTTGAATATATATATTTTTTTTTAATTTTCAACAGGAAGAAGAGGACGTTTTGAGATTTAAGACTAAATTTACAAATATGAGCATTTAATTGATTTTTTATTTTATATCTTCATTTTTTTTTCTTATCATTATTTTAAACAATTTGAGCAATGATGAGAGAAAAGATATACATTAAAGTAAACTGATAGAGAGGCGTTTGAACAATCGATAAATTTTCGTATTTCCATTCTTTCTGTAGTGCTATAACGTATTTCCGGGCTAATAGTTTAAACATTTCGAAAAATGCAAAAAAAAACTGATATATTTTCAATTTCTAATATCTTTAAATGATTTAAAATTTCTTTGAACATGTTTGATGCCAGCATATTTTTAAAGGTTTGAATCATTTACTCAATTCTAAATATTTTTAAAACTGATTCAATTAGTTTTTGATAAAATTCTTGTGCATTTTGCTTCAAGAATTGCATAAGAACATTTCCCCAAAATTGGGAGACAATTATTTTGTCTTTCATTCTTTTTTGTATCATAGTAAAATACGATTTTTTATGTTATTATTTTGGAAAGAGACTTTGTATTAAAACGAACGGGTTTTACAGAATATTTATTTAAAATGTTTAAACTATAACGCGACCTATCACTATGCAGGACTAGAGTTTTTTATAAAGAATACTAGATTTCAATACTCTATGTTGCATACGATCACTTCCTTGCGTACGATCACTTTACGAGCTGTAGAAAACAGAGGCATAAAAAATGACATGACATTAAATTGCATAACCTTTTTTAAATGCTTTTTAAACCGCATATTTGTCACCACCCACTAACGGTAAATAAAGTCTCATAACATACATTTCGTAAGTGTTGCATAAATCTAGTCCACTGCACGTGATTTTTGGAAATGTTATGATTTTTGAAAACAGTAACGAAATTTAACGATTATTAAAAATTTGTGCTTTTTATTTACACTTTTTGTGTTGCGTGTTTTAAATTTGAGCTTTTTCTAGAACTTTATTGTTTATAATTTCTTTTATAAATTCAGCAATTCTTGTAATTTTCACAAAAATATGTAGCTCAAGCTTTTATTTTTGATGGAAGTTAAATTTTAGTGGAATTTTTAATTAAATTAATTCAATATCTGCTTAAGATTTACATAAATAGATTTTTTTTGCAGTTGTCATAAAAAGTGTTAAAGTTGTCATTTAAAAAGTGCTAGATTTATTAACATTACTGTTTTTTTTTTGTTTTTTTACAAGCAATAATTTTTTATAGTTTTTTCATTAACTTTAAATATATATATATGTACATCTAAACAATTGCACATTTAAACACGCAATACATTCATACAGTCAAAGAAAACAAATAAAATGAAGAAAAATAGTATATTTAACACACTTAGAGAAATATTTCTGTTGTTGATGTTTCATTTAGTTAAAGAGAATTTGCTACTTCTTTAAAGTAATATTTTATTACAATATTTTTTATGGCTTTTTGTTTTAATCTAAAATAATTTTTTTTGAGCATTTTTTTTATTTGTATTATAATAATCGTATTTTTTTTATTTTATTTTATTTTATTTTTAAAGTAGCTGTCTTAAAAAATAAATTTTTCTTTTCTTTATATTTTGAACACACGCAAACATTAATTTTTTTGCAATGCATTTTTGTTCATTAGAGTGAGAAAAAACGTTCTTGTTAAAATAGTAAATTGCTTCTTCAGTAAATTCTTTGGAAAAATATTTTATTTATACATAAATCAAAAAAGTTTTTATTCATAGTTATTTATAAAGAATTCAAATAGCTTTTAAAGTTTGTTTTTATAATTTTATTTGTTTTTTTATTTATTTATTTTATATTATTGTATATATCAAGGATATGTCTACGTTTTTTTCACTAATTTCTCTTTAATTATTTTCAATAATTTTCAAATTATTTTCTTTTTATATTGATAAATATAATTTATCTTGCTTTAAGAAGAAAAAAACAAAACAAAAATTTAGCTGCCGATATAGAAAAAAGTAATATTTAAAATATAAAAGAATTGTTTTGAAAACAGGAACATAAATTGTTAAGAAAAACTAAAATGATAAATAAAAATTGTTAGGTAATTGTTAATCACAATTAAAGAATTCAATTCGTTAACACTAAAAAAACACTTTTATACAAAACTTAAGGATTTAAAAGTTTTCACTGCAATGATCATTTACATGGAAATATATTTATTTAATGCGATTGTATTCTCACTTTTCTAGAATTACCAGGAAATTATTTATATCAAACATTTTTCGTTTACAAAGGTGACTTTTGCTGAAACTTTTCTTTTTGTAAATTTTCAATACATTCATATGAATAAAGCTTTAATATAAATAAGCATATTTCACTTAAACAAATTTGTTTGAAAAACTTCAAATCTTCTTTTAACAATTTACAGGATTTACTTGAGGCCACGATTTCTGGTTAAAAATTGCCAAACTTTTTGAAATTGAAATGCATCAAACTGATTCATCGAGGTGTTTGTACAAGCCTAATGCAATTTCAATTTGGTATAATACATATAATTTAAATATATATATTAAAAAAAGGAAAATTGACTGAATAATTCAGCTTTAATTGCTTTTAATAAGACTTTGTCTTTAATTAATCAAATTTGTTTGAAATGAATTTTGAAATGTTAACTGACTATTTCACAACGTCTAAGGACTTCTTTCTTTCGTTCCATTATATTTATTTTAAGTAAAAAATAAGTCTGTGGACATCGTGAAAAAGTCAGTAGATCAAAACTATTTACTTGAATGTTTGTTTTTTTTTTTTTAAATTTTATATGAAATTATTGCACAAAATACCAAATATTTTATTTTAAACATGAAATCAAGTCTCCATCAATTTTCCTAAAACCTCGTAAATTTTTAGTGAAATTCAAATGAAATTAAAACTCAGGATCTTTCTTGAAATTTTCGAATATTGGCGCAGGTGCCTTTTTTTCTTAAGATGCATTTTAAAGGCGAGTTGTTATAAAAGCGCTTAATATCTTTAAGGTTTATAGTTTTGACATTTTTTTTTTGTAAATAATTTAGAATTAAAGAAAACTATTGCAAATTCGAGGGGTGTGCAAAGCAAAAGTTTCAATTTAAAATGTTCATATGAATGGTTGACCTTCAAATATTTTTTTGAAATTTAATCGCAGCTAATTTGTACTGGGTTTGAATTTTATGAATAATAAAAAGCTGGACAGATTTGAAAGATGTTTTTGTTAACGTAAAATAAGTTTTCTACTTAAGCTCATTTTTTTCTAGATAGGAACAGTTTGATTTGAAATTGTGTTACTTAATAATTATAAATTTGATAAATAGTTGTATTTGTTTTCCATTTACTGGTAATTTTAGTGTTAACTGAATTCTTGGTTTTAATTAACAATTAAACAAATAGTTTTAAAGCTATTCAAAAATGTATTACACTTTTCAATAATTAAACAAAGAACAAAAATGTTCCTGAAATTTTTTTTATTGTAATAATAAGGTTTTTTAAATTTTTTTTAATTAATACATTTATGAGTATTTCTGTTGCAAAAATAAATGAGTTAATAAATGAACAAACTTAAAAGAAACTTACTAAAGATAAAGATAATAATATAAATTAACATATAATGAGTATTTTGTAAATAGTTGCCCAAATGAAACGAAATCAATTCGTTTTTGTATAAAATGTAAATTAAAATAATGTACTCTTCTTTTTTTTAATAAACTGCTGCCATTTTTAAACAAAAAGTTCGTTTATAATGAAAAGAAAAATTTATGTATTTATATTTATTTTGGAGCCTGTTTTTAATATGCTATAAGAGATTCCGAACTGGTTTCAATGGAAATAACTCAAGAACTATTTTTTTGTTACGGAAATTAAATTCTAATTGAATTTTCGGTATCTTTGCTTCCATTTGATGTGTTTATCTAGCGTTTGTTTCAGAGTGTTTGTGGTGTGTACTTTTACTTTTCTGCATTAATTTGAAATTGTTTGTAAAAAAATTAAGTTACTTTTAAAATTTTCGTTAAAACGAACATTTTAATTTTTATTATCAATAGCTCTTTTGAAGTAACTAAAATAGGAAGTTCAAATATTCCACTACAGCTTCATTTAATTGAAGAGAAGCCCTAGAGATTTTGGTATTTTTTGTGTTGTTTCAAAAAAATTTTTTCTTTAAAGAATTAAGGATTGTTTTGGTTGCTTTAAATGTTAAAATTAATTCTAGAAATTTATATTTTATTCGCAATATGTTTATTGCATTTTTCTTAAGATTTTTGTTCTTTTTGTTTAATTTTATATTGTTTTTTGTTCTCTTAATTTTGCTGGACGACATTGAATTTGAACAAAACTACTCGTATGTAAAGAATCTGTTTTGTAATCTAAATACATAATTTTATTTTCCATTAAATAAAACTTGCTAAAATTTCAGGATACAACGGTCTTTGAGCGTGTGTTTTTATATAAATATGTAGTGTGTATATATTTGCTTTTGTAAAAATGTCCTATTTTCATTTTATTTTATTTTTTTTTGCAATGAGTATTTTTAATTTTATCTCTTAAATTATTTTATTTTGAGCATTATTTTCAAATATTTGTTGTTTGTTTTGCAACCGATGATGTGTTGGTAATGAGTATTGAAAACTAATTTAGTTAATTTTTCGAAAAGTTTGATGAGTACTTTAAACAATAATGGGGGGCGTTTTTTTTTGTTGTATTTAATTTTCAGCGATGGTTTCTTGTTGAAAATTAATATGGCGTAAAACGGTTGAATCCTCCACGGTACATGGTTGCCTAAATAAAAGAAAATGTTTTGTTGTAATTTAATCATGTTTGTCTTCATTTTATTCGAACTATTAAAAATTATTGGTCGGCATTCGATTTATTTGTATTAAAATTTCGATTTAGCACCGGTCTTAATTTCAGCTCCATTAATTTATATATTATATTCTTTTTGAAGTATTTGTGTTAAAGACACAATTTTATTTAGAGTTATTGGATTTGCATATGATGGGCTTTTTTTTAATATTCGAAAATTTTTGTGTTTTCTGTGTATCGACTTACCCCATATCCGGGTACAGGTCCAATACCATGTCCTAAATAAGGATCAGCATATTCTCGGGCATAGCTATTGCATTAACAAAAATTAAAGAAAAGTAATTCAGTTAAATTCTTGTTAATATTGACTTCTTCTAGTATTTCAAAATGGCTTGATTTAATGTAGAATTTCGATTCATGACAATTAGTTGTATTCGTTAGGAGTTAATTAGTTAATTATTTGATTAGTGTTTATTTTTTTATTTTATTTTTTTCGTTCTGTTAGTTAAAGTTATTTAGTTTCGTTACGATTTTGCAAAAGTTTTCAAGTAGAATTTTAAGATTTTCAGTTTTTCTTATTTCGTTTTTTCTAAAAATAGAAAAGAGTTGGAATAAAAAAAAATTAACAAAATGAAAATGAAATTAAAATAAATACGTACTTATATCCTAAATCACAACGTAATAAAAAATGTTAAAAATTTAGATTTTAAAATAAAAATAAACCAAAAAACTTAAAAATAAAAAGGTACAGAAATATTGAAAAAAAAAATCGCTTAAAGAAATGTTGTATTAACTTTAAACATTAAATTTAATTAAGGTTTATAGGTTAATTGTTCGAAATTTTTGTTTTAAATTCAAAAAGACATAATAAATATTACGAATTTCTTCATAGAAAAGTATTTTATGTTTATTAACTGATTATTTGACAAATTTTATATAGAAATCTGTCGAATCGCCAGTTACTGCACATAAAGGGCCCAATTCACCAAAATACTTTATTTTTATAAAGTACTTATTTGACAAATTTCGTACAGGAATGCCAAATAAGAAGGTTGGAAGCATAAAAAATTTTTCATGAATTAGGGCTAAAATATTTTTTTTTTATAGATAAGGCCGTGAAAATGATAAAACTTAATAAAAATACATAAATGAAAATCTATTAGTAAACACCATTTTCATCCAATTTTTTTTCTCGCAAAGCTTTACGTTATTAATTTTGAAGATTTATTATGTTCCTAGTGTTTTGATAATTTGTTAAAAAAATCATTTACTCGAAGGTATTCTTTGCAATTACCAGATTAATGGCAATTCCTTTTCTGGACAACATGGTAACATTTTGTCACTTTTTATTGTAAAAAAACACAATTAGGCACAATTACAAAGTAAAGCACATTTTCATAAGGGATGGTAGAGCAATTTCCAATAAATTCACTATTTTCAAATGCCATAATGTTACCATTTTCCATTGAAAAAATGTAGCATTATTTTTTAGAAAAGAAAACAACATAAGACATAATAAAAAATAAATGGTTTTAATGGATATTAACCATATGGAGGGAGATTTTTCAAGAGAAAAAACCTCACAATAAGTTTTAGCTTTCAAAATAACTGGAAAATAGCTCACAAACATGAGTCTCAACAAACTCTACATAAAACGTTTCATATTTAAGTTGGGATATCATATTTAAAGACATCTAATTTTTAATAATTGTGAAATTCTTTTTATTAATTTTAGAAAATCCATTGACTCTTAAACGGGCGTGTGACAATTTTGTGGCAAATAAGTTATAAAAAATTCAATAATAATTTACTAGATATTTTAACAATAATTTGGAAAAATATTACAAAATAAAAGTTCTGGGCTTTATTTATTTATTTATTTCTCAAGAAATAAAAGTTATATTTCGATTTTCATTTTTAGAAAATAATTAATTATTTCCTGATTTTTATTTAGTCCTCAGTAAATAAAAGTTATTTCTTGAATGACCGATTGATGTTATGTGATTTTATAGCAAAAACAGACTTTTTTTTACTGAAATTATATAATTTTTATGTCAGAATGCTTTGCATTTCATGTCATTTTGTCACATAATTTGCAGTTAAATGAAAATAAAGTTGGTAGTCAAAATCTCTTAACACCTAGTCATATTTAACTATAAGATATGTATGTACCCCATGAAGAATTAAAAAAAGTGAAATAAAAAATATTGAATAAAAAATATCAAATACGTTTTAGAAATCGCTTTTGGTGCGTGTACTTTTTACACCAAATTGTGTTAAAAAAGTGTTTTTTATTATCAAAACAACATGCACTGTAAGATAAGAACTTGGGAGAATGACGGCCAAAAAAAGTTATTACCCTAATGCATATGTACGTATAATAAAAAGACTTTCTGAGGAATAAATAAAATTAAAAATCAAAAAAATTAAACAAAAGTTTCATTTTCTGAGGAATAAATAATATTAAAAAAAAAATTAAACAAAAGTTTTACTTTCTGAGGAATAAATAAAAATCAAGAAATAACTTTTTCTGAAGAACAAATAAAAATAAAAAAATAACTTTTATTTTCTGTGCAATAAATAAAAATCAAGAAAGAAATAACTTTTGCTTTGCGAGGAATAAATAAAAAAAAATATGATAACTTTTATTGGTGAAGAGTAAATAAAAATTAAAAAAACTCGTATTTTCTGAAAAAATAAATAAAACTCAGAAAATAATTGATAATTTTTTTAAATAAATTTTAAAGAAACAAATATCAAGGCATCTAAAGGTAGGCCATGTAACAGGGATTACTTTGGGGTATTGCTTGTGCACGTAGCACTTCTTTTTTAGTTTAAATTTGGAAAATAGTCGTTCTGATTCTTTTTTTTTTTTTAATTCCCTCAACTTAATTAACGAACAACCTCGATGTACTTGTTAGAGAAAAATAAAATAAGCGAAAAATTATTAATATAAAAATATGTGTCGTTTTAGTAATAATGCTTCCAATTCAGTCACAGAAATTCATAAAAATTTTAAATTAAAGTAATAACTTGTTAGGATGCGTGTTCTGTCCTAATCTGCAACAAAGAATCCCTGTCATTCAATCTGCTTTTTTAAAAATCACACGCCACATTCTAACAGAGTTGCATCTTTTCTTAGTTTCAGTGATGCCTACCTTTCAGGTTGACACAATTTTATTTGAACTGTTAAAGATATCGTATGTCTGAATTTAATTCATATTCCCATTTCCTTTCTAGACCACCCAAATCTACCTTTTCTTGGACACAAAAGAAGTTTACTTTTTAGGCTGGAGGCATTATTTTGTAATAGGGTCACTAATATAGAAGATAGAGTTCAACATTACATTTGCAAACAGAGAACACAGTGAACAATACTTTTATTAGCTACTTTTTTTTAATATATTTTATATGGAAATCATTTCGATGAAATCTGTGTCGCTTATATATCCTACGTCCAAAGTTCTCTTATTAGTACAATTTATTTATAGTTTTTTGTTAGTAAATAAAATAAAAATAAAACAATTTTAAATGTTGAAATAAGAAATCTGTTAGCAGCTTAAAAGACAGTATTTGAAACTAATATTTTGGCATTTGAATTCTTTGATATACTTGAGCAAATTTTTAGTAAAACTTTTGAGCTATATAAATTATTAGAATTAATAAATCACTAGCTCCTAAGATGTTATTTTTGTTTTTCTTTGATGAGTTTTGTTAGTAAAGCCATTTCTTTTCGTTTCGTTTCTATTCAATGTCACTCCAAACTTACCCCGCAACGGTGGCATAACCAGCCAAAGCTGGTTGAGCTGCTGCAGCAGCCGCAGCACCATAGGCTGCTCTAGCTGCTACAGCAGTATATGTTGTTGCTGCAGTAGCATAAGCTTGTTGAGCCTGAGACAAGGGTGTCTTTAACAGAGGACCAGTAGCCTGTAAAATTCGTTAGAAAAGTAGAAAAAAAAAATTGCAAAAGAAATTAACAAGCTTCCAGTTTATTTGGCTGTTACAGTACAACCAAAGAAAGTTAAATATATAGAAACAGAATATTTTTAAAAAGGTGAGATTTAACAATTAAAAATTATTATTATTATTTTTTAAAATTTAATTTCAAATATTAGTGTGCGTTTTAATCAAACAGGTCATAAACAACTGAGAAAACATTTTGTGCGAACTGACACAGTTGCCAATTACAAACACTCTACAAACAAAATTTATGTTTCATTTCAGAATTTAAAGGAAAAATGTGTACCAAAAAACAAAGCAGAACATTATTGTAACTGACAATGACAGTTAAATAATTGTAACATTTGATTTTCATAAAACTGGGGGTGCATTTAACTAGTACGAGTACAAGATAATTTTAAATAATTTTAATTTTGTTTGCCGCAAATCAATCAATCAATCAATCGTTATAAACAGACATAAATAGTACATTAACATAAAGAAGGTGCGATTTTGTTTAAATATTATTAAATTCATGATTATATTTGCAGATGATGCGCTTTTTATCAATGATTACAATTAAATAAATAAAGGAGCACAGAATTCAAACCAAAACCTTTACACCAGATCATTGGCGCAATTAAAATAATTCTTTTTAATATGTGAATAATAAAATGCCACCTAGAGTGATAAGGAGTAGTGCAAATTACAAATAATATTATCTTATATACCGACAAGTTTTGTTTTGCTTCATAAAAATTACTTTTATTTATTACCTTTTATGCTGAGTTTAAAACTAACGATCTATATATTTGTTTTATGAGGGCCACGAGAACAGCCCACTGTACCACACTATGACATTTTGCGACATGGCTTTTGTGCTGTCATTCAAATTTATCAGTTTTTAAGGCAACGAAATATGTATACGTAAATGGCTAACGTTGCCACTAGTTCACACTATTGTGTTTGCTGGCAACACAAAAAAAAAACGTCAGAGTGTGTTTTGGGCATCTCAAGGCTCGTAGCGGTTGTGACAGGGCACTGGGCAATAGGCAGACATGCAGGCAGGTTAGGTCTCAACCATAATGCATTCTGTCGGAGCTGCCGGGATCAGAGCAAGGAAGAGACAGTTTATCACTTCCTTTGCGAATGCCCGGCCTTGCACAACACGAGACACAAATTCTTAGGCAATAGTATTATAGGCGACCTCGCGGAGTTATCAGGTACAGGTCTGGGGGACCTTATTAGATACCTCAATGCGAGTTGGATCTAGTAACCATCCGTACCCGAGATCAGGATACGGCTTCCATAGGTAGTCACTGACGAGTGGAGTGGTTTTTCAAAACGGGATCTCAGAGATCCTACTTGAATGCTTGCGTGTAGCGGGCAGCCACGTATACCAACCAACCAACCAGTGTTTTGGGCTTAAATATGTATTTTTTGGGGGTTTGTGGTTATACCTCAACCACCTAAATTTTTTTTCGATCCCTCGTAAAAGAGAACAATATACGAGGGCGGGTCAATAAGTCCGAGATTTTTTTTTTCGAAATTCACGATGTGGTTTTAGCCGATCGCAGATTGAAAGTAATAGAGATTGTGGACGCCAATGGCATGTGGCTCAATTTGTAATGATCAGTTAGGTATGAAAAAGATTTTCACAAGATGGGTGCCACGTTAGCTCACAATGCAACGATGCACACATGCACAATTTCCACGGCAAAAATCCATGAATTGGGCTACGAATTGTTTGTTCATCTGGCTTATTCTCCAGATTTAGCCGCGAATGACTGAATTCTTGTTTGCAAACTTGAATAACTAGCTCACAACAAATGCCTATTTTGATGACCTCAACAAATTATATTTTTCGGAAGGAATAAAAAAATATTGGAGAAATTTTGGACTAATTGTATGGAAGTCAAAGCAGACTATGTTGAAAAACAAAATAACTTTTTATATAAAATCCAGTGTGCTCATTCAAAAACTCACGGACTTATTGACCCACCCTTGTATAACTCCTGGTGTATTAACAACGGTGTTTTTTTTTATTCAAACAACTGTCATTTGCCACTCGAACGATTCAAAGTACGAAATAAATTTGCAGACTTGAGTATTTTTTTTTCTCTGTAAATTAAGATCTCATGACATTAATGGCGATTTCTTTTCTGGAAAATATGTAACATTTTGTCATTTTTTATTCTAAAAAAAAACAATTGGAAGCAATTTTAAAATAAAACACATCTTCATAAGAGGTGGTAGATCAATTTCCAATAAATTCACTATTTTCAAATGACATAATGTTACCATTTTCCATTGAAAAGTGCAAAAAATGTAGCTTTTTTTTAGAAAAGAAAACAACATAAGTGAACCGAACAATATTTAAAAATAAAAGAAATCTCCTTATCACTTTAATGATCATTTTAGTATAAAAGGTCTTAAAATAGAAAAGAAAACAATTTACCAGATATTAAACAAAGTTCATCATGCTAATATAAATATTTTCAAAACTATTAAGTATTTTTTCTTGCTTTAGCTGAAATATAATTTGATACATAATTAAATGGTAATTTAATATTAAATAATGTAAACTAAAATTCCAACACACAGCAACACCTGTAAAAATTGATATTAAATTGAAAAACAAAATGATCATGCGGAGCCCCTGGCAAATTGTTAATAGCTCTAGTCAAGGATATTGGTTATACAATTTATATAAACAGATGATTTTTCAAGGGGTGGTGTAAATGAAATTATAAAAGTACATAAAGAAATCAGAACATCAACAATAATAATAACAACAACAACAACATCAATACTATTATAACAATATTATTTGTATAAAACTAAATGATTACAAGAAACATAAATTCATGTAGATTTATATTTTTACCAAAACATTCTGTGGTACCGGTATGCGGTTGATCGTATGTGGGTTACTGTTTAGCGTTGTCACAGTGCGGCGCTGTAAGTTTTTAAGTAAATTTCGTTTCTTATTTTTCGGTTTTTCTTTAATTTTTTTTTCTTAATCAAATTTATGCAGTTTTCTTGTGTGGCGTTAATTTAGGTGTTATTATGAGTGTAAGAAGTGTCGATAGTTTTTTAAAAGTAAAATATAAATGCAGCAAAATAAAGATGTAGGTGACAAGAAAGAATTAATGTTAAAGTGTTAAAGAAAAAAAGGCATGACTACAGGGGAAGATGTGTTAAAAACTTAAAGAATATTTTTTGCGAGATCAATGAGTCGATTATTGGAGATACATGACTGGCAACTACAAATGAGAGGCTTCCAGTTGCCAACTAAGTGCATTTAGCGACATTACGTTCACGCAAGAATAACTCTATTCAACTAATTTTATTCGGGTATTTATGTATCCTGAAATACATTTATTCGAATGATTCTATTTATTTTCATCCGAAAAGTTTTTGTACAAATAATTTTCTTTTGTTAAAATTTATTCGAATAATCGTCGTCAAATAATTTAATCCGCAGTATTTTATACATATATTTTTTTGCATTAATTTTATTGAAATGATTTTGCTGAAATAATTTTATTGAAAAATAATTGTGTAAATTTTTGAATAAAGAAATAACTATTAGTTATATAATAGTTATTATAGTTTTCGAATAATTTTATTCGATTAAAAAAAATACTAATAATTGTTATGCATCAGGTTTTATTGATAATGCTGTAGTATATTTTTTATTTCCATTTTTGTTTTGTACTTGATTTGTGTAAATCACTCCGCTTCAGTGGAAAACTAAATTTGTAAAAAAGGAAAGAATTTTTTTTACAGAATTTTTTGATTTGCATTTGAGAATCTTCAAAATTTGTATGAAGAAAAAATAAACAGAAATTTTTGAAATCTCTGTTTTTAGTGACATGATTTACAAAATTGCACCCATAATTTCTAATCTAATTGTTTATAAAGTTTTTTTTTCAGAAACTTCACTACTTGATGTTAAGTATCTCTAAAATATCATTTTTATGATCATTTATTCTTATTTAGCAAATTAATTATTTGAATCCTTAAGAATATTATATTCGTATTATATACAAAATATTTTTTATAATAAAAATTTCACCTTGTCTATTAAAATAAAACTTTTTTTATATCTTCACGCTTTTATTTCAAATTAATATTCCAATTCTTTTCACTGCTTAAAATTTGTTATTTAGTATTTACTTTAAGATTTCGTGAAGCTAAAAAGGATCACATAAAATTCAACATTTTTTTTCCAACGAAAGAACGAACAACTTTTGTTGAATTTTTTTCTTTCTAAATGGAAAAGGTCTTCGAAAGAAAATCCACGTCACATTCCCATGAAGAAAATTTGTTAATTTTTTGTTACTAAAAAAGAAAACATCTTGAATAAAAAAAAAAAAACAAAAAAAATACCATAGGAAAATATGCATGAAAAGTAAAGCGAAAAATAAAAAATTAAAAATACATCATGTTCTTAAACGAAATCGTTACAATCTTTTGGAAAATAATAATAAAAGAAAAAGTTTTACAATTTATACAGAAAATATTTTTTTCCGGTGTAGAAGTATTTTCCAAATAAAATTCAACAAAAGTTGTACAATTTGTATGAAGAAATAAATGCGAATGACAAACAGAAATTTTGTTGCAAAATGGAGCAAATACGTTATTCCCTTTTAATTTTGCAAGAGAAATTCACAATGAAATGAATTTTAACATAATTTTTACAATACACACAATATAAACTGAAATGTGTTTGAAAGGGGGATATTTTAAAACTGTTACAACTTTATCGAATGTTAAGAAATTCCATACCGTATTTACAAAATTTTCAAAGTTTATTGTGTAATATTTTTCAATGCTATTTCCGTGTGCCTTTTAATATTTTTGTTCAAAACTGTTTGTTAGATTTCTATGAATTAAAAGTTCGATTAAGTTGCCTATAGTATTTGCTTCATGGTTGATAAGCTGCTGGTATTGAGTTCATTATGGTTTGCATAATTTTTTATGGTTCTTTAGGTTCAACTATTTTTTGAAGAATTATAAATTATAAAGCCAACGATTTTATTAAATGTAGATATTTAAAACTAATCAGGTGTTTATTTGAGCATATTAGTGAAAGAAAAAGTATTTATTTTTCAACGGTTAACACCTGAACAAAATAATAATTGATTAGAACCAGGAAGCAGTGACGAAGGAATTGCAGTTTTAAAGTTTCGACATTTGCGCACTTCTAATAATAACATTGAAATCAATGACGGCAGCAATAGCAAGAAGTATATTACCAGACATCGTGCAACACTATAAATTTTTTTATTTTTGTAAAATCAACAACTGAGATTATTATTGATTTCTACATAACTTTGGAGCTGTTCTCTAAAATAACGCCTGATGTTCAGCACTGAAAAGAAAATGAAAATCTTTTCCAATATATTGTTTAAAAACCAAAACAGTTTCACAAATAATTTGTACTGTAAATGTAAGCAAATTATGTGAATAAATAACTAGACTTATTCAAAATTACTTGAGGTAAACATTTTTGAATTGAAAATCATTTCTCACACTTTTGCCAATTTTTTTCAATTTTCTCTGAAAATTTTTAATTTTACCGCATACCTTTTAGATATTTATATTTTGTCTAGTGATGTAGCATTTTATGCCTACATTAAGTTTTAACGGTATTTAAAATCTTTTTTTAATTTACTGGCTTTGACCCCACTGTGCAGCGTTGTAGCTTCCTGATGACTTGCAATAAAAATACCAATAGCACTGTTCAATTTGAAGTCATAGGGACGTATATACAAAACTATTCAGTATTTTAATGCCAAACCTTCATGTCAGGGATGAGGTGATCTGCATGTTTGAACAATAACTAAATTAACCCTAAATGGGCAAGCTTGAATTTGATTGTTTTTGGTGTTTGCGTTAACTTTGGGGTTTTGGTGTGTTCTGACATGTATACTAAAATTTTATAGCCAACATTTTTTTTAATATTTCCCCGCCTTTCCCCTGTTTAGAGGTGTTTTCTACGATTTTTTAGAATAAAGCCACAAAATGAAATTATGCGGGGGAGTTAGAGGGTTAATATGTTCTACAAAAATATTTGCCGTGACATTTTCTACAAAGTTGCTGGACATACTATACACCTCAGATGTAAGGAAAACCAAATTTTATATGCCCATATGATGCAAGAACAGGACAGATATCGAAAATTTTAACCGCCTATAAAATAAAATTCCGATGTGATCTTTCAAAACGGCGACACACGTATATATTTTTTTAGCCTCCTCTACCAGGATCAATAGTCAGAACCCCGTAATTTTGCAAAAAGTTTGAAATTGCTGTACAGTGTAATTAGTCTCCGACCGAACGTATTTTTCCACACAGAAGCCCAACACCAGTCTATATCACAAAGTTCGGCGGATTACTTTTTATTAAATTTATTTAATTAAAACAAAATGTGAGATATGTGATTTTTTTATAAATAAATAACTGCATTTTTTGTAAAAGTATAATTTAACCACTTTTACGATTTAAAAAATTACAACGAAATTTGTACTCATTTAATAATTTTAGTTTGTCATATTTGAATTTTTTTGAACGAATATGTATATAAAAAGTTCGATAATCGGTAAAAATTCCGAACACGAAATTATGGTCGAACGTGGCTTTCGCCGAACAGCGAAGCACTACAAATAAACATGTAGCTTTTCAAATGGCTTGGCCGATGATAATAACATTTTTTATGTTCGTTATAACGTAATCTTAGGTATTTGGAAGCAAAATTAACTACCCTCGGTAAACAAGTAAGAAAAACACTGAAAAAATGTGGTTTAAAACATGATCTTTAGGAATTGCGGGGACTTTTTTTATTTCTTTCTCCACACTTTATATTAAAAATAGGTAGGAGACAGCAGGGATCAATATTAGATCAGGATCTCATGGAAACCTATATCATACTTTGGAACGAAATTCCTTATGGCACGATGCGGAGGGGTACCATAACGGGGAAAAAACGTCCATAACGTAAAATTCTTTATTTCTATATCAATGTTTAAGACGTATGAGTAATACGAATCCATACAAACAAATATTAATCATACGTAGCCGTGTCGTGACAGAATTCAATTTCGTTTGGGAACAAAATTGATTCTGTATTTTCATTGGTTGGCAAAAAAAAAAAAAAATCATAATAAAATATGTATACCCGAATAATTATTTTCTTTATACCTCGAATAGAACTTAAAATTAATATTTTTTTTAATGTGGTGTCCCGCGACACCACACACCTTTTATTTTATTCTTGTTTTTGGGTTCGGAGCATCACTTAGGGGTGATTCCGACATATGCAGTGCCTTGCACCGGAAGTAGAAAGGAAGGGGTACCATTGAGAGGACAGATGAAAATAGATGAGAAGACGGAGAATGTTTGTGTAGGTATTTCAACCTTTTACTTCGCCGGCTAATTTTTTCGCTACAGGGCCCACGAAGCAGGGTCCTTGTCCTCTAATCTTTAGTACATGCTACTGTCAATCGCTGCCATTTATGTTCAGTGACCAGTGCTAAGCCCCCATCACTGAAACAGGATGACAAGAACTAACACAAACATGTAGTAATCTGATGGGAGGAGTTCGAAGAATTCCACCAGTGTAGTCACAGAGTCAAACTCTGAGTCCTTTGCTTCTTAGTATCCATCAAAAAGTTCTACACAATGTTGCCATATTGTTGCCTAAAAAAATGGATCATATTATAAATCTATTACTAATCAGTATCGGAGGAATACAATTTAATGTTATCAGTTTGGTTTTACTACTATCGAGGACTTTACGGCTTCACCTGTATTTATGTGTGAATTTTAGGACCATGTAATTTAAAAAGAGCTGGTTCGATCATAGGATTTTGTGTAAAATAAGAGAGTGGAAGAGTTGGATCCGAGTATACTTTTCCGCCATCTGGCGAATCTCTCATTTTATTGCCCCTTTTTATTCAGCAGCGTTGCCACATATTTAAATATACACGGTTAAATAGTTATACAAAAATTTGTTTTTAAATTTTTTGTTCTTTAATTTTAAAAATAGAATTTTAACTTTTTTGCAGATTCTGCGCTTTTCTTCCTGCTGAGGCGTTTTCTTGTTTTTGTTTCTTTCTCTTAGTTGAATTTTAACTTGGCGATGGCATAAATAATTAGAAACAAAACTGTCATCTTCCAACTTTTCACATATTTTCTTTATAATACAAGTACATACACATGTACTTATTATGCACGTATATAAATGAGGTGTGAATATGTATAACTTTCAGTTGTTGTTATGCTCAAAGTGTAAATAGTGTTTTTGTGGCGTTTAAGCTAAAATTATTTAATTGAAATATGTTGCTATGAATAATATTTAACAACATATTATTGTTGGCAGTATTTAATTAGGGCAGGACGTTTATTTAAACAAAACCTAAAATTAATTAACACATGATAATTGATTTTTATGTATGTGGTTAGAAATAATAGTTTAACAGCAGATATTGTACGGGTTAATTACCAAAATAAAATGTTTTAATATTAAAACTTGCTTTCAACAATGATGAGCACAAAAGAGCGAGAAAGCAAAAAATTATAAAAATAGAATTAATTTTATTCAAACCAAAATAAATAAAAATCAAGGGCACCCGGAAAATAGCAGTTTTAAGGAAAATAGGCCATAAAGAAAAGGAAAATATGTACGTATGTATGTTTGTATGTATATTACTAACAAAAACTAAATTTTATACAAGACTATAAACAATTTGAAATAAATAAAAGAAGAGCCAAAGAAAAAGAAGCAAACAAATAATGAAGCATACTCAAGGGGACCAAAGAGGTGAATAATACAAATTATTAAAATAGTTACAAACAAACAGAAGTTAAATGATACAAGTAAATAAATAAATAAATAAATGTTTAGATAAACAGATATTATTTTTTTTTTATAAATTTTATATAAATATAAAACAATGATTACATTTATAATTGCGGCTGGCTGTGCTGCTGGAACTTCTGTGACCGGTTTCGCTGCCTGTAAAATGTTATTTTTAGTTTGTTTTTCGTTTAACTTTAAATAGTTCATAAACATGAATAAGTTTTCTTATATTTAACTTAATTTAAAATACTTTAAAATAAACTTAGCCCTGAGCAACAAATAACAAAAAAAAAAATACATATGTAGATAAATTACATTTAAATAACTTTTTAATAAATAACAATTTATCAATCAGTCTTACCTGAAAACGTAAATTGGGATCAGCTTGTGCTGCAGCGGCTGCTAAGTAGGGATCAAAGTAAACACTGTGAAAAAGTTCAAGAGAGAGTGAGAGAGAGAAAGAGAAAAAAAGATAGGTTTTTGTTGTTGACTTTACTTATCACAAACTTCTTAACTTATCGGTACAAATTTTGTAGACACAAAAAAGTCTAAAATGATCTGAGTTCTTAAAAGCAAAATCCATTTAATTTCTCTTTTCATCTTTTCAAATTAAACATTTGCAATTGTTTATTTTCAGCTGAGTTGATATACTAATTCGTAAATTTTAGCCCTAAAATACGTTTTATTGCACACACATACAATCATTATGCCACATTCACACCTTCGAACAGGACTTGGTTCACAGCTTAATTTACTAAACTTGACAGATATTTTGTTTAATAAATTTAAAAATACATAAGTAAACTTATTGAATAATATCACTTATTGCTTTTAATACTATTTTATTTGAGAAGTTTCAAATAATTGTTTTATGCAAACTGCTTTGTTTGTAACGCGTCTATGCTTGCATTTCATTGATTTTTACACTGAATCATCAGTAGACTTCAACTTCATCACGAATCCTCTCAGCGTCTGCACAAACTCTCAAAAACCAAATGAGAATTACAAAAAAAGGTGGTGTAAGAAGCAATGAAATGCAAGGATAGAGACATAAATATTTAAGCTGTTGCAAACATAGCAATTTTTATCACTTGTTTCTTTTATATTAAATAAATAGAAATGTCAGAGGGAGAGACGGAGAGTCATTCATAATACTGATGTCGTCAATAAGCAATTTTGTAATTATCTATTTATTGATAATGCATTTAATAAAGCAATTATTGTATCAGTTGCATGTGCTGCTGGTCTTTAAATATGTTTTCCTATTTCATTACATTTTCTTTTCTGGAAACAATAAATTAAAAATTTTTCTACAACTGCAAAATGGCAAGATAAAACTTTGTATTAACGGACTTTACTAACAGAAAAATATCATATTTTTCCATATGGTGTTTCGCTCATGGCAGCAGCCTGAACTTTTTTTTTTAATTCCCATAAAAATTATTTTCCTTCAATGAAAACACTTTAAATGATTCTACTAAACATATGATAAGATATTTTCTTTATTTCCTGCTTATGCAATGGATCGTGCCGGAACTAGGAAAAGAAGCGCTTAGTGCTGAAAGGACAGTTGGAGAAAAATATTAGGAGAATGAATTTGTAGTAGCCATTTTATTTAGTTAATGATAGTGTTAACAACATTTGATACGGCAGTTTTCAGCGACAAGTGATTGAAACAGGCCTAAGAACAATTAACTCATCCATGGAGGGCCATATCATACTCGTGTGAGATCGAACATGGGGCTTTCGCGTTCCCAATCTATTCTTTAACCACTTCAGGCAACCGACACTTAGAAGATCGCGAATTTGTGGTAGCCATTTTATTTATTATTTCACTTTTTCAGCGAAAGTTCCATAGTGCACCAGGCAGTAAGGGTGTGTTTCAATATGCATTTTTATAAATATGTATTAAGATGTGCCGAATGTCCATTTTTGATGAGATTAGGAATGGGAATCCTAATATCTGAAACAATATTCGCGCATATGAATACGAGTATATTTTTTATTTATTTTTTTTAATTCGAGCGCTCAGAGGATGACCCGTTCATATGCAGTTCATTGCGCTGAAAATCGAAAAGAAGAGATAGTAATAGGAGGACAGCTGAAGAAAGATGAGAATTTTTTGTAGCTATTTCAACCCGACTCATTTTTTGCTACAGCTCCGATATACTCGTATAATTTAACGTCTGCAAAATGATTTATGAAAACTTTTGTATTAAAAAGAACTTCATAAATTTTTTTTGGCGTGAAGATAGTTCCCAAATTAATAAACTATAAAATCAAAGCTCCAGCCCTACGAAAAATTTACATTTTTATTTTTCAGCAGAAAAGCCACACTGTATCAAATAACCAATAAATTGTAATAAGAGCTGATTCAAGATAATTCAAATACTTCCACCCAAGTCTACTTATGTGCAGTGTGGTTACACGTTATTTATGTTATGACATTTTCAGTCATGTTGAAGTCAATATTGTAAACATTTAATATTATTTGATTGAAATAAGGTAATTTTTTTTAACACCTTTTTTCCGTTTATTTAAAATTTCTTTTGCACTTTCACTTTAAAATATTCGAGATACAAACACGAAGGCGAATGTTTAAAAATGCACGAATATTCGTCAAAGCGAGCAGCACTTCAATGTCTGGATTATTAATTAATTTTCGACGTGTGCCATGGTTTTACCCCAAAAAAAAACTTATTTTTTTGTTGTAATACAATATTTGTTGTTAAGGCCATATTCATAATAAATATTTTTGGTTTACAAAAAGTTTATAAAACAGATTTCCATACAAAATTTGTATTATAAAAGCTTTATAAAACCGGGTGGGTGCGTTGGCTGAAGTAGTAGATCACGAGACTATGAAGGGGAGGGTCCTGAGTTCAACCCCGCGCTGAGTCACGAAATATTGTGTTGAATTCTCTTCTGATCAGCATTAGTGCATGATTGTGTTAGTTGTTGCCAGCCTGTTTCAATGACGAAGTCATAGCACTGGTCACTGAACATAATTGGCAACGACTGACACTATCATGTACTAAAAGCAGAGGAACAGCGCCCTCCTTCGTCGGTCCTGTAGCAAAAAATTAGCCAGCGAAGTAAATTGGTTGAAAAAGCTACAAAAAATCCATTCATCTTTCATCTGTCTCCTCAATACTATACCCTGCTTTCTAGTTTCGGCGCAATGCACCGCATTCCATTCCCATTCCCGGAGTGCTGGTCCAAGACAAAAAAAAAATAATTTTATGAATAAGGCCGTTAGACTTTTATGGCGCTCTAGAAATTGAAACAAATTTTGATATTCGTAGTAGTAACAATTTAAAAAAATCAGCAGCACAACTCTTGCATATATTTGATATCGATACTATACCTTGAAATTTACTGCTGATAATTTAATAAAAAAAAACACTCGTTAGCTTCTCTCTGTCCCTCATAACATTTCTGATACATAATTAAATACACTTTTTATAACAAAATCAACTAAAGAGGACATGTTTTCAAATTAAAACCTCCACGTGTAAATACCAAATAAAATTAAAATGTTTGTAAGATGAATCAGAGCGGAGTCGCAGAGCGTATTTTTTACAAATCCATCATAGGGCCTTTACTCAAAGCTTCGCATAAGAATTGGATTTGTTCGGCGCAGATTTATAAGCAGTTGAAGCTTTGATGTCACTTATTAGTTTTTGAATATATTAAAATACTATATGTATGGATTAAAATATATATAAAAAAATAAAAATAAAGGAAACAAAAGGAAACCTTTAAACCGCAAACGAAAAATATATAGAACACAAAAAAAATAACATAGAAATAACAAAAATTATAAGGAGTATAATAAATAATATAAAAAACGTTGTTTTCAAACATACACTGACATGCGCCTAATGGTATGCAAAATAATTTTCAAAACAGGAAACAAAAACCAAAAACAGTATTTTGCTTCTTCAATTCTTTTCTTTTGTACACAAACAAGAAGGCCATCCATCATTCATGTTCCACTTTTTATGAAAACAATGCATAATTGTTATTGGTTTGTATTGTTTTTTCTGTTTCTGTTTCTTTTTTTTTTTTGTTGTTTTGTTTGCTTTAAGAATAGAAAGATCGAGAAAACTTAACATGCATACGGTGGGTCCCCAAGAAATATAATTGAAAATTTTACACACATATAATTAACTGATTCTGTTTTCCATAAAATAGAAAAATTAAAGATACAATATTACAGCTATTTACAAAAACAATATAATTGTCATTATCATTCAATCAATATATTTATGTAGGATATGTATGTATGTACGAATAAATATGTAATAAGTATTTATTGATAGTTTAAGCCTAAGGAGATGCTTTAGTACAATGTTGGTATTTATGTATGATATGCTTTGTAGCTAAGCTAAACAAATTTCGTTTATCTTCAAGTTCATAGTTTAAATTTATATAGTAGTTTCATTTAATGAGTGTTATAAGATATAAACAAAAGGGGGCGGTGAGCTTTAGTGACATTATTTTATGTAACAATACGTAGTTCTAGAACCCCTCTTTTTACAATTCAAAAATTCATTTACCAAACATGCTTTCTGATAGAAAAAACACACATACACACAAGAACCTTTTTAAATTATTATTAATTTTTATATTCGTTTTCAATAACCAAACTAATCTTACTGGTATTGGTTTTTTTAATGATTTTGATAACAAAAAGCTATTATAAAATTTTGTTTGAATGCAGTAATATTTAAGAGAAAAAAAAACATAATTATTTGTTATTTTGTTTTAGCATTTGAAAATGTGCTAAATATTAAATTACATTGAAAAAAGAACCCAAAAACATTTCCTTTTAAGACTACAAAACAGTTATTAGTAAAGCAAACTACAAACTAAAAACATAATGTTAGTAGCGAAGAAAATGTAAAGTTTTTGTTTCGAGGAACATAATTTGTTTATTTTATTGTTGCTGATTCTTTTCCCAAATTTAGAAAATAAGTGTTAAAAATTTATTATTGAGGATTTTAGTTAGTTCCTACGCGTATTTCCGTGGGGCTAATGCAGATCCTCAGGGAACCTTTATCCAACATTTCTTAGAATAACTAAAGATATTATTTTAAACTTCGACTGAATTGAATCAGAAACTTAAGCAAATATTACATATTATTTCTTTTTTATTTTCTTGTTTTGTCATAATTTTTTTTCACAATTTTTTTAAATTGTTTCGAGTTGAATAAAAACCTACATGAAAACTTCGGTCTAAACTGGCGTATAAAGCTTGTGTTTGCTAAGTGAATTGTCTGTTTCTGGTATATTGTCACTAATACAATGCCAATAAAAAGTATGCGCATATTTAATCTAAATTTATATGTAAGAAAAATAAATAAAATGTCAAAGAAAGAGTTCTCAACTCTCCTTGTCGGAAACAGGAAGGAATATTATACGAGAACTATTGATTTTTGAAAACATAAGAAAACCAGAGATCTCAGAAATGTACAACAAAATTTAATGCACACCTTTAATACAATGTACACCTTGAATACACTATAGACATTGCGTTTCTTTCATCTTGTACACCTTCTACTTGTGTATAACTATGAGTGTACTCGTGTACATCTCGTGTATATGCTTTTTAATTTGAAACTGGTGGGTATGTATAACATTTTCAGTGTTTGCTTTTACTGCGCACGCACACATTAATTTTATGAAGTTACAAAACAAATACAATGTTATCATCTGCGCAAATGTGCATACGCACATAAAGTGAATTCAATGTTTTCAATGTCTTTAATGTATACACTTGAGGTATGATTCACAGTACTGTGCACTAAAGATTTATTTGTGTATAAAGTGAGGCATTCATACATTTTTCAATGTCATGTTTTTCAATGTCGTTGATGTAAACTTGCGTGTACAGAAGATAAAATATGTACACTATTTCGAACTCTGAAGGGAACTACTTTCAATTTATATATTTATTATCCTGCCAAAGCGATTAGCTACCGACCACATGGATATTTAAAAGCCCGAGCTGAAAGTCGATTGAGAACATTGGAAATATCCAAGACTAATTGACAAAAACTACTATTCGGGAATTAAAAATGTAATTTAAATACATGTATTTATACATACTATTCTGTTTCGCATTGAACTTCTTTTCAACTCTAAATTTATACAATAAAAAATTTGTTAGGTCCGAATAGAAACAAATTCTTTACCCGAAGTATTAGATTAAATATGTAACGAAATAGTTTTATTTAGACTACCAACAAACTATTTTGTTGTTTATAATATTAACTTTATCAGTCTGCCTTTCTCTATAGATTCTTTGCATATGTTTTATTACGTTAGCGTTGCCATATGTTGAAAATAGAATATTCCAAATCAGGGTTGATTTATCAAACTTGAAAAATTCTTATTTTTTACTATAGAACTTGTCTCAAAAATGCCTTAAAGTAGCTGAAGCCAAACTATGTGAATTATTTACAATTAAAATTGAAATATTTTGTTTCTGCAGAAAAAATTTACAAAATTTCGGTAGTCTGGTTACAATTGGTAAGAAGCGTAAATAATCGCTGTTGGTTATATGGCGTCAGACTGCCGACAGAACAAAAGTATTTCAATAAAGTATCGTTGGCACATTTTTTTTTTAGGAGTAGGACCAGTATCAGCATAGGAACTGAATACGAGGGGATAGTACTGAGGGGACAGATTAGCAAAGATGAGACGATAGACAGTTTTTTGTAGCTATTTCAAACTTTTTTACTTCGCCGGCTAATTTTTTCTTACAGGGCCGACGAAGGTGGGCGCTGTTACTCTGCTTTTTAGTACATGACAGTGTCAGTCGCTGTCATTATTTTCATTTGTTTAAACTATAAAAAAAAATAAAATAAAATAAATCAAGCCGATTTATAAATTTTTAAAGGGAAACGTTGTTTATTTCCGGTTTATTTTAAGCGAAAATTCAAACAAAGTTTGTATGTGCTGCAATAAGTATGACACGAGTATTACATTTACGAAGAGAACCAAATGCAACGACTCACAGATGTTCTCAATTTCTTTACGCTTTGGATTTAGCATGTCTCGGAAGATATTGTTGAGCAACTATAATTTTTGAGTGATCCAAAGACAGAGATAAAAATATTGATTATTCTAGATCTTTCTTTATATTTTTTTTATAAAGTTTATTAAAAAAATCCACTGCAGCCGAGTATTTCTACAATTATCTCACTAATTTTTTCTATACCAGAATTTTATCTCATTTTAACTCCTTGAGCCTGCAATAGTCATCAATAGGTCATATTAATGGCAGAGAAATTTCAGAAAAATTAGCAATATGTCAATAAGTCTCGAAAACTAAAACAAATCCTTAATACTTTATAATTCAGTATAATTTCGATCGATATCCATCATATACCACATTAAGTCAAAGATTTCCTTTGTCTAAAAATTAATTAAAAAAAAAACGATAAACAAAAACTTTACATTTTCTTCCATATCATTTTGCATGATTTGTTGTTCTTTTAAATGTTTCGAATAGTTAATTATTCTTGTTCATTAATTCAATTACTTACGGTGCATATCCATGCAATGTGGTACCAGCTGCCGCAGCATTAGCAGCAGCTGCTGCATTGGCAGCCGCAGCCATTGATGCAGCTGTAGGTTGACCTTGTGGAGCGGTGGAAAGACGTGCTGCATACGCTACGGCAGCAGCCGAGGGGGTATTTTGTGCTGTGGCCGTTTGTGCAAGTGTCTGTAATTGTTGCTGGGCACTGGGTTGCATGGCAGCTGCTGCGGCAGCATTTGCCGCATTAGCAGCTGATGATTGAGCCTGGAGGGCTTGCTGCAAACCTAAGTGCTGTTGTTGCTGTTGGTGTTGCTGATGAGCAGCAACGGCAGCAACCGCGGCAGCATGGCGTTGTTGCTGTTGTTGAGCGGCTACAGCAGCAGCCAAAGCTGGATTGAAGGGAGCACCGACGACACCAACATGTCCACGCTGTATGGCTACACCGCGCATTGCAGCAGCGGCTACAGCTGCTGTTTTCGTTTATTAATTTTTTTGTTGTAATATTATGAAAACGTGTATTCAATTTCCGTTTCCGTTGTTACCCATCGCAGATCATTGTTGCAGTTGGTGTTTTCAGAGTTTGTGTGTTTATATGTGAATTGTGTAGTGGTGTTTGTATTTTTGTTTTGTTAATGTATGACGAAATTGATTTTTTTTTGCACACAAAAATATAAACAAAGACATCATCAAAAAAAAAAATGTTAAATTTGCAACGAACATTTTCATTCATACGACAGCAATAAAAGTTTAAAAACACATTTAATGGGTATTGTAGTATAATTGTGTTTAATTAAAATTTTTTGTTGTTGTTGTTCGTCAACATTTTGTAAGTCACATATTTAATGTAAGTGTAGTTTATGTGTTTTGCAATTGTGTCGAATTTTGATGGTGTTCAACGTTTTGTTTAAATATTTGCAAAACAATGTCATAGATATTCAAGAAAAAAATGGAAAGAAAAGAAAAAGAGAACATAAAAGCATGCGGTTAGTTTTATATAGTATATTATTTTTTTCTTCAATTTTATATTATATAAAACTTCTAAAATAAATATGTTTAATAGCATAAACTTTTCCTATAAACTAAACCGTTTTCGCAATAATTGATGATTTTTTTAAAGAAATATTTACATATAAAAAAGTTTTCATATTTTATAAAATTACATAATACCAGTAATTAATAAGACATAGAGAAAATTTTGTAAAAATGAAAACTTGGGAATTTACTAAAAACTAAATAAAATAAACTATTTATTAAAAGATATTTTATGGAAATATTTTTAATATATAAATATTTTTAAAATAGCATGTCTAAACAATGTATTTATTTAATCTGCTAAAAAAACATATAACTTTTGAAACATACATATTCTAAAAAGCACATTTATTATAAGTATTTAACTAAATATTTGCTAAAATATCATAAATTTAAAATATGTTTATTAAATTTAATTCAAAGGATGCTCGTTTATTTATTTTGTAAAATATTTATTTTATTTATTAAAGCTATTGTAGACAAAAATATATAAAACATTCTCATAGTTGAGGAAATATTTAATTTTTAAATAATGTTTTTTTTTTGTTCAAAGTTTCAACTAAAATAGTTTTTAAAATAAAAAGGTGTGTTTTTAAGAAACAAAAAAATATATAATTGTTCATTTGGGCAATTGTAATTATAACAGTAACTGAAAAAATTTTAAAAATTTTAGGTAAATTGGTGTGAAGATTTTTATCAATTAAAAAACTACATGTTTTTATTATATTCCTTACGCTGCATTTATATTATCTTTCCCTAAGAATTGGGAGCAAATTTCCATGAAAATATACGATTCTTTACTTCGACAATATTTAAGAAGGTTGGCCGAAAGAAAAAAGAAATATATATCATACTGCCTGTTTTTGACAATAAAATTAAGTTCTCCATTAAGGCTCAATGATCCGATTGGAATGGAAAATAACTGTAACGGAAAGAATCAGCTGTTAACTATTCATATGTTATATCACATTTCAATAAGAGTTGCAAAGCAGCTCTGAGTCAGTCAACATCAAGCCTCGTTGGCAATTATTTTTTAAGTGCAGCCAGACCACTGATCGTTTACTCTCTTTCGAGAGTTTTGCGTCTCACTCGCACTAGTTAATTTCAACACCTCAGATAACTGTATACTTTTACAGTTCTTCTGAGGAATATTCCGTTGTTAACTACGTTGCTACCTTCTATGTGAAGGCATAGATCGTGTGCAGTCAGTCACAGTAACGGAAGAAAATACGGGTTAATAACATCGCCGGCATATGGTTTGAGTCACCCCGTCGGCATCTGTGCACCAACTACTTAGCAAATTTACTTTGTAAAGTATTTCATTCAAACAAACAAACAAACATTTCAATAACACTTCTAATTAAATCGATCGGCATTTTCCTTCCTTTACAGTTACATTGAGTTCAAGTGGGGTAACTGAGTCTTTAACAATTTTTTATTGGGTGTTTAAACCACAGTGCACTGATGACAATTATCATTGTCGGTAGCAGTAATTATAATAAATTTTTAATCGATTTTCAGACCACGACTTATAATTACAATAAATCAAATTACTTACATTTATATTAATATTTTTAGATGCAAAAACGTTTGGAGTGAGGCAAACAAAATTTTAGCGCAATATTTTTCTCTAATACATTTTATATATTTCTTTAGCATTTAAAATCTTGTTTTCCATTTTACTTTTCTTAATATTTCCTTCTTGCAAAATTAGAATGAAGATAAGAGTTTTTAAAAAAATTTTACGTTTTACTTTTAACAAGTCATTTTTAAAATTGTCAAATCAGGATTCCAATTAAGTGCTTAATGAGTCTATTGTGGTTGTTAGTTGCCAGAAGCGATATTATGAAAGTTGCCGCAATTCGATTGCTATTTAGAAACATTTAAAAAATCTATCAGCTGAGATTTGGTACTAAACGCACAGTAAAGACTAACTCCGATTGAAGCCATATGCAGCAATATTATAGAAGAACTAAGAACTTATTTTAATGCTAGCACAGCTATAAAAATATTTCAGTTCATTAAAAAATTTATTATGATCATATTTGTTATTATTGTCATATACAAAATAATATTTCACTCTTATTGTGAATGAAAAAAAAAAAAAAAAATCTAATGCTTATGATTTCCGGTAATAAAGTTTTTGTGGCGACCGAGTTCACAAACCTTTCAATTATGACACAGGCCATATTTATAAACTCGAAGTGGATACGATTCGATTGAATTATTTTCTTATGTTATTATATGTATATTATGTACAGGGGTTTTTCTCAAAGCGGGTCTGGAACAGTGAACAAAATGCAGTGCAGAATATAGTAAGTATTTTCACGAACATTTTTATTGCTATATTAAATTGAATTAAGATTCATAGGCTAATTGTTCGAAATTTTGTTTTTAAATCTCAGACAGACATGATAAATATTCCAAGGCACAAAGGAAAGTTAACATCAGTTTTTGTTATTCAACTTACACAGCAGAGCAGAACAGCTGTTTTCCAAAGCCGCAACACTTTCATCATCAGTGCTCATGTGTATTGTGTTTGTCACCACTTATTAGGTGGCTTAGTTGAATGTGATAACTGTTCCTATTTACACAAACCAACCTGATGTTAACATGTTATTGTTTTAATACCCGTGTTACCGTTTGATTATTTTCTTCGTATCCCATTTTTCTGAATTTTTTGTTCCATCATACCTAAGCAGAACGGTTCTAATAGCATGTTTCCACTATTAGGAAATTAAGTTGATTTGCGGAAATTATGTCGAAGTGTTTCCATTATGTTTTAAGAGCTTTATATTGTTTATTTTATTCAAGATAAAAAAAAAATTAGTTTTCTGTTAACTTAAACTAACAGAATAAAATGGAAACCGTTTAAAATGTAAAATAATAACATTGAATTTTTAGTAAATCATATTCAATAAATAAAATCAGAGCCATTTATTTTTTTTTAGGAGTAGGACCAGCACTCAGGGGATAACCCCTACATATGCAGTGCGTTGCGCTGGAACTAGGAAAATAGATTTTGTAAGGAGGATAAAGGGAGTAGTGTCTGTGGATAATCGATTTGAACCTCCTCAAATTGTAAGTGGCCGAACACTCCGTTTGTTCCACATACGAAGTGTTCGGCTAATAAACTAATTTTCTCTGTAATGCGTAGTGCGATTCGTTGGAATATCGACCACAAACGCATGCGCTCTTGATGAAAACCGCGTTGAGCGTACTTAAAGGTAATTTTTTCGAACTTACAAATAAAAGATGCCCCATGGTTGCATTTTTAAGAAGAGTAGCTGCTCAGTGTTGCACAGACAAATTTCTTGGACCACATTAATTTATTGCAGATAATTTGCTCATGTGAAAAATATTTGGATAATCATGTCGCAAATTTGGGGAAAGGAAATGATGTGGCCGAAATGGCGTCGGTAGAAACTTACTATATGATTAATACTCAAGCTTTAATAACATTTTACTTAATTCACAGTTGATTTTTTTATTTCATTTACACTCCTGGAGTTTTTAAAGAAAAATTTATTTACTGCATTAAACTGCACTAGTCTAATAGCACTACAACATGCAGATAAACGCTAATTATTTTTTAAAATTTTGCACATTTTTCTTTTACTCAAACTATTTATGACAAATAATTCACAATAGAAACTATTACTCTCAGCCAATTTACAATGGAAGCATTTAATACCGAAATATTCACGATACCACTGACAAATACTACCAAGTAATTCACAATAGAAACTTTTACTCCCAAACTATGCACGATAACGATTAGTTGGGAATGGGAATATATATATTTGCTCCCAAATAACTGATAGCATAACATAATATTAGTGATGGTGGTGAATATGTATAGTTTTGTATGGTCAAGCTTTGTTTTATTAAAAGAACAATATCTTAATGTCAAAATCGCATAAACAGGCTTGCCATTATATGTTTCATAACAAGATCTATTACCATGACTTGACTAACAATATTTAGAGACTTTACTTTCGTTTAAATCATGTCAAGATAGTTTTGATCTAACTCCTTCTTTTATAACAATATTTCATTATAACATATAAATTTTCATTACTAACAAGCATTATTTTAAATAGTTAACTAACAATAATACAATTTATTTAAACGATATTTTAAATGCCATTAAATAAAAATTAATTAAAGGGGAGAAAAAAATCGAATGCATAAAGCACTAAACAGAATTTTAAAAATATACGCATAAATCATTGAGTATGTATGTACGATATATTCAAAGGCAATCTAATGCAGAAATTCATATTTGTCCGGCTGATCGTGTGTGAAATAAATTATTATTTAGTGAGAGTAATTAGATAATAATCGGGCATACTCACTCAAACTCTTAGCATATGAATGGAGAATAATGTGAAGTGTAGGGGATTATTGTTAGGAATATTTTTTACACCAACAATGAGAATTAAAATTTTTTATTTCAACTGAGCAGATTCTAGGGATATTAATATGTATTTAAAATGCATACAAAAACTTGATTTTTTTTAATGTAAATTATGTATATATAATATATATAAATTTTTTTTTATAATAATTGTATCTATTAATTGCGATTTATTGCCACAGATGCAGCAATAAGGAATTGTTTTAAAACTTTAAATAAATCACATTAAAAACTAATCAGTGATGCTGTAATCAAATTTATGTCATTTTATTTCCAATGAATAACTAATTATGTTTATAGTTTTTTTTCCAAATAGTTATTGTGTTTTAAAGAACTTCATACAAGCAAACAATTCCAAATAAATTAAAGCATTTGGTAAGAATGATGCAGAGGCAGCATTTAAAATCACATATTTTATAGATTTTCAATAAAACTGTAATAGAAAACAGGAAATTTAATAAATTTAAACCATTATATTCTGAACTTCTAATCTGTGCTATTTTTTGTGAACGCACTAATTACTCGACTCTACTGGTCGTTTATTATAATTAAATCATAATTTAGCAAGCCAATTATAACATTAATAATTAAGGTCTATTATATTTTAATGAATTTCATTATAATGATATAGTATTTTTGCCATGAAAGCACATGACATAATAATACCAATTGTATATTATGATATTTTATGCAGATATTGATTATAACATTAGCTTTGTTCGATAACTATTGCAAACAGTACGAGTAGTAACGATTTCAAGAGAAACTACATTTCAGATATATTACAAAATTTACTCTGTGCAATAGGAAGATTTGTTTTGTATAGGCATAGATGAATTGCAAATATTTTTACAAATACATTTTTATTCAATACAGCAGTAATAACATTTTATATTTCATATTCATAAACAATATTTTGGACTTCAAATGCATTTGAAAATTTATTTTGTATACAAAATTATGTTCAAAAATTCAGAATAATTTAAGGGGTTTTTTGGGTAATTCAGACAATTTTTTTTTTGGAATTACTAAAATATATTTAATCGTATCATGCATGTCGCAGTGGAATTTGTGACAATGAAAAACTGTTATGGAATAAAGATATATTGATTTTTTTTAAATCTTACAATTTCACTGCTAGACAATTGTTTGTGAGTTCACATGGTTGCCAGATTCTCTCAGAGAATAACTAATGCTACCTTCACATTTTTCAAATATTTGGTTATACTATTTGATCCAATATTTGGCAAGTGTGAACGTACCTTAACACTAGTACATTATATCGTGCCCTTAATAAAACAACAGTTTATAATTTTTTTACTGTTTCGAGATAATCGAGTTTAAAGTTTTTCTGTTATTAGACATCTGGAAAAACAGTAATATTTCAGAAAATAATCGAAATTTTTAAGTTGTAGTCATTTAAATAATTAGTTGAATTATCAGGCTACTAGCAGATGATATTTTATTAATTTACTAGAGCTTTACTTGCAAATAAATGCGACTCAAAGTACCATGATGTCACTTCATTATATTATAAAACTTTATTTGTTTTATAATATAATGAAAATCATTATACACTATTTTATTTTGTATGGTATACACCAAGGTATATAAATACAAGGTAGTGCCACTTGCTTTTATTAAATTTTAATAAGGATTTTTGAAGTTTATTTTTCTACTTCATATTGAATATGACGTTGCCACATTATAAAAAAAATTTTTATTATTTGGAAATTTTTAAATAAAATCTGTAATACATATACATATATATATATATATATATATATATATATATATATATATATATATATATATATACATATATATATATATATATATATATATATATATATATATATATATATATATATATATATATATATACATATATATATATATATATATATATATACATATATATATATATATATATATACATATATATATATATATATATATATATATATATATGTATATATATATATATATATATATATATATATATACATATATGTATTTTAAATGAAATTTATTTGTTGGTGGTCAAGCAATATCTCTATGCATTTCATTGGTGCTTTACCAAATCATCAGTAGACTTTAACCATGATTTGGTAAAGCACCAACGAAATGCATTGCTTGACCACCAACAAATAAATTTCATTTAAAATAGTGTTGTGACAACAATATGTCAAATAAAAAATTTCATATATATGTACATATATAAGTTTTTCCATTTGTCTAGCAATTTCGTTAATTAAATTTTATATACTAAACTTCATTCCTTGATCGCTAACTTATTTAAATTTCAAGGTGTCCAGTTCAGCAATTTCCAAAATAATGGCCTCTTTAGTACCAAGCCACATTTTCATGAGATCACGGACAAAGCACCATTATAATATATTATACCATGGTATTTAACTATTATTTTATCCCCTCTCTTTTAACATATTTCATTGTATTACCTCATTTTAAATTTAAACATACTGAACATACAACATTGATAGAATATCCCGCTCAAAATCTCATTGTGAATCGTTTTTGCATATTGACCGAGAGAAAAATTTCATTTTGAGGTTTTGAACATAAACATTTTGCAATATTTTGCTAAAATAATTTAATAAAAGCTATATAAAATGTAAAGAATATAGAAAACTACGAAAAATCCCAGTTTCTATGCATTTCCACAAGAAATAAAGTCATTGTGTTGATTTGCATTGAAGCAAATATATTGAAACCATTACATTGATCAATAAGACAATTTAACAAAATCACGACAAGATTTTTATAATAAATTAATTGGCAAACGGATTTTAATTATTGTTAATTATGACATCGATGCAATTAAAAATTTTAACAACTCAAATAAAAAAAAAAACGGGTAACTTAAAATGATATGGTAACTTAATTTTTATGGGAATGTCAGAATCCTTAAAATTGTCAGAAAATTATTTTAAATTTAATAGCTCACAGTGGCAGTACCTTGTTTTATTATACCATGGTATACACTATTTAATTTGAATATTTTTGTCTGATGAACGTTCATGCAGTAAAACATAGTATTCGTGCTTAACAATCCATTTTATTCATAATTCACTGTAATTTATTTTTTTTTGGGTATATCAGTGACACGTTGTTAATTGTTTTGCAATTAAATTTTTACAATTTTAATTAATAAAAAATACATGAAAAAAGGCAATATTCATCTACGGAAATATCCCCCTCCACACCAGACTCAACCAAGCAATTTTTATTTCCATGAGGAGGTTGAGATAAAAAGAATGAAATACATTTTTGGGATAAAGATCATTGTACTTTAACAAGCTGTAGCTTAAATTTAGGACACAAACTTCGGGTATCACAGTTATAAGTGATTGATTTCCTCCTCTTTCGTTCCATTATATCAATTGCTTGCCACTCGAAATCCCAATTTTCTTTGTAGAGCAGCGAATCGGGATTAGCTTTTTCCACTTTGATTTGCTTACCACGTTATTCATAACAATTATGAGAGGCTTATAAGAGAGTAATAAAGAAAATTTCATATGAGATTTTGTTTTATTACTGCCATACCTAAATACGGACGGCAAGCGTTTTTTAACTGTCAAAAGTTCTCATGTCCATACATTTTGTATGGAGCATACCGAAATAACGCTGCGGCAACGCTTTGCTATTGGAAAATCCGATTTTGACAGAGCGTTTTCTAATGAAGTTGGTTGCAAAAGAAGAGAATTGTAACCAGAGAAAATGAGCAAAGATTTACAAAAGTGAAATATATAATAAAATTAAAAATTTGTGCACTTCGTATTAGAAAATGGTGGTAAGAAAATATTTACAATATGATTATATACACACATATGTATGCACGTTTGTAATTTGTACAAAATTTCAATAACAAAATCACAAATGTCGTCCGTCCAGCTGTTAAAAGAATCAGGGTTGTTTAATTTGTTTGTTTGATAACCCTGTTTTTATTGTTTTTTTACATAACGCTGCCGCTTTTGTTTAGGTATGGCATTTCAGCGTTAACGCTCAGCGGAAAAAAACGTTCCGCTTTCCGCCCGTATTTAGGTATGGGTGTTACGCTGTTATTAGACTCTCATAATTTTTATGAATAAAGAGATTAATCTTCAACCAATTCACTGAGTTGTTTTCGTTATTTTTTTTTTTTTGAAAGTGTGCCCTAATCTGCTGAACCATTCCTTGAGATTGTCATTATTGTCGTACCAGAACATTCTTTCCACAGTGTATAGTTGTTTTCTTTGGCCAATCTCAAAATCGCAAATAATGGTGTATATCAATATAAGACATTTTTCGTTTTTGTTTTGTCATGAAGAAATATAAATAGTGATTAATATAAATAGTGTATGCTTTTTATACACTATTTTTCTTTGAAAATATATTCCGAGAAACAACTAACTAAAACAGCGCAACCTTCATTTACACAACTATTTACGAAAATTTTCAAACACGAAATTATAAGCTATTATTTCAATCGATCTTTTGATCCACTTTGTAGAATTAGAACTTCACCAAATTTTAACCACATATAGAATCGGTTATGTAGATTCTTATTATACAATAAAAAAAATGGTGTATATGTTTATACACTATTGTTTTATTAAGGGGACGATATTGTCTATTTTAGGAGATATTTATTTTCTTTGTATATTAAACAATAACTAATAAAGAATTATTTATTTGAAATAGCCTGACATGTTTTTTCAATATTTTGGATTAATAATCAATTTCTTAAGATATTCTCGCAATTGTCAAATATTTGCCCAAAAAAGAGTAATGGTGATTTCATTTCTGAAAAAAATGTAACATTTTATGACTGTTTTCCTAAGAAACTACAACTGGACGCATTTTTAAAATAATAATAATATTGTCCTTTTTTATTGAAAAGTGCAAAGTATGTAGCACTCTTTTTTAGAAAAGAAATCAAAATAAGCAATAATGAGAAACCATTTAATTTAGGCTAGTGTCTATTGAGTTGAACAGCCTCCAATAATATTGAATTCAATGGCATGGAGATTTTTTCACTTAAATATAAATATTGCTCAATAGCATTTAGTGGTTATATATATATATATATATATATATATATATATATATATATATATATATATATATATATATATATTTTTTTTTTTTTTTTTTTTTTTTTTGAACATATTTGGCAAGTGTGAACGTACATTTATATTATGAATTTGGTGTTTTCTCCAAGATTAAAACAAAAAAAAAACCAATTGTTACTTTTTAATTAGATTAAATTCAACTTTTCATTAAGTTTTTGTTCAATATGTATGCCAATACAAATATTTCCCTGACGATGGTGTCAAGGTCAGGTGTACTAATTTAAATTCACTTGCCAATAAAAATGAGTTTACAGTGTCTTGCAATTATCTAAGGATGGTAACCAAGAGTATTCTCACGATTTTCAGATGTCTGACCAGACCAGATCATTCGCCTCACAATGGGCTGACAATGCTTTTTCGGATAACGATGTAAGACAAAAATTTGCAAATCATACAATTATAAGAAATTTTTTGGCATATTTTACAGATAATAATGTTAGATCTGACAGCCGGGGGCACACGCCTATAAACATTTCTATATTAATGTTACATTTCTTTCGAAAATACTGCCTGTCCCACGATCTCACTCGATATCGTTCTATAGCACAATGATTTTTTAAACTAAATTACTTAATTATTCTACAGAACGACCTCGTAGGACATTAAAAATATTTTTTATATACAACGAAAATATGTTATTTTCGTTTTTAGCTAGTCCTTGAAATTTTTTAAGAACTGTTCTAATTGTTCAAAACTCGATATAAATAATAATAAATTAAACATAGGCGCATAAAGATCTACTTTTTGTAAAATAAATAGATGTTAATGTAATAATTCGTATTGCGGTATCCTATTGTTATTGTTTAAAAAAATTATTGTAAATGCAGCTGTTATTTTAGAAAAATTCTCTCAGCCTCTATTTCGCTGCACTGTGAAAAGGGCAAATGGCTTGCTAGACACAAAAATTAATTAAACAGTAGATACATTCTGTACATAATTTTTGGAGACATTCTCAACAGTTCACGACCAGAAATATTGTATATAGAATATAAGTACAGATATCGAGGGTTCGATTCCCACGCAAGACCTTGAAAACACAGAGGTACCTACTCCAATATAAGTGAGCTGGATTTTTTTGAATAAAAACTAATAGCATGTGCAACTTAACCTTGATGATTAGAAAGTCTGAAAGTTTAATTCGACGTAGATGAAACTGTAATTTAATTTTTAGTGATCAACTCAACTCTATATTTGAAATATTTTTCATATCTTATGTCTAAGCTCCTTCGCTAAAAAAATATATATATATATATATATATATATATATATATATATATATATATATATACATATATATATATATATATAATTATATATATATATTCCCTATTTTTAGGCATTTGGGTTACGGTTGACGGTTGCTTGGGGATATAATTATAAATATTAATGAATAATATATTATTCAATATAAACAATATTATAGGTTTATATGTATTTATGCTTGCAAATGCAATATTTAGTTAGAAACAATGTGCCTAGTTTAATTTGTTCAGGATATATAGAAAACAAAATGTGTTAACATCCATCTTGAAAGTTACATACATGCATTTGAAATTATAAAAGAACCACAAGAATAAATATTGAAATTCGGAAAGTTTTTGTAAAAAAAACATATGCTTTTTAAAACAGAAAACATTTAAAACAGTTCCTTAAGACAAAAGGATAATACATTTACCATGCCTTTAATTTGCAAATGTATGAAATTATATACACAACAAAAATTATTCAAATAATAAAAACAAATAATAAAAATAGAAACAAGTTGTAAAAAAAATGGTTAAATATTCTAAACAGTTTTGAAGGGGGAAATAGGGATTGCAAAATAAAGGTGTTAGGTCAAATATGCTAAAAAATTTTTGTTTTTCGTGTATAGATATTTCTTTTAATATAAAACTTTTTTTTTTTAATAAAATACAACTGTTATTATAATAAATTCTGAATATGTATATCAAATATACCTCAATATATATGTGATGTTTATAATGTAGCATAAATACTTGCACATCACAGTTTAAATATGAATTAAAATCAATTTTAATATATTTTTAAATGCATTAGTATATAATGTATCAAATAGTTACCGTTAGATTACATCAAATAAACGAAAACTTAACTAAAATCCATCATAACCATACATCAACACACCATTTCCGTTTTTAATCGTCATACCAATCAAAAAATAAAAATCACAAACAAATTCCAATTTCATTTTATGAAATCCTTAATTATGCAAAAAACATTTAACCATAATCATCAACTAAGTAATAATTTCGAGTGTATGTAGAAATAATTTCCAAATATATATATTTTTTTCTTTAATTTAGTTCTATTAATGAACTGTGCTTTTAAGCCTCAGATCATCGTCTTCCGTTAAAAGCGACTTAGAGCATTTAAATACCTCCGTCTTTGAGCTGCTGGTCGTGGTGCTAAGACTATGGGGGCAGGTGCTGCTGCTAAAGTAGTTGTGGTGGCTGCTGTCGCCCCGGCATGGACTGGCGTTATAGGTGCCGCACCTATATGTGTCCCCAAAAACGGCCACGTAGCCACAGGCAGCCGGTAACCTTTATAATTACATGTTGTTGATGTTTATTAATGAGTTTGTTTTTTGGAGGTGAGGGTATTACTTAGATTAAGATATTTGTTTCTTTCGAAAAACCAAATGCAAAATTTAATTTTAACAAATAATAAACAAATTATCAAATAGATAAATTATCATTGGGTGATGAATTTCAAAAATAAAAAATATTAAATATCAATAAAAAAAAAATATTAAGTAAAAGTCGGAGAGAGACAGATGATTTCTCTTGCATTCTATCTTTAGCTGTGCTAAAGCGAAAATTTCCCTAACGTAGTTCTTATGAAAAAATCCAGTGCAAATGATTCAGATGCAAACTTTTATATATAAAACTGAAAACTGATCTAAGTTGTGTTTAAAGGTCGCAAAAATCGGAATTTTATGGGAGTATTTTTTTTACTTTTTTAAAAATACTTTTGCACGTTATTACTAAAGCGCCAGAGAATAAAATTTCCTTAACATAGAAAACAAATTTACTACTCTTTGGTCGCATATTCTCAAATCTTACATATAAATAAGCCACATATATTTTTGTGGTACAGTTTTAAGTTTCTTATCGTCCACCAATAATGATGAATAATATATGTTTTAAAAGGTATTCATATATAGATATGCACAATTTAAATATACTTTCCGAATTGATAGCATAAAAGTGTTTCTTACATGCTTGAAAATCAATAACAAAATCTTTCTATTTCGTTTTATAGTTGCAAACACACATGATAATACACACTTATATATAGACAAGGAAAAGTCTCTGTGCATTTGTTTTCTGCTATTATCCATTAAAAAATCATCTTCTAATCTGGATGAAATAATTTAAATAAGGAAAATCAATCTAATGCCAAGTAGAACATTCTGGAGGAGAGATCTGACATCATGGTTATTGCGCGTGAACGTGTTAGATCGCAGGTGTGGGGACTGGTTAAGTCTTTTGTAGCGAAGTTTTCTTAAGCTCGAAGTTTACGCGAAAGCAATAACCTCCAGTATCGCCGCTTTAATCCAATAAAATCCAAGTTACCAATAAAATTCAGCCTGATATATCAGTCAGTGTCATGGAAGACTGTGCTATAGGGTTGGATAGCTCGAAGTTATGTTCCGAACAAAAAAAAAATTCGATGATACCTCTTGCAGAATTTTTCAAATTTAAGTCACGGACTTATTGACCCCCCCCCCCCCCCCCCCCCCTCGTATTATAACTTAATTAACCAAAAATAGCAACACAGACCTTCACTCGTTATAGTGAACCAGACCACAGTATAACGAAGGAATCGAACCTACGATCTCCAGTAGAGTGATTGCGTATCAGAATCACTCTACTCACTAGCCTATCGAATCACTCGTTGCTTAAATAATTTATAGTTCCTATTTGCTGGTATTCACTTTGACAAGTGGTAACATTGATCAGCGATTCGTTTTACTAGGCTGAGTAGATATTTTAATTTTCCTCTGCTACTAAAAATTTTCGTTTTTCATAAAATGATTGTTTAAAACTTAAAACGAAATAATAGCTTTCAATTGAATTGAATGTCGCGGTAAAATAAGTAAAATATAACAAAGAAACAAAAGAAAAAAAATATTTATTACAATATTGTGTTAGTTTCGTTTGATAAAATTTTTATACTGATTTTATCTATAAATATTTAAATTAAAATATATTGCAGAAGCCTTAAATGCAATTATATGATTGCTTCAGTAATTTAAATGATTTTGTTAAAAGTTATATTGTTGTTAATGTTAAATAGAACAAAAACACATTGCGTGCAATTATATAATTTTAATTTCTCTCTCTTTCTCTTGCTATTCCTGTTATTTAATCTTTAATGAATGCGAAAAATTAATAGTAAAATGTTTCTTTCATATAATTGGTAAAATTGAAAAACAAACGCTAAAACGCTACAAGTATTAATCAGCAAAGTACAATTTGTTTGTTTTTTTTTTTAAATAAATATTAACAATCATTTAATCAAACATTAAACAATTACCATTTGTATGTTTGGTATCCATTAACAAATAACTTTTTATATTTAAATTGCAATCTCGATAAATTATATTTAAATATACACGGCTGAACAAAATGGCTGCCAGCTGAACTGTTTGAGTATTCTATAGTTTAATAATACGCCTTTTGTAATTTAATAACAACGAAAAGTTATACTATAAGACAATCATCAACTGAATCAAAATAAAATATTTTATTATACTGAAAATATAATGTTGCCTAAAGCTACGGTCATATTGGGTAAATATTTGTTTGAATTTTATTTTGTCACATTTTATGTTGAAAAAACATATATATATAAAAATTTATTTCGCTTATTGCAAGAGATTTAAACCAATTTTGTTGGTAATATTTTAAGTAAGTAAAATACTTATGAGTGAGTGTTATAAGTGAAGCGAATGTGTTTTTTTAATTAAATAATTAAAAAAGAATAATTAATTCCCAATATTATGATTTTAAAATAAGTTGTAATGAAATAATAAAAAAAAGAAACGTAAAACCAACATAATTGAATAGAACTTGAGCATAATCGTTACCTCTTCTTAAACATTGCCTAAAGCAAAGTGTTTAAACTTGCTTAAAGAAATATTTTTTAATAAGTTTACGAGCATTAATTTATAAATTACTTAATGACTATTATTACCACGTCTTGTTTTTATTTTAGCAACTTTTAATACATATAGAAAAAGGGGCGATTTTAAGAAATTTTAGCTTGCTTTAAAAAAAGTTCAATCAATCACAAAATTTATGGACGCACAAAATTTTGCAAAAATCATTTTAGCATAAATTCCCATAAGTAGAACTTTCATCAAATATTCCAAAATTATTCTTATATTCCAATAATTATTATTAAAACATCGAATATTAAAAAATCATTAATTAAAATCCTTAGTAAGACATTCGATCATTCGTAGTGACTGCAGAATATAAAAGATAATCGGCATTTTAAAAAAGCCAGGTTTAAGGCACCAAGCTTGAAGAGATTATACTTTAAAAACAACATATTGAAATTAATTTATATAGTTGTAATAACCAAAACATGATGTTGCCGAATCTATCCGGATCCTGTGTATGCAACGTATTGTTATTTAGCTTAATCAAACTTAAGATAAATAATATTGTTACGAATATTATTTACATACCGAAAACCAGCGATGGAAATTATTTTTGCTGTATATCTTCAAAAACCATAGTTTAATTCATACAACCATGAATTATTCACCACAACCATGGTTTAGTTATTGAGACCCAGTTGCAAGCACTTTTTCGGTGAGTGAGACTTGATTTCGTCAAAAGGACTCTCTCCAAGTTAAAAATATATAATAAAACGATTAAAATTATTTTGAACGATGAAAAAAAAAATAAAACCATTAATTAGTAAGTGCTTACATTAAATTTAAAATTATAGCCATTGAAATAGTTCTAGTTCTTAAAATCTGCCAAAGTTTCTTTAAATCACCCCGATTACTTAAGTGTCGTTCTGATAATAAGTGTACGATTATTTAAAATATAGACCTTAAAACTAGAATGTATTATAGTGTTTTGAATCAATAATTTGGCGTTGATATTGACAATTAAATCAGTTTACGTGATATCATCAGAATTCAATTATCGCTTCAAATCGATGGAATTTCATCACTAGAATTGTTACTTTTATAATCTCCAAAAGAGAATTGGAGGTCATATTCACTTTGTCATCCCGTGTGTAATAGAGCGAAATATTCCTCTAAGATCCCATATATTATATTCTTGACCAGTAATGAAACCTAAGACGATTTAGCCATGTCCATCCGTCCGTCCGCCTGCGGAAATCACGATTCAGTCCAAACGAAAAGAGTCAGACTCTTGAAATTTAGCACAAATACATTTTGAAGGATTCAGTCCAAACGAGCTAGACTCTTGAAATTTGGTATAAATTTATCTTGAAGGATAACACAGGTCAAGTTCGGAAATGGGCTGAATTAGGCCAAAGGGAAAAATGTTTCCCTAAGAAGTGCTAAACCAACCTCTAAAAGTCAACATAATTTTTTAATTTCTCTGTTGTAATTTTGTTAAGCAAATGATGTATTTTTATGTCAAAGAAGGTCCAAAAGCGTTGAACCAGAAAATCAGAAAAATCCATTTCGCCCCCTTTGGTGGGCGTTGAAGTAACTTATTACATGGAAAAATAGAGTAAATATTTTACAAATTATATAATTTAAGCCTACATTTCTTAAAAATTAAATTTTAAAGCTTTTATGACGAAGCTGCCATGATCTCTGACCTTCCTCTGTTCTACCTTCCCACCACATTTGATCCCTAAATGACCTTATCAAAAAAATGTTAATATCGCCAAAAATTTGACTTTTTAGTGTTTTATTGCAAAGGTGAGATGCCTCCACCACGATCCCTTCCGGAATGAGCCCGACCAATAGAGACTTTATTTACTAAATACTCGGAGGGTATTTAAGATTCGAACCTGACGAATATAACGTTTTTACTTGTTTTAAATTAAATTAGCAGCATATTCGATTTTGAAAGCATCCGTATTTTTTATTTTAAGTGTGATTTTTGAACTAGAGTTTTAGTGAATTCAAATTATTATATATTTTAAATTTATTAAGAAGGAAATATTTGAAAAATAAATTAATCGTAACAGAACGGAATAGTGAGAGACATTTGCCAGGTTGCCAGACCATCAGTCTTATCAGCATTCTTGTGCTTTGCTCAATCAATTATTTAACTGATTTATAATTAATGGATAAGAAAAAATTAAAAAAATATATTTGAAATAATTTTGGTCACGTAAAAAGATATAATTGTCTATATTTGATTCATATAGTAACTCAACTATTACTGAGTAGTTTTTACTCAAATACTTAAAAATCGAATAAAAGAGCATCTTTTAAAATGTTAAATTTAAAGGAATATCAAAATCATACTTAAATTTAATTTAATTTTAAAGAAATGTCAATATAAATTTTATAAATATTTTAATAATAATTTGTCTGTTTATGGAAGTAATAAATGTAAATATTTCATTAACAAAAATCACAATTATGTATATATTATATTTTGCGTTGTAAATAAACCAAAAACTAAAAGCGAAAAATGCTCTAAAGCTTTATAAGTAGATATATTTAAATATTAATCATTATAAAAAAAGAGAATTATTTATAACGAATATATGTATCATATATAAATAAGTAAATACATTTTGCAAAAACAAATGTAAACAAACTTACCTTCAGGCCATTGTACACAAACTGCCAAATTGCAATGCAACACAGTATGACAGTTGTATAACAGTTGTCGAGAAATGTTTATGGATTGTTGTTGGTTGATGGTTAATTCGTTTCCATCACGTTTTTGGATAAGATGCAGATGATGATAAACAAAAAACGTTACGAGAGAGCAAGTAAAGTAGGCATTGGAAGGCATCGTACATATCAAGCGCGTTCATAAAAAAAATAAAGGAAAGAAATCAATATGAATAAATAAAATAGCAATAAATTGTAGAAAATCAGAGTATTAGGGACACATAGGTATATGTATATCGTCATACGAATTCATAAAAGCTGCAAGTTACACTGAACGAATTTCACGGAAGCAAAAAGCTCTCTAATACGAACAATTAGCAAAAAATTTTCAAAGATGTTTCAAATATGTTCCAGTTAATTTTTGTCGATATGAAAATTGTTGAGTGTAAAATTTTACAGTAACATATATTTTGATACAGTGTATCAGAACGTCAATTTGGAATTTAATTCTGCTTAACTTAGGGCTTTTTTGAAATCATTTGACTATATGTACATATTTATTATACATACATTTTTGTATGTACCATAACTGAAGCAAATTCACAAAGTTGGCTGACTTTGGAAACTTAAATGTTAAAATTTCTCTATTTCTTGTAACAAATCACTTACGTAAAAATGTTAATGTTTAGCCACATGCATTGATTTCCACAATTAATAATACTTTACAAAAACAATTATATGGCCAATTTAATATATATAATGATTTTTTGAATCCTTAGAGTTTTTTTAAATTCACACTCATGCTGTTAAAACAAAAATATCATGCGATTTGCAGTTAGAAATATTTTTGACAATTCCTTAATTAGTCTTATTAAGGTTGTCGTAGTCATAACGAAATCGATAACATGTGGCAACACTTGTCATGTCGTTTCATTTCAACAAACGCCTACGACAACCATAATAAGGAATAATATCCTATTATTTTATAATTGCCAGTAAAAAAATTGTTAAAGAGATTATATTATATTGTCACTTAGTTCTAATTTTAGATATTCAATTATCGCTATGGTTTGACTAATTTTAGTGTCGTTGTGTATGATCATCATAACAACTAATTTCTGTTTGTCAGTTTTAACTTCTAAACAAAAGTAAGAAAATCACCATGACTAGTTATTATTTTAGCTCCTGTTTTAACTGGGATATTATTTAAACACTTGACTAGAAGTTTAATATAATATCTCTAGTTTATTTCGCAAATTTATTCGACCTTTTTTTATTATTAATAAATTATGTTTATTTAAGAGCTTGTATATGTGTATTGGAATATTTTGTTTTCAAATAACTTTAGTTTGTGTGTGTTGAATTGGAAGAAGAAAAATATTTTATATCTAATAACATAATTTTATATATCCCTGGAGATGCCGGCGAAATTGACCCCTTACTTAAATTAACATAATTTATTAACAATATTTTTAGTTTTGAGCGGAGATCACCATTAGCCCCAGTAAGATATGATCACTTTGATTTTTTTTTATTATTAACTTGTGAAAAACAGTACAATTAAGTTAAAATAAAAGTGGTTAACATTTTTCCTCCAAATTTTATGCTGTTATTTATATAATATTTTGCATTTTTTTAAATTTGTTTTTATTTTATTTGCATCAATGATTTTTTAATTGAATTTGAAAGTGTAACACTTTTATTGAGTCTGTAAGATATTTCTATTAAATTATTTACATACGAGTTTTTTTATTCAGACTCAGGTTCAAATCTGCAAATTTTTTAAGAACTTTTATTATATGCTAACTATTTTATTAAGAGTGAAATATTTAGAATTGGAGACCGAAACACCATCTCCATTCCACTTTCATTAGGAATATCAACTATTTAACGAAAGTTTGTGAATGTGAAACTTTTTATTCTTTTAATTTCCCTCACTTTTGGTTAGCACAAAATTCCCCAACCCTGACGATTATTATTAAAATTATTCCATTTTCTCTGTGCTTTTTCCAGTGCTATCGGCTGCTGAGATCGAAATCTTTTTGTTATTTATGTCCGTGCAATTGATATGTTTACTTTAGTCCCGGTCTACATTATGCAACTTTTGTTGCAGCAATTCTTATTTTGTGTGAGAGTGCTGAAATAGGAATACCATTTGTATTCCTTTCTCGCTCTTTCTCACCAAATAGTCAAAAATTTATGCAAAAAAAAGTGCAAGTGTAAACGGGGACTTAGTTAAACATTTACATTCATATTTCTGTTAAGTTGTTAATTGATCCTGTAAAAATATTTTAATTAATTTTTTAATTAAATTTATTTTCTTTGGAATTATTGCATAACACAAAATTTTAATAATTGCCTGCCGTTTTTTTTTCGTTAATTAACGTACTGACCAAGAAGTTTAGCACATTAAGTGTGTTGACGGATATTAAATCAGTTGTTGGTTCTCCATTTTATTAATTTAAATCTTTGAACATTATTTTATTGTTTTTAAGCACAGAAAAAAAACCAAAAATCAAGGGAAACATATTGATGGCTGTCAAAGTTTCTCAATGCTTTCGTACTTCCCGTCGACGCAGAAGTATGGGATGCGTTAAGGCCGAGGCACATAGAATCCCTCATACGTTATACGTCGCCTTTTTCAACTGAGTTGAAATACATGCTTTCTTATGTGAGTTGTCACATCCAGTACTTCTGCGGCAGAGCAAAGTACGAAAGTTGGCCAATTTTTAACTTTTGACGTACGTTGAATACTTTGACAGAAATCGATGAGTTTTTCAAATTGCTCTAATTAATTTTTTTATATAGGGTCCGCCAAATAACTTTTTTTTTTAAATGCCAGAAAAAAATTCTGAATATTTTCTCAAATTTATTTTTTTATTTGAAAGTACAATCCTTCCGGTTAATAATGGAAAATAATTTCATTCAAATGGCTGCATGGCCCGATAACGATCGCCATTGACTGTAACGGCCACTCTTTGCTCATTTTCGAAGAAAAATGGCCCAATTATGCCTCTGGACCAAAATCCGCACCAAACAGTGACTCGTTTTGGGTGCGTCGGCTTTTCAATGTATTCGAAAAAAATAGCGTGTCTTATTTGCATATATAAAAACATAATCCCAAAGAAAATTACTGAAATATATGAATGACTGAATTGCACAGATTGGAATACAAACTAATTCTTTTTCGATACGAGACATGCATGGAAGCTAGTGTTCTGTTAAAAAAAACTAACTGAACATGTTTTTAAACACAATTTAACAAATTTTTAAGGCAACAGATTCTATCGGTATGCAACCAAAAATGAAATATCAACATAAACTTTTCTACAATAAATCGATGGTTAAAAACTTTACTGGAAATATTTTTTGTGCGGGATATAAACTCAACACACATGTGGCCTCAGAAAGCAATCGTTCTTCTAAAACCTGAATTTATTGCTCCACTTTTGTTTGAGGAGTTTTTATTTTCTTCAACTGTAAAAGAAAAGCGTAGTCGTCGTATTTTCTTTAAAGAACTACACTTAACTTTAGAAATAAACTGCATAAACTTCTGTCATTTATCTCTAAAATGAAGCTACAAAGTAGAAGATGTAAACTTAAATACAACTGTTGGGGCATTAACTTACAAAAAAGAAAAAAAAGAAGGTGCACATCCTGCATAAGACGTTAAAAGCGAACTGAAAAACATATAATTTCTATTCAATCTGGCAGTGAAAACTCTAAATACACAAATACTGAACAGAAGTTTTGTAAGAAGAATATATCAGCATTTTGTTCTCTAGACCGGCTTCACTAAAAGCACTATTTGAAAGTTAACAATAGGGAGGGCTTACTGTCTTTCTCCCAAGTCTACTTTTATGATTATGCTTATACTGCCAAGTGTGCATGTATGTAAGATATGTATGTGTGCACAAGTACTTTCCAGAGATTTAAGAAAATAAGCATTTAAGAGGATTTTCAATGTTAGTGTACCGAAAGCAAATAGAAGTTGCCAATGCTGATGTTACCTACTGCTGCTGCTGCCGTTGCTGTTGTTTACCAACTGCTTTAAAGCGAAGATGAAATTGATATTATAGTAGAGTGTACGTAGATATACAATATATGTTTTGCCAAGCATCAAGGTCGTATGTAAATTAGTTGCCAGTATTTGCAATACATTTTAAAAAGTTCAAATGGTTGTGGTAGCCACTTCTCTAGGTATCGATAGGCAGCAAATATGCTTATGAACTATAAGAGAAATCTTGAAATAAATTAATATTTAAATTCTCTGTCACGCGGCCAGAGATGAAAGTAAATTTGCTTCCATTGTTTACTATACGCCGTTAATAAATTATTAAAAAAAAATTATGAAAATGCTTAAAGTTCAGATTATTGCATTGAGAGAATAAGTAAAAATAATAATCAATCTTTTTGTGGTGCTGGTGTTTGTTTTCGTATTGTGGGGTAGTCGTTTTTGAAAAATGACATTGAATAAAAATATGATTAAAAATATGGAAAACTGTTGACCCTAATGACCTCTGAAAATTTTAACCGCAAAGCTAACGTCACATCGTGTGTTCTGTTGTTGTATTATTTTAAGCTCTTGGAGCTCAAAAGTCTTATAACACTTGCTCAGAAAGCAAAATCCTCTTTTAAATAAAACTATGTGGACTATATGGATCTTGATGCGCTAAACTCAAAACCGTTTTCGGTTTTTTTCCATCAGGTCGGAATTTTTATCTCTTAAATTAGTCAGGTACGGGGATATATTTCACCCTAACTCGAGAACGCGTCATCCGACTTTCAAAAGTAAAACACCAGAAGATGTGTAACGAAATTGTATTTATTTTAGCCGAATATAATTTTTCTCTATCTGTTATCGTTTTGGAATTATTCAGAAATTAATGAAGAAAAAAATTTTTTTTCGTGCAAAATTAGTAATTTTTTTCAGTTTAAAAATTTAATTAAAAATATATAAAGCAAATATTCAACATTTTGCACAGTTTGCTGAGAGCTACATATCTTTAAAATAAAATAAGCTATAAACCATAAAAATCGGTTAAAAAATGTGGATTTTATTGTCAATTTACCACAGGTGAAGGAGAGACAAAAAATTATTTTTTGCTGAGCAGTAGTACAATAGATTGATAAAACATTTTAATTTCAATTTTCCAACTGCTACAACTTTTAGATGAATCAACCGATTCCCATATGATGACAAGGGATCCAGTTTTTCAAGCCCTATAAAAGAATCGAGAACACTAATTGATCAGATATATAATTTCGTTGCTGTTGGCTGTAGTAGTTAACACGAGACTAGGAAGCAGACGGACCAGAGTTGTCGACTCCGCGCTCAGTCATGAATTGTGTAAGGCGTTGACGTTTACGCCTCAGTCGTATTTCGTAGTAGACTGCATGTATGTTTCTTTAATCTTGTACAAAAAACGCCTTTGGCGTATACGCCAACGCCTTACACAATCAGGCCGATTGTGTCGAATTTGATTCGATGAAGGCATAGCACTAGTCAGCGAACATTACTGGCAGCGATTGACACTATCGTAAACTAAAGAGCAGAGGAACGGCACCCTCCTTCATTTGTCCTGTAGCAAAAAATTAGCCGGCGAAGTAAAAAATTGAAATAGCTAAATAAGGTATTCTCTGCCTTCTCATCTTTCTTCTTCTCTCATCTCAATACTAGATCCGGCGCAATGCAGTGCAATCACTCTTTTTAGAATTTTTTTTACCACGATATCTCACGAACGCATCAGTTCTTATTGACATGGGGTTTCAGTGTCGAAACTATTTATATCAAATTACACAATTTTTTATATCTATAAAGAAGCCATATAAAGAAGTGGCGAAATATCGCAATAAACCTCTTTCTTAAATAACAACAATTTATTAATAATAAAAAAGGTCGAATGAATTTGAGATATCAATTTATAATTTTCATTTATCTTATATGTCTCAGGATGGATCCATTACCGATTTTTATGAAACTATACTTGAAGCTGGACTCAAGACAATTAAATTAAGTTCACGTCTGTCACACAATTCTACAATGACAACCCCATATAAAAGATAGCGGTACATTTTCCATAAAGTGCTGAAACTTAAATCAGTTTCTAGTGATATTGTGAACCAGTCACGTCCCCCTTTGAAGTCTGTGATATGACTGCTTATCTTCAAAATGAAAAAAGCCCTATCTAACAAAAATTATTTATATTATATTCTTATTTTATTACTATTTTCATTTTTATATTTTGTACACGAAAATATAGAACAAACTTGTTTTATACTTTGCAAATAATAGCTAAAAGCATATTTTTCAAATTTATTATTTCCATTAGACGAGTTTTAGGCGCCAAAAAATTAATAGTTTTTAGAGCATACTTTTTGGTTTCTCTGCTTTTTAGTGTCATATATATGAGCTGGTTTTTTTTGAAAGTGGTATAAGTAAAACAACAAAGTTAACCTATATCTGTCTATAGTTACAATCAGAATTTCAATAGAGTTCTATTTTGAAATAAAATAAATAAAAAAACAGTTTTTCTGTACAATGCTATCGCACAAATATTTCTTTTGAAAGTGGAATAAGTCCATTCCTAATAATTATAATTAAAATAACTTTCATGTTGCAATTGATTATTGCTACGTCAGTGCACGTTGCTCATTAGCAGATGTAACTTATCTACCGCTAGTGTATTGAAAACAACATTCTTAACAAGTTAACGGTATTATTGTTCTGATGAAATGATGAAAAGTTGTGTTTAGTTGTCCTTCGCAAGTCCTGCTATTTGGTTCTTAAGCTGGATTCACCCATTGTTTCTGAACAAAAAATTTGTTCCGAAACAATTTTTTTTCTATGTAGTTTGACGTCTCTCTTTTTGAGAGAATGAGCGAAAGAGAGTTAACTTGGTTCGGAACATGAATTGGTTTAATTTTAATTTTTGTTCTGAAACATTTCAACTGTAATGCCAGCTACTTTAAATTTTTAAGTAAAGTTGAGCTGAGATGTCACATCATATTATATGAACATCTATATAATACAATACCATCTTAATAAAATTAAATTTTTATTTTATTAAGATTTTTTAATTTACAATTTGTTTATTACACAATAAAATATATGAGTGTGACGCCAAGAAAACAAGCAAATTGCATTCATCTGCTACTGTGCTGCCTAATTGAAAAACTAACTCGCATCGTTTACAAAAATATCTCATATGGTACCCTTGTTTTTCCAGAACAATTGTTCGAAGTGGGTGAATCGTTTCAGAACAAACTCTCAAAAAACTAAAATTGTTTCGCAACAAATTTTTTGTTCCGAAAAAATGGGTGAATCCAGCTTTATACTAATAGATTTTTAAAATAACTGAAATAAACTCTTGATAAACTTGGTTATTCGTGTGTTTAAATGTCTTTATTTTAACTGTTGCTCTCTGCATAAAAATCCCTTTCAGTAAAGCTTTTATTTCTAAAAAATATATGGACTTGAATTTGCTCCTGTTTTTATTTGTTGTCATATGTTATTTTTAAAAGTGGTATAAGTCCATGTGCAGCTAAAAACATCGTTTATTCTTTAAAACAATTTTAGTAATTATTATATCATAATAATATTTAAAAGGTGTATAGTGTAAAAAACATCACTCGAATTGATTAAAGTTGGCCAATATTTTTAAATTGATTCAAACGCTAACCTTTAAATATCTCAATATATGAACAAATGGACTTATACCACTTTCAAAAAAAAAACAGCTCATATGTATGTGCTATTGTACAAACTTTTTACAAAGTTTTCATAAAAACCACTAAAATGCAGCAATTTTTTATTCAAATTTATAATTCATATATTATTTAGAAAAAACCCTGAAAATATTATATATTTCATAATTTGCTGTTAATTAAAATTTTTTTTCATACCATGCAATTAACGTGCCTGTATTTTGTATTGTAGTATTGGTAATTTATTTAATAGTAAACAAGCAATACATACACACACACACAATCAAACTTAATATTAACAACGTACTTGTTGTTGTGAGAATTTCTTTTGGTTAGGGATTTTTGTTTTACGTTTGCAAGTACAATAACAAACAATATACATTCAATAATGGGAGAAAACAAAAGATGAGGAGTTTAAAAACAAGGAAGAGTACATATTAAAATACAAATGCATACAAGTAGAATATGTTTATATGTATGTGTGTGTAGTAGCATGAGTGGTAGATATTAGTAAACAGTTATAGCAGCATTCAAGGGATATTTAGCATTTTTTAAATGGACATGCATAAGCAGTACGCATGAGTGTATTTAGTAAGTAACTGGTATAATATTTACTAGTGGTAATTGCAAGCGCTAAATACTTGCTATTTTAGAGTTAATTTTTTCAAAAAGGATACCACTGTGAGAACAGAAAATTTGCTTAACAATCAAACAAACATGCATGCACTGTTTTCTGCATTAAGTTACTGCTTTAATAGAGAAATTAATTAATTTAGCAAACACTGAAGAAGTGAACATAAAATTGTTAGTGGAAAATGTTTGTTCCCAAACTTAGTTTAAAAAGAAATATTTAATGTAATTTGCAGTTAACTTTTTGTTTTTGTTTTGTTTGGTTTAGTAATATTAAAGAAATAAATTTTGTGTGTGCTCACCTAGAGCTGGAGCCGGTATGGCACCATCTTTTGTCAGTACAACTAATAGTTTGTATTGGACAGGGCGTGTTTGAGTTTTGATACGATTAGCGGTTTTGGGTGGCGGAAAATGAAAAAGAAAAGAGATAATATAATTAGTTAACTCTTTTGTACACGTGTCAATCGAATGGTATATTTTCATTTTTGTAATTTTAATCTTAATATAAAATTAATGATATTTTGTTAGTTTCATCTTTAGTAGAAAATATTTAGTACTTGAAGGCTGCAGTAGGAGCAGCACAAATCAATTTATTAACTTGGAAAATTGTTCATTAAAATTAATTGCACTTAATTTTGTTCCACAGTAAGAATTCCCAAAATTAATTCAACAATGTTTTAACTAAATAGAAAAAAAATGTAGAGTTTTTTTGTTTTCAAATTTATTTTTGTATTTTTTTTGTTTTATTAAACAAAGTATATAGCAGAGGAGTAAAACTTATTTCCATCCCTTCGTCGAAACTTTCCAGGATAATTTTTCTTACATATAGTCCAGTATCATTTAAGCATTTACTCGCCATCTCTTGTATTATGGTGTTCAAACATACAGCTTAATTGAGATTATCGCAATTAAGGCCATTATTGACCTCAATTAACCTAACACAATTTTATATGGTGTTCAGACATAGGCCTTAATTGAGTTTATCGCAATTAACAGCATTATTGAACTCAATTACCCATACAAAATGTTAATTAGCTAATTGATCAATTAACGCTTAATTGTCTAGAAAATTGAGGAAAGCTTAAAATGCAGCACTGTAAAAGTTTGTTTAGTGAGCAGAATAATGCCTACTGAACAAACTTTATGAAACTTGACAACTGATATGTAAACAAATTCACAGAAAAAAAACGAGTCAAGTTGAGGGTGAGTTTTTAAAATGAAATTTTTTAATTAACAATTAAAACAAATGAAAAATAAAAAATTTATTACATACAACAAAAGCAAACTCTTTTTAAAAGCCAAACTTTGTTCCATTTTCGCGAAATTTTAACCACAAATTTTCACAAGCAAAATGTAAACAACACCTTTTCTCAGCTGCTGTCAAACGCTAATTGAGTTAGCTACATTGAGTATGTGTGAACACTTTTCAATTAACCTATTATTGACTTAATTAAATTTGCATTTATGAACACCATATTAACTAAGTGATTGTTTACTTAACAATTAACTGCTATAATATGGAGTAAAATTACAAATGCAGCACTGCAAAGAAGTGTGTTTAGTGAACCAAACACAACTCACTGAACAAAGTTAGTCGAGACTTAGCACCTAAATTGTTGAATAAGTAAAAAAACCATAAACAAAATATGACGAAACATGAAGTTAAATTATTGACATTAAATTTGTTATTTGTTAGAAAATTTAAAAAAAGATCGTAGATTTAAGTTTCGAGGCCCTTATGAACATGAAAAACTTTTACTTTTAGTTGCCCTACGTTGACTGAAGGGACTAAATTTTGTATATGTGAACAGAAAGATAATTATTGAATATTAACTCAATTAAAAATGCATGTTTGAACACCATATAAAGCACGCCTGTTTGTTGATATACATCTTTGTCTTCAGATAATCCCATCAAAAAATCCAGTAGTTTTATATAACACGATCAAGCAGCCTATGAAATTCTTCCAGCAGTAATTGAGTTCTTGGACCGTTTGGATAGTGGCGACATCAATAACAGCATATTTCGCCTCAAATATCTGTGTTATTATGTTAAACACCAGTAATAGAAACTGTTTGACTTGCTTCATTAAAATAAAAAATAAAAAAATGTGCTGCAATAACTGCTCCAGTCACAAATCCACATCAAATACTTATACCATAGATACAGTTATTTGGCTACAATCCCTTGTAGGATCTATAGAACCCAAAACTCATCGAAGTGAATATATAAACATTCATTTAATTATCCGTCTTATAGAGCAAAGGAAAACAGCTGGTTTCAGGAAACAGCTACATTTCCATTATCAGTACTCAGGTGTATTTTTTTCTTACGAGGGTGGGCCAACAAGTCCATCACTTTTTGAATGAAACACTGGTTTTTATATAAAGTTATTTTATTTTCCAACACACTCTCTCCTTTGAGTTCTATACACTTAGTCCATCGTTTCTATAATTTTTATCCCTTCCGAAATATATGAGTTGTTGTGGGATGATTTCGTCGTTGGAGTCAAATCTATTTCCATCGAGTCATTTCTTCAAGTTTGGCAACAAGGAAAAGCCACCCGGGGCTAAGTCTGAAAACTAGGGCGGACGAGGGAGCAGTTTGTAGCCCAATTCATGGATTTTTGCCATATAAACTGCGCATGTGTGCATCCTTCTTGAGGAAAGCTTTCTCATATACAAGTGAATTGAAACCACTGAGCCTTTTGAGATACCCATGGCTTCCGCAATCTTCCTCACTTTCAATCTGCAATCGGTTAAAGCGATATCGTTTTTTGTTTCGAATGTAGAGAGCTCAACTCGGCATCCAGAATGTTCGGCACCCTTCGTGCTTGTACTGACACATCAAAATTCAGTACCCATCTTATTGACCATGGAAATGGATGGTGAAAAGCTTCTATAATATTTATCAAGCTTGGCCATGGTTTGGGTGATGGTTTTTCTCCATAAAAAATAATGCTTAGTCATGGTTTACACTATGCAACTTTTGTTGCAGCAATTCTTATTTTGTGTGAGAGTCCTGAAATAGGAATATAGACCATTTTTATTACTTTCTCGCTCTTCCTCACTAAATATCAAGAATTGCTGCGACAAAAATTGCGTGGTGTAAACCGGGACTTTTTTATTTTTTTATTTTATTTTTTCAAAACGCACGTCTGCCAAACACAAATTAAATGACTCGGTTTGTTAACATTTTTTCAGGAATCCACCAACAGTTGCCTGCTAACGGAAACAGTGTTGCCATATCGATTAATAGGCAGGGATTTCAAAAGTCAAGGACTCATGTACCCGCTTTCTTATCACCACTTATTAAATGACTCAGTTGAACGCGATAAAACTTTTAGGCTTTAATTTAATAAATTAATTTGCATTATTGAAATTTATAGGTGCGCAAAATAAAATTTTAAATATTTTAACTCGTTTTTTCTCCTTTACTTTGTTGTCCATAACAATTTTAAATATTTTGAAAGGCCAATCATTGCAGGAATTTCAATACGTTTGTTGAGAGATCGAATTGTGTACAAAACAAAAATTAATTTTTAAATTTTTTTTTTAAATATACTCTTGTTTTCCTAGAAATTTCATTAAAGTAAAGTGATTTGCAAAATTAGGGTCGTAATTTCTAAACTTATTTGTTAGGACTTCTTATACACAAATTAAATCTCTGTGGTAATGTTTTATTATTTTCTTTATGCCTTATTTAGTGCATTTTTTTTTGTTTTATTTCTCTAAGTTAAACTATTTGGGTTTAATTTTTTACAATTTGTAAGAATATGTGAACAGTATAATATTTCTATATACACATTTTAAATACTATTGGTCAGCAGTCTTTTGGTAGAGAGTTGATTTCAATAGTTAAATTTTACAAATATTTTTTATTTCCTTTATGAACAAAAGTCATTAAAAGTCTTGGCAGGGATGAACAATTTTGGGAAAATATATATAATTTTCCCTTCATACTTTTTATAAAAAAAAGGAATTCTTCATCTGTATAGAGTACATTTGTACAACTTATTTATAAACCTCTATTTGGCAGAGAGGTAAAAGTTGTCACTAGTACAATTTGCAGTGCGAGTTAAATACCCAAAATAAAAATAAAAAATATTATTAAACCAAATATTAAATTTTTGTTTATGACAAGGCTGTGAGACCTCATATTCGATCCAATATATTTATGAAAAAAATTCCCTGCATATGCGTACGTAAATATAATTATATTCTGACTCTATCTTTCCCCCCAAGATGAAAATGAAAAAGTAATAAATATCCAAAATCGTTACTTTTGTATGTGGAAAATGTAGGAAGAATATTTGGTCGTTTTTGTAAATTATTATATTTATAATAATACAAGAGAAAATTGTTATGAAATGAATATTAAAAATTAAATTTCTGAAAACTAAACGTTATGCAATCAAATTGATACCTTATTTTTTATTTTTTTGCTCCATATGTATCAAATTTTAATTAAAATTCATGCAGACACGTTAGTTTACAATTATAAAGTTGAGTTGTGTTTGGAGTTTATTTTGTTGAAATAATGTTTGCATTGTAATGCATGACACTGGCCTACATGTAAATACCGGGTGGGCAAATTTGAAGTTAGGAAGTAAATTGGCTGTCAAATGATGAAATGTCAAGAATGGAGTAGTCATCCTTTGATATTTATTTAGTAAAAAGCTGTTTTCCGCTTAACTCAACTGGAATATGTATATACAGAGAATAAAAAAGTAAAACAAAAAAAAATTGTAGACCAGTGTTATCAAATTTAAAATCAATTGTTCTTAAGGCCAGGGCATGAAAAATTTCATAATTGGATATAAAAATGTTTTTTTTTAAATTTTTTTTTTTAATTTCGTACATAGGGGTTTTCACTTATATCGACTGCAATTTGTATTGCAATTTTTTTTTTCGTTGCATGTGGTTGGTTTTTATAAAAATTTTCAACTTATTAGTATTTCATATATATTTGTAATTTAATTATTGTGGGCTGAAACATTTACTCACCATTTGGAACGGTGGTCACTTTTTTGGTTTGTACACGTGCAGTTGCATTATTGACCTTTTTGGAAAATAAAATATAAATAAAATACATTAGGAATATATAAAATAACATAATCAAAACAAATTTTTTATATAGATATTAGATACATGCTTGTTTTTAATACACACATACATCAATCTCATTATGAAACATAATTGCGTGCAGCTGCTTGCTTTGACTTGTTTTATTTTGTTGTTTTGCTAATGGTTTGGGTCAAGCTATAATAATCGTGTTGTGTGTGTGTGTGTGTGTGTGTGTGTGTGTATTTGGAATATGTTTATTTAGCAAAAGTTCATAATTAAAAGTAAAATTACCTTCTGTGTATGGTTATGAAATTTTTAAATAATATAATACTTATTGTTTATACGTGGGCATATGGAACAGCGCTGTACTATAAAAATATTAGATACATAGATGATCCCTACTCAGGGAATAGTGTTGAGAAAACAAATGAAAAAAATAGAAGTGAGAAGAAAGTGAATTTTAGGAGAATTTTTTGCAGCATTACGGACATAAGACGATGCTGTATACAGCCCTTTAATACATGGTCCTTTTATATCAAGGACCGGCGAGTGATTTGCGGCAAATAAAATCGTACTCTTAATTTAATATTTCAAAATAGTTATATGGCCACACTGATCGTCTATCTCAAGAGACTAAAGCTGGATTCGGAACAAATTTTTTGTTCCGAAACAATTTTAGTTTTTTGGGAGTTTGTTCTGAAACGATTCACCCACTTCGAACAATTGTTCTGGAAAAACAAGGGTACCATATGAGATATGAGATAGCAGATGAATGCAATTTGCTTGTTTTCTTGGCGTCACACTCAAGTATTTTATTGTGTAATAAACAAATTGTAAATTAAAAAATCTTAATAAAATAAAAATTTAATTTGATTAAGATTGTATTGTATTATATAGATGTTCATATAATATGATGTCGCATCTCAGCTCAACTTTACTTAAAAATTTAAAGTAGCTGGCATCACAGTTGAAATGTTTCAGAACAGAAATTAAAATTAAACCAATTCATGTTCGGAACCAAGTTAACTCTTTTTCGCTCACTCTCTCAAAAAGAGAGACGTCAAACTACATATAAAAAAAATGTTTCGGAACAAATTTGAATTTGGGTGAATCCAGCTTAAGAAACCTTCTTTTGTGAGTGTTAAACCTAGACTCAAATATTTTATTATTCTTGCTGACTTCAATACTTTGATAACATTCGCAACTATATGATGTTTTGGAGTTTTAGATTTATGTAAGGAAAACAATTTTATAGAAATTTGTATAAATTTTTCTTTTTTAAATTTATTTAAAAACTAAATAAATCTTTATACGTACGGCAGTATCACTACAGTAGGATTACTACGGTAGTGATTCTCGTGGTGCGGGCAAAATATACATACGAGGCCTGTTAAAAAAATTTATTTATTTCTCAATTTCTATTTCGATTCATTGCAAGTAGTTACTCTCAGATTCCACACACTTTTTTCTAATAACCGAAGTAATTCTGATATGGGCTTTTTGGCATGTCCTTTAGCTTTCTTAGAAATTCGAGGTTTCTCTCCTCAATCGTCGCAAAATGTAGCCTTTCACGTGTCTTATAAATTTTGGGAATAACAAAAAATTGCCGGGGACTAATTATAGTTCATACGTTGACTTTTGACGTCATCTAACAATTCGTAGACAATTACCATAAGACAACATTTTTTTGGCAAAAATTCAGCAAGTCAGGGATGACAAAATTACAAGTCTTGCCGACATCCCCAAAAGTTTTTCTGAGAGACAATTTTCCATAACAATTTTGTTCGCTTTCATTTTCATCGGTTGCGGGTGTGATGGGACGTCCAGAACGACCATCGTCATTCTCGGCCGTCTATGAAAAGCTTGTAAACATTTTTTTAGCTCAGAGATTAATACTGCTGTCAAAATTCTGAGGACTTTATATAATTTTTAACACACAATTTTAAGTACATTTTTTTTATCCAATTTTTCTTTTTGGCAGCTAAAAATCACTCAACGCACAAAATACTTCTGGCTTTTATGAACCTCCCAAAAAATAAATAAATATTAAAAATCCTTGAAACTATCACATAAAAAAACGCTAAACGAATTTGAGAATGCACCTTTGTTTTTGAACAGACCTCTTATATCTATGGACTCGTCTTAAAGCATCTTGAATTCTTCTCCTATTTCAACAATATATAAAATGTTATAATCTTAATTGTTAATTTTTTTGGGCTTAAGTTCGAATCTGCATGACTGCAAATGATTTTTTATTATTTTATTAATAAATGAATTTGTTCAAATTCTATTTATTATTTTTTATATTAAGATTGGAATATTAAGAATATTTTCAATAATCATCAAACCAGCAGAACGGATCAGTACTGATTGAAAATATTCTTAATATTCCAATCTTAATATAAAAAATAATAAATAGAATTTGAACAAATTCATTTATTAATAAAATAATAAAAAATCATTTGCAGTCATGCAGATTCGAACTTAAGCCCAAAAAAATTAACAATTTACATTACAAAGTTCGACTAATAAAAATTCATACATAATTTAAAATGTTATAAACTTTATATTAAATGTATGAGTTGAGTTTAACTCCATCTGAAAGTATTTTTGGGTTTGAGCTTATTTCGTTCCTTTCTGAAAAAAGGCAACAAAATGTTATAATTTTTATATTGAATGTATGAGGTGAGTTTAAGTCCGATTGAAGGTTTTTCGTTACTTTCTAAAAAAAAGAAGACAATAAAACAATTTTTGACAGCATTTTTCAAAAATGTTACCTCACCTGCTGTATTAAGTGGATATCAGAAATGAGTGAAAATTGAAAAGGCGATGAAGAGGAAATTGTTGACGCAACACCGTAACTTTTTCGACAAGTTCAAATACATGTACTAAAAGCAGAGTAACAGCACCCACCTTCGTCGGCCATGTAGCAAAAATTATCCTTCGAAGTAATAGGTTGAAATAGCTACAAAAAAACTGTCTATCTTCTCATCTTTCCTCATCTGTCCCCTCAATACTATCCCCTCGTTTTCAGTTCCGGCGCACTGCATTGCATATGTAGGGGTCATCCCCTGAGTGCTGGTCCAAGATAAAAAAAAAGTTCAAATACATACCTTTTTTCAACGACCATAATTAATTGCATTTATCTTAAACCAAACATTTTTAAGAATGAAAATAAATTTACTTAGCAAAGAGGGCAGAGCCTCGCACCCTGAACTAAAGTTGAGTGCAAAACAGAGGGAATTAGATATCAATTTATTTTGAACTCATTTACAAAGAGGACTTAAACATTATGCTAACCCCAATTAAATACTTCTATTAAGCCGATTTTACTTAAAGGTCCGCTACGTGGCTATTCAACATTAAGAAGGGAAATTTTTTGAAACCAAATTATATGCATATCTTCCTAAAAACTTTTCTCAATTTTTTTTTGTGTATATTTATAACATTTGGCATTTTTTAATATCACATCACCAACTTTAGTTTCGAAACTTTTCTCTCAAAATGCAAACAGCTTTTAACTCAAATTCTTTTAATACCTTAAAGAGCTTTAGATTAGCAAAAAACAATCCATTTTCCAATGCTTAACAAAGTCGTAAAGTCTTTTTTTTTATTAGCCAACTAATTCATGAATAATTCTATACTTCTTATACGCTGTGCGTTTTAAATTTTAATTGTTTTTATCTTGCCTTCTTTAAGGATAATACAAAAAACAATATCATTAACTTTTTTTATTCAGCCTTTTTGAACATTCAAGTTATTCCAAAGCTTATAATGGCACAAATTAAAGCAAATGATTATGACAAAAACTGCTAAATATTACTGTTTTCTATGTATTATTAAAAAGCGAAAATACAAACTGAATAGAAAGTGTGTGGCAGAAATATTTCCAGCAAAGTTGCAATCTGCTTTTTGCCACAAGTAACTCACGAGCGCATAATGTCCGACATTGTTGTTGCTAAATAAGATTTCAGTGCTAAATAATTTTTTGTTTGTTTTTATACCCTCCAAAAAAGAATTTGGAGGGTATATTCACTTTGTCATTCCGTTTGTAACGCATCGAAATATCCATCTCAGACCCCATAAAGTATATTTATTCTTGATCAGTGATGAAATCTAAGACGAACTGAGCATGTCCGTCCGTCCGTCCGTCCGTCCGTCCGTCTGTGGAAATCACGATTCAGTCCAAACGAAAAGAGCTAGACTCTTGAAATTTGGCATAAATATATTTTAAAACTTAGAGCAGGTTAAGTTCGAAGACGGGCTAAATCGGGCAAGAGGGAAAGAAGTTCCCCTAAGAAGAACTAAACCAACCCAGAAAAAACAACATAATTTTTATAGTTTTTTGGTCATTTTGTTAAGCAAATGATATATTTTTATGTCAAATACGGTCCAACGCCTTAAACTTGGAGCCATTAAATAAAATAAAAATATTTTTTGACCCCGCCCACTTCAGTGGGCGTTATTATAGGCAAAAATAGCATAAAAATTTAACAAATTGTTTTACTTAAGCCTACATTCCTTAAAAATAACACTTTTAAGCTTTAATGACGAAGCTGAGACTAAACCTGGTACTACTCTGCCCTACCCCTTCCTTCCCCTTCGCCACCTAAATGACCCTACCAAAAAAATTTTTTTTTTTAAATTTTGTATATAATCATCCCAAGCATTTATCTTTAGAGTTTTATGACTGCCGATTTCTGCCCTACCTCCCCCCCTCTTCCTTTGCCCCCTAAATGACCCTACCAACAAAAAAATTTTTTTTTAATTTTGTATAGAATCATCCCAAGCATTTATCTTTAGAGTTTTATGACTGCCGATTTCTGCCCCCCCCCCTCTTCCTTTGCCCCCAAAATGACCCTACCAAAAAAAAAAAAAATAATTTTTTTTAATTTTGTATATAATCATCCCAAGCATTTATCTTTAGAGTTTTATGACTGCCTGTTGCTGCCCTACCCTCTCCTCCTCCTTTGCCCGCTAAATGACCCTATTAAAACTAAATATACATATTTTTTTTTATTTTGTGTATAATCATCCCAAGCATTTATTTTTACAGTTTTATGTGTATCTGTTTCTGCCTTACCCCCTCTCCCCCTTTGCCCTCTAAATGACCCTTTAAAAAAAAAGAATTTTTAATTTTGTATATAATTATCCCAAGCATTTATTTTTAGAATTTTATGACAAAGGTGAAATGTTTCCCCCACAGCCCTTGCCAGAGCGACCCCGCCAAAATACAGTTTTTATAAGTAAATATGTATATTATTGATCAGTGATGAAGTCTAAGACGGTCTAGCAATGCCCATACGTTCGTCTGTGGAAAACATGATATTGTATATTTTTGAACCCCGCCCCCTTTAGTGGGCGTTGACGTACGATATTTTATAAAGGAACTCTGTCCCACCAAGTTAAACATTTCAAATTCACTTACTAAATATTTGGAGGGTATTTAAGATTCGACCAGGTCGAATATAACGTTTTTACTTGTTTTTTTTGTTCTTTTTAGGTTTCAATTTATATCAACCAGCATTACTGGCAAACTGTTGTGGTGGTCCTTGTATGAGTTTGAGTGTTTGAGTTTGTGTTAATGGCCTCCATTAGGAGTGGTAAAACGTACAAAGAAAGTTAATTACCAGACTTGCTAAGTGAAATTTCAGGCCATAATAAAAAACACTTTGTTGTTGCTGTTGCAACATGCTTACACACACATACAAGTATGTGTCTTCCTCTGATTGCAGTTTTTGTGTTTAAAAACTTTTTTCGGTTTCCTTTTTTTTCTTTTGGCTCAATATTTTGATGTGGGTACTCCTTGCTTCTCATTTGTCTGATTATTCTTAATTCTTGCAAGAAAATTTATTTTTTTAAGAGAATTCAAAGGACAACAATGAGTGATATTAAAAGGTATCTTCGGGAAAATATTGATCTAAGAAATGGTGGGCATATACAAGGGTTGCCAAACGGAAAATCCGAAATTCTTGATAGTGTCAAGACAATGTCAAAAATAGGACACTTACCTACTCCTTGTGAACAACAATAAACTACTTCTGACATGCTACTCTTGCAGGTGTTGAATATATCAATAGGCAATAGGCTGATAGAAATTGTCAATTTTTGAAGAACAGAAGTACAGTAGTGTACAGTATTATAAATACATCATTTAGTAAAAAAAAAAATTGGATTTGGTTAACCATCACCACCTGGGGATTTTTTTTTTTTACTAAATGATGTATTAAACTCCATAGAACAATAATCACGCAAAAACTCAATTTCTGTTTCCGTGTTGGTTACGCCCTTTTTACAATAAACGATTCAATTACTATGAGCATTTCACTGGGACTAATGCAGATCAGCAGTGCACCTTTAGCCAACATTTCCTAGAATAACTAAAGATATTATTTTAAACTTCGACTCAATTGAATCAGAAGCTTAAACATATATCAAAGCTATCACAAGAACTCAATAATCACTTCCTTTCCATTTTTATTTTCTTACTTTATCATATTGTTAATGGCAAGGCCGCTGATCAGTTACTGTTGTAGAGTAATAAGAGGGTAGCATTAGTTCTTTTACAAGATTTCTGGGACATTTCGCGCACTATACACACTCTTATGACGTTTTCTTTTCTAAACAAAATATGTTATATGTTGGTTAGACATACACCTTAATTGAGCTTTATCGCAATTAATGGCATTATTGAGCTCAAATCATCATATACAATTTTAATTAAGTTATTGCTCAATTAACACTTAATTGCTATAATAGGGAGTAGAATTACACAAGCAGCACTGCTTAAAAAATGTGTTTAGCGAGCAAAACACTGAACTCACTGAACAAAGTTAGTCGAGACTTAGCACCTAAATTGTCGAAAAAGAAAAACAACCATAAACAAGATATGACGAGCCACTTTGAAGTTAAACTATTGACATTTAATTTATTATACATTAAAAAACAATAAAATAAGATCCCAGATTTGACCATGAGGTCCACAGGAATATGAAAAACTTTTACTTTTAGTCATACGTCAAATGAATTGACTAAATTTGTTACATGTGAACAGGAAGATAGTTATGTCAATAATGTGAATATTGACTCAATAGTGATTTGGTAACATTTTTAAGTGCTCATAAGTATTTAAAAAAATATTGCGTATATTACCTACAGGGAATATTTTTGAAATATTCTGATCTTTGAGATGTCAAAGTTGTTGCTTTCTTTAAACTTAAATATTCAAAAATTAATTTTTAATAAATTCTTCATTTTATTTTAACTTTTACTTTACTACAATGGCTTACGATTCCTACTACCACACAAAGTATAAAAGAGGATTTGTTTACTTTAGCCTACAAACACAAGCTGCATTACGCACTTTTCCTTTTCCCCAAACTTTAGTCATTGCTTAATTGACCCCTGATCTTGAAGCCTTAAAAGTTATTTAAATAAGCAGTTTTAAATTCGACAGGATTTCGAACATTAAAGAAATAAAAGCTGATTATATAAATACTTTATAAATCTAATTAAATGAAAGTAACACGCACACACACTCTTGTGCTCCATATCTGCACATACATAAATTAAATTCAGGACTTGTTAAGAGGCACATACCCATAGACGTACATTTATAAGCATTCATACTTATGCCTTCCAAAGATCTTAGTGTGTAGAATTTATAATGGCCATGACCTCAACAATATAGTGTATCATGGGGAAGTGTTGTAAGTCAAGGCAGCACAATACATACAAAAGTATTTCATACAATTAAAATGAAATTTATGGGAGAAGTATTTTCACAGATTACTAAAGTGTTACTTAGGTAAAGTTCAACAGTTGGCTACAAAATTATAGCAACGGTTAACAAAAATTAAAAAAAAAATTAATTTCTTGTTGCTCTTTAGCATAAACTGCTGCTTGACTTGGAAGTAAATTTTTAAGCGAAATATTTGCGCTGTTCTGTCTGCGTTTTTTAACACACTTTCCCACTTGGCAGCTTCAATTTTTTATGTAAACCGACAAAAAAAGAAAAAGAAATAAGAACGTTATATTCGACCGGGTCGAATGTTGAATACCCTCGAAATATTTAGTAACAAATTAAAAATGTTTAACCTACTGGATCAGAGTTCCTTTGAGACATTTCTGTGCTCAATTTTAAAACTCTATTTTGATAGAGTCATTCCGGGAAGGGCCGTGGGAGAGACGTTTCACTTCTGCAAGATCAGAGAACATCTCAGCTTCTTATAGGCTTAGGGAATACAAATTGTTCAATATTTACACTATTTTTGTATATAATATCGTACGTCAACTCCCACTAAAGGGGCGGGGTCCAAAAATAGACTATATAATATTTTCCACAGAGGAACGTATGGGCATCTTCCCCACCTTTGTCAAAAAAACATAAAAAGTAAATTTTTGTGGAAATTAAGTGTAAACAATTTTTTTGCTTGGGTCATTTAGGGGGACAAAAGTGGGGGAAGAGCGTAGGGCAGGGGAAGATCAGAGAACATCTAACCCTCGTCTTAAAATCATTTAAGGAATACGAATTTCTTGAATATTTACACTATTCTTGCATGCAATATGATACTTCAACCCCCTCTATAGGGGGCGTGGTTCAAAAATAGATTTTTCTGATTTTCTGACTCCAAGTTTAAAGCTTCGAATCTTCTTCGACATAAAAATATTTCAAATTGAATTAAGATTTATAGGCTAATTGTTCGAAATTTTTTGTTTTAAATTCAGAGACATGAAAAATATTCCAAGTCACAAAGGAAAGTCAACATCAGTTGAGCACTGATGATGAAAGCATTGCGGCTTTCGAAAACAGCTGTTCTGCTCTGCTGTGTAAGTTGAATAACTAAAAACTGATGTTAACTTTCCTTTGTGCCTTGGAATATTTTTCATGTCTTTCTGAATTTGAAACAAAAAATTTCGAACAATTAGCCTATAAATCTTAATTAAATTTTTGTTAAAATACTTACTACATATAAAAATATATCATTTGCTTTACAGAATTAAAAAAAAAAACTAAAAATTACGTTGTTTTTAGAGGTTGGTTTAGTTCTTCTTAGAAGAACTTTTTTCCCCTTGGCCCGATTCAGCCCATTTACATAATTTATCTATATTAAATTTTAAGGAGCTGGCTCTTTTCGTTTAAACGGACGGACGTGGCTAGCTCGTCTCAGATTTCATCACTGATCAAGTATGGCATCTTGGAGGGATATTTTACTGCGGTACCCACGAATTGACAAAGTGAATATTCCCTAATATATTTTTTTTATGGGTATAATATTAATGAAATTGAGTCAATGGAATAAAATTTTGAGCAATTGGGACATCAGTTTTCACTGTTAAGCAAAGTTTTTGCTGGCCTGATTCAATGCTTTCAACTGCTAGATTATCACAACAAGTCACAAATGGTGTTACACCAGGACGTCAAATTGCTATATCGCCACAAAAAAAAAACTTTTAGCCAATAGCTTACATTACTGTTGATAAGAAATTATCTCCGTTAAACGAAATGAATAAATTAAAGTTTGTTTTTCCAACATTATTTGAATTAAACTTTTGTGTAAATTAAAATTTCACCTCATTGCACAAACACCACTATACACACTCGTACATACTTGGCAAGGAAATGAACCGATAGCAACAATCACATTTCAACACAATGAGCACGCAGACATTATTTCGATAATTTGTTAAGGTATAATGAAAGAAAAATTACACTTTAATAAAAATATAATTGTAATCCTTAGAGAAGTGCCACTACCAACCAACATTCAACACCTGCGACCCACCCTATCCCATTGGCTATGAACCTGATCTGTTGAAAATGTTTTAAGCTCAAGTAACTTGAAGTGTGTTATTTTAACATTAAATAGTATTGATGACATTCTTCTAACACTCTTGAACTCACCAAGGACATTTGAGGCAAATGTTAAGACCTTGTCATACTCATACAGACAAACACATTAAGAACATTTATAAAATCGTTATTTGCTAAAGCAAACTAGGGTAAATATTTGCCAACAGACCAATAACCCATCTGCAGAAGTGAAATAGTCAATAGGAAGCGAAATATATTTTGGTGTGGAAGCAAAGTAATTTTCACATTTGAGATTTAATTTATGCATTCATTTTGGTAAAATATAATTTTTAATAAATAATTAATGCAATATTCTGCCAGTCAGCCACCCATTTAGCCGGATAATACAATTAGTTAGTTTACCATTAAAAAGATAACGGAACAAACACCTTTGCACGGTTGTAAAGAATCATGCTTTTACAGGTTTTAATTGAAATTAATTAAAATTGTGTATTAACATTATTTTTGTTCTGAGATAACATTAATGGCTACTGCAAAAAAAAGGTGGGGGGCAATTAAATGAGTGTATACAGAAACGAAAGCTTTTCAAAAAAGTGAACATATTTTAAAAGTGAAAATATTAAAGCTGCAATTTGCACAGAGTACAGACTCAGTTAATGACAATGAACGTGAAAAGAAAATTGAAGAACACATACACAGTAAAAATTAACCAATACATTTAACTTGTTCTTACTTACTGACGCCTAATACAGTGATGTTGGAAAAAAGGCAAACAAAAATATTCAAAATACTCCACTGTTAATAAAAATTGGAATTTGATAAAATTCATTAAAAATAATTTGCAGATCGCAGATTCGAACTTAGAGCCTGTTAAATAATTTTCAATTTAGTACTTAAAAGTATTTTATTTTCATTCTTCAGATTGTTATGGGAAAGTGTGATATATTAGTGAACTAAAGAATTAGGGAACTCCGCGAACTTCCAAATAACTCAAGCAATATTTCAAGAATTCTGCGAGCATCAGTTACAAGGGCTAAATTCCTTCCATATGGTAAGTGTTGCGTTCACTTAAGGCGGTTTCACTCATGTTTTCCGAACAACATTTTTGTGCGGACAAAATTTTCTTTCCGGAGAATTTTCTGCAGCACAATTCCTCATTGGGAAAAATTTGTTCGGAAAAACAAAGCTGCCACACATATAAAAAAAATTAGTTTTACAAAATGGTAGTACTGCAGCATTTTTTTATTTTTTGCTTTGTTTTCTTGATATCTTGGATATTTGGATGTTACATATTTTAAATTACTTTTGAAAAATTTTTGATAATAATAATGGACGAAAAAATAAAATTGATTTTCCTCATGGCAATTGAATTGCATTGTTCTTAGCAAAATACATGTATATAAAAAAGCAAATAGATAACATTATCTCTCATAATTTATATTTTTAATCTCACACACAATTTAATATATCAAACACAAAATTACACTTCAACTTTGTGTGAAAAAATGTAACCTATTTGCCGCTCAGTTCGATTTTGTCCGAATAAAATAGAAAATTAAATCAATTCAAGCTAAAAGTTGTTCATAAAAAACATGTTCCCCCTCTCTCTCTCTCTCGCTCTCTCTCAAGAAGAGAGACGTCAAACTCAGGGCCAGGGCTGCCAGAAATTTTTCGTGAAAAATCAGCAAATTTCCCAAAAAAAAATCGGCATTATCGGCACTTTCATTTCTTAAAATCCGCAAAAAATCGGCATTAATTAAAAAACTTATTTTGACTTATAAACAAAAACAATTCAATATAATTTATTAAATATTATACATAAAACAGCATGTATAGATCAATAAATTTGCACCTCACAAGTTTTGAAATTATTTTGGGGTTTCGTTTAATCTCCCAATTGGCAATTTAAAAGAAAGGATTTATTATTTTATTCATTTAGAATGACTTTTACTTAAAAAAAATACATAAGATCAACTTGCTTTTTATAAAACAGTATAAAATAATTAAAAAAGATGTGTGGTGTCGTGGGGCACCGGATAGGAACGCAGTTCCTTATTATAAAAATATTAATTTTAAGTTCTATTCGAGGTATAAAGAAAATAATTATTCGGGTATACATTTTTTATTAGGATTTTTCTTTTCGCCGATCAACGAAAATACAGAATCAGTTTTGTTCCCAAACGAAATTGAATTCTGTCACGGCCCGGCTGCGTATGATTAATATTGAGTTAGAAACAAAATATCTTACGTTACGGACGTTTCTTCCCGGTTAGGGTACCCCTCCGCAACGTCTCATAAGGAACTTCGTTCCAATTAAAATATATACGTCTTCTCCAATAGTATTTCAAAATTTTGCTATTATATTTCAGAATTTCCTAAAAATTAACTCTACTCGTAGGTTCTAAAATAGGAGTTACAATATACAATTAAAAATTTAGAATATTATCCTAAAATTTTTGAACAAAATTCGTAAATATAATACAAAAATTGAAAATAATGTGGTTTTCATAAATCAATCATATATATTAGATTTTGACATTTTTATTAAATCGTTATTTATTTCGCAATTAGAGTTTTTCATTTTCAAATAATCTTTAGAATAAAGAATTCCTTCTTTTAAAGTTTTATTTTCTAAGGAACATCGGAATTTCGTGCACAGCTACAACAAGGCAATTGAATTGTTATTAAAAGAAGAATTATATAATAAAAGATGTTCCACACTATTATTAAAAAATCTGTATTTTTTAGGGGTAAAATCGGCAAATCGGCATATTGAAATTTTTGGAGTAAAAAATCGTCAAAATGCCGATAAATCGGCATTTCTGGCAGCCCTGGTTCCCCCTCTCTCTCTCTCTCTCTCTCAAGAAGAGAGACGTCAAACTACATATAAAAAAAATTTTGTCCGGACAAAAATTTTGTTCAGGAACAATGGGTGAATCCAACTTTAAGGCTGGGAAAACAATCAGAATTAACGGCGATTTTTCGGAGCGAATATTCGTTTAAAAAAAACACATGCCTGTATATAAATACACAATTCGTTTACGCCGTGAACTATGCAATATATTTGTTCGTAGCCGAATAAACAGGTACCAAATTACCGTATTCGAAAATATCAAAAAGATGATGGTTGAGAGGGCAAAAGAGGATAATGAGAAGAATGTCAATACTTTTTAGTGTTCAGTGGTATGCCCTCGTCATTGAAATATACAAACAACAATCTAAAAAGTTGACCATGTGTTTCATAGTCTACTCGTGATATAAGTGTGTTTGCAATGTTAGTAATTATTTTTTGCTTATATTCTAACGACCTAATTTATAAACAAAAATGTGATTCGAAGCATGGCTTATGAAAAAAATGTTTATATAAATATTTTTTATTAGAAAGGTAAAGATCGTACATTTTCCTATAATTTGGACTTTGCTCAAATAAAATATTAAAATATTTTTGTAGGATTGTTAACTTTATAGCGTTCAAAGCTTTATTTAAAGCTATAAACTATAGCCATAATGTGATTGCAATAACCATTAATGGTTTACCATAACATATGTTTTCTGAACGAAATTTCCACACAATTTTAATACAAACTTTGATCGATATCGAATGCCATAATTTGTCAATGCTACTCTCCAGATGATCTAGTGCAGTTTTGTGCTATTCGTAGGATCAAACACTAGCTTGTGACATCATTGAAGAGGCAATACATTTTGCGGCCTTTGTTCCAACTACATGTTAATTAAAATATTTACCCTCACGTTCATCAAATTTAAAACGAGTTAGATGTGTATTTCAGTCAAAGATTTTTCTACAAAATATTCTTAAAATATATTTCAAAAACACATTTTATTTTTATATGAATGGAGGGGTCAATTTATAAAATTAAATTTAAAAATAGATTACAAAGTGGTTAAAAATTAAAATATATAAATTCTTAACTTTAGTGTTTTCATATAAAAGCAGAGTAACAGCCACCTTCGTCGGCCCTATAGCAAAAATTAGCCGGCGAAGTAAAAGGTTGAACTAGCTACAAAAACAACTGTCTATCTTATTATCTTTCCTAATCTGTCGCCTCAATACTATCCAACCGTTTTCAGTTCCGGCGCAATGCATTGCATATATAGGGGTCATCCCCTGAATGCTGGTCCAAGATAAAAAAAATAAATAAAAAATAAAATGTAAAAAAAATTATAATTTGTTAAATTATCCTGAACAACATATCCAGAGAATATCGAAATAGAGACAATAAAAAAGTTCATAAAGTTATTCTTCTAGTTTTACTATTTTAAACTTAATAAGTTAACCAAATGCGTAAGTACTTTTATGTAAATACATTTACCAAAAAAACAATGAACTTTCAAATAATTCCACACAAGATTTTTATGTTTGCACGCAAAAACTCGCTAAAAATATTGTTAGGCTGTCCGCAAAAATCCAAAATGCTCACTCAATTATGCCTAGAAAGTGTTTTAGTTAATTTAAAAAATATCTTTATAATATCACATAAACTTGCAGTTGCCTCTTTAGATGATAACAGCATGATTCTGCATGCATTCCACTACAATGACATATACGGTTTTTCTTCTCTAACAACAAGCCAAAATAAAGTTTTAAATCATTGCAATAATTTTAGTACGATTTAAACATATACGAGAACAAAATAAGTATATGCATGATTGAAAAATATTTATGTAAATTTCAAACAATTTCTGATAAAAAAATATATAAAATAAAAGGCGAATACAAATGAACTTGTGTTTACGAGCGATTGTACAAAAATGTTGCATTTCATTTAAATGAACAATATAAAACAGCAACAATAATAAAATGTACAACAGATTGGGAGGAGAGAGAGAGAGAGAGAGAGAGAGAGAGACAGCAATAACTTTTTAATTAAAAGTGACAAAATTATTGAGCCGCAGCCAAAAATGCAAAAAAAAAAGAGAATTATTTAATTGCACAAAACATGAAAATAGAAATTTTATTTATTTGAAATGTGTTTGGGATCAAAGTGTGAGTGAGGACACCTAAAAACATTTTTGCTCGTTGTAGAATTTTATAACAATACCTTTGCCACTAAGCGCAACAAAAACATACACATCGACGGTCACAAATGAAAAGGCCCTAACTCAATTTTTTTTTTTACATTTTCACTGATGCCAATTCGTTACAAAAAATTAGTGCTATAGTATAAAGAATAACGATTTTACAAGCAAATTATCATTACGGTTTCTATTGTGATCAAAACAGTTTTTGTTATATTTTTGCCTTGTTTTGTAATTTAGGGCCTTTCCACCTGTGACCATCGATATATTCAAAACACAAAATTAAATTGGCAGTTTTGTCTGTGTGCCAATACACAATCACAGATAGACGGCTCTTCAGTAACGACATCACACAGGAACAACGGGTTTAAATTAAAAACTTATTTTAACTAGAAACGATTGATAAATTTTAAGCCTAAAAAGCAATAACTGAGTAAAATAAATAAAACAATAACAATTTTTATTGTATTGTTATTGGACACTTGTGTTACTTGCACAAACATGAACAGACTTGTGTACTTCAATTCATGTACAGTAGGTCGAAACAATATTAGGTGAAAATTAATAGATATGTGAGGTACAGGATATCATACATACACAACGACTGCTGACGAAACCTGCACTCAGAGAAAGAAGATAATTGTGGCATATTTACAACGGCTATATTACGGCTAGTGAAATATAGCTTTAATTATAATTAAAATATATAGTATAACTTTAAATTATGATTAAAATTAAAATAGTTACATATACTATGGTAAACTACTAATGGTTGTTGCAGACACATTATGGTTCCGGTTTATAGCTTTAATTAAAGGTTTCGTACAAAAATAATTTAATATTTTGTGTGACCAAAGAATAAGCATCGAGTTTATAAGAAAATGTACGATCCAGTACCACCGTGGAAAATGGAAAAAGTTGAGCAAAAGATACTGATGAGATGTCATAGCGGTCTCGAAATCAGAACTGATCCGTTCTGTAATATTCCACTCTTAATTAAAATAATTAGAATTTAATAAAAATTCATATACAAAAAATAATTTGCAGATTTGAACTTGAGTCCACATAAAGAATTTTTATCTTAATAATAAAATTAAAAGTTCGACAGATAAAATTTACATTCACTTTTAAGAAAACGAGGATACACGTCTTGTTCACTTGTTCCTTTTTAATTGTTAGCTAAGCAAAAAATTTCAATTGAATGAAAATAAATAATAACAGGAAGCTTTCGATCTCAACAGGCCATGGCTGTGGAAAAAGCAAAGAGAAAATAAAATATTTGGAATAATAATCACCAGGGTTGGGTAACTTCGTGCTAATCAAAAAGTGATTTAATTTAGAAATCAATATAAGAGTTCTCATATCATGTTTCGATAAAAAAAAGTAGTCGCACTAACCAAAACTGAATGAACTTAAAAATTTATATAAAAATTTTTCCCTTTTCTATTTCGTTAAAAAATTGGTTGCTATTCCTAATGAATAGAACCACCGTGAAAAGTGGAACAACAAAAAAGGCTGATGAGTACACGTACTGTTTCGTTATATTACTAGTTTTGATGATTAAAAAATATATTCAAAATATTCCACGCTCAATTTTCATTTAAATTTTAGGCAACTTCTTAAAAAAAAAATTATTTGTAAATTCGCAGATTTGAACTTAAGCCCATTTAATGATTTTCATGTCAGTAATTGAATCTATAAAGTTGAAATAATTAATTAATATGTAACGATTACAGAAAAAGTTCAAATCGTTCGCTTTAGAGTCCATGCAAGAAAATTAAATATTGAATTTAATTATTGATTACTATCGTATAATTATATATCATTACAAAACTTTTTAAAGCCTAAAATAAATACCTTTTTTTAAATAAATTATCATACACAATCTAATCAGTTCTTAGACTTAAGGAACAATTTATTTAAAATGTATTAAGCCATACAAGAGACCTCGTTCCCAATATTTCGAAACAAGAGTTTCTTTTAATTTCTTCAAACATCTGTCATAGTCGCAAATTTTGAATTTGACCTTATAGAGAAGGATCACTAAACCTGAGAAAAGTAAACACTTTTTTTAACAGACTCCGAACTGAATACTGAAAGCATGCCACTAAGAAAAAGATGTTTGTGAAAAATTATAACATCACGGTTGTAAATTTAATTATGTTACATACTGTCCCTGTTAAAATTTGCAAATCCAAATGAATGCACTTGGTTTTTCTTTTCCAAAATCGTTTTGTGTTGAACTTAATAAATAGGCAACGCTATACAATTTTCAGACTCTAGCATTTATTTGATTTTTTTTGTTGCTATTGTTTTAATTGCAATTTTAGTCCTCGTTGTCGTTGTTAGAAATGAGTGTGTGTGTGTGTATGTGTGCTATTTTGTTTTGTTTAGAAAATGTTCGAAATATATGAACAAAATTATTTACTAAAGGAAACCACAATCGCATGACCACAAATACAATTCGTATTCTGCATGTACTATTTATTTTAAAAACAAAACAATGTAAAATTTTGTCAAAATTTATGTAAAATGGATATTTGGAATATTTGTTTAGAGACAGAGAGTGTGCTTTACCTCGTTAGAGAATTACATTTTATTAACTTTTTTTATGCCAGTTATTTTAGTTTATGATAATTTTTATTGTTGTAAGTAATTGTTGCTGACAGTTTGTGAAGACTGAGATAACATAAATCGGTAAGATCACGGTAGTAATTATTTACTTGCTGGTAAAGAAACAATCTTATTGTTAAATTTTTGGAACGAAGTTCCTTATGGGACGATACGGAGGGGTACCATAACCAGGGAAAAACGTTCGTAATGTAAGATTTTTTGTATGTAAATCAATGTTTAAGACGTATGAGTAATGCGATTCCATACAAACAAATATTAATCATACGCAGCCGTGCCGTGTTAGAATTCAATTTCATTTGGGAACAAAATTGATTCTGTATTTTCGTTGGTCGGCAAAAAAAAAGATCATAATAAAAAATGTATACCCGAATAATTATTTTCTTTATACCTCGAATAGAACTTAAAATCAAGCCGCCTGATTATGTAAGACGTTGGCGTTTACGCCTCAGGCGTTTTTCGTAGAAAACTGCTTGTGTGTTTCTTTAATCTTGTACAAAAAAAGTCTTTGGCGTAAAAGCCAACGCCTTACACAATCAGGCTGAATATTTTTATAATAAGGACCTTCGTTACTATCCGGTGTCCCACGACACCACACCTCTTTTTTTACAAATACGAGTATTTGATGTTTATTAAGGAAGAATATCCTTGGACGTCGAAACGACAATTAAGTGTTTTAAACTAAAAATTTATAAGTTTGCAAATGATTGTGTACAGATTGTTATTTAAGTATCAGAACGTGTATCTATCATGTGCTCATATCGGAACACTAAAATCCCTGTCGTATTCATAGTCGAAATAAAACGACAACATATGGAAAGTGTTGCCACATTTCATAAAATTGGTTACAATAACGACAATCACAATAAGGCTAAATAATTCTTTCTTTCAAACTAAAACTTTCTTCCAGAATCCCATTGTGCATTCAATAATTTTTATCAACTTTAACAAACTCATTACTTAATCGTGCTGTACAATTTCAAACAAAAAACTTATTTGCTTTTAATTTTTTGTAGAACTCTTCAATTTATATTAAAAATAAATATTACAAAAAAGTCCTTAACATATGCGCCATTTTCTCACCAAACAAAGAAGATAAAAAAAAAGAATTACATACATCCATCAAATAATATTTAAATACATTTGCTCAAGACAAACTGTCGAACCGAAAACTCTTAAACTATACAAAACATTCTTACGCGAATATGTAAATGTATGTGAGTGTAATTTTACATTATGCACAGTTAGCATTCACATAAAAAACACTATTTTCAAATTCAATGTATAAGTGAAGGAATGCAAGCACCCAATGAACAGTTTTTATACCGACATGTCTGATATCAGAAGATATTTGAAACTTTACGGTATTAAATAAAATTCCGTAGTAATTTTTATATCGTAAAATATATTAATTTACATTTTATACATTTTCTCAAATATTTTCATGTGCTTATTAGCTTACGACTATTGCTAGTCACATCTGCTTATTATCTGATTTCAATCTTGGTAATAATTCTCATTTACTTTGTGTGGAATTTTAAGTTTGCTACAAAATGGTATATGTTTTATGAAAAACAACGATAAGCAATAGAAAAGTGAATGGCGTAGGAAAAGCCATAACAGAACTACCAATTTATTGATGTTATACGTTAATATTGGCAATTGGCGATAAATTTATGCTCTAAGACAGAATTATGCCGGGAAATAAGCCGTTAATACTGAACATTTTTCAATATTTTTGAATACATTTTTCAACAGTTTTCCAGTATATTGAAAATTTATTTAGAATTTCTTCAGCAAATTTTTTTTAGAACTCAAGAATAATTCTCTGAGACAATTAAACAACGTTTTCAGAATTCCTGAACGTCTTCAGAGACTAATTTATTATTTGGACAATTTTTTTTTTGACAAATTCAACAAATATGTTCGCTGGGTATGTATGAACGCCAATTGTACTTTTTTATTATTTGCCCCTCTTAAAATATGCAAACGAAAACTACCACTGTTAAAACACTATTTCGCATACAAATATTGTTGCATATGTTGAAGGCTTTACACATGCAAATAGTTTTTTTTTGTTAACATTTTGCGAAACAACACAAAAATTGCATATATAATAAGCCAAATATCGTTCTTGGGGTCTGTATGTATTTACTTATTTTTTTTTGTGAATTACTTTCATACTACTTTTCTGTATTAACGTTACAAGAGAAGTTATTTCGCTTTTTCTTGATTTTTAATGCGAAATACTTGTATATTTAAATTGTTTTTTTTAATTTTTTTATTTTTTTTTTTTTGGTTTTCTGCTGTAGTTTCAAAACGAGTACTTTTTGTTTACTAACACATACATACATGCAAACTCAGCACCAAAACAAGAAATATGGGCATATTCTATTTATATTAGTGTGTAGGTGCACGTGCATACTTCAACTCAAGTGGGTGTTTATTTTAAAACGTAACAAAAATTCCAACATTTACTTCTACCATCATTGTCAATGAGGTCATGGCCGCCTGATTGTACGCAATGCAATTTCTTCTGTATGAGTGGCTACAGGTAAATAGTGCAAAAAGAAATATAACGTATTTTAAGTCAGTTGAGAAGAATTTTTCTTTTGACATGCCATAAGAAAATTTGATGCAGAGAGAGAGATGAGAGAGGAAATTAGGGAAATAATGAATTGTGTTGAGTTAGCGAACAATGTTGCCGCTTTGGTTACTTTTAACACGAATTTTTTATTTGATTTTGTTACGTAACTTAAAATTAAAAAAAAAATTGTTCCTGGCATACAATCATTCTTCGACAAAATTAGAGATACAAAACTCACAAAAATTTCTATTTAAATATTCTTAATACGGGGAACATATCAAAATTCAGATTCCAAAACATAATTTGTCTAGAAGAATAGTTTATACAAAATATCACTTAAGTAACCAAATTTTACTCAATTTCCCTTTGCATTGTTTTTGACATAAGCAAAAAAAACGTATTTTTTATGGGATTGACGGATCATAAAAATCAAAAAGAGTCCATTTTACTATTCTCGTTAGAGCTAAAAAAAAATTAAAGTTTGTATATCTTCAAATATCGCTATAACCGAGTAGAAAACTCGTTAAAACATATTCAAGTTTAATTAGAAAACCGGTAATGTAAAGTCTCACTATAGGTGGCCACGCTGCATCCCAGTAACGCCCGGATATTTTAAAGTTGCCATATTAAACGATAAACTCTCATATCTGGCAAACTTTTTAATAGGATTGGAAAGTACCGGTTTTAAGTATATTTTTTAATATTTTTCTTCAAAAAATTTTCAATTACAAAATACATCACATGCAACTAGTAGTTTTTTTACTTAAGGTAGGACTCTACTGAATTATTATTTATTTATTTATTTATTTATTTTTTGTAGAAATCATCAATCACAAAGAGCCAGCGATTTTCTAGCGGTCAAATGCTCAAGAGGTATCGGAATGAATCTGATTCATCACGTATCTTCTGAAGTCTGTCTATGGGTTGTTTTTATTTCTTATTTACACCAGTTTTTTTACAAATCACAGGCAAATAGACCACAATTGAAACTATTGCTCTCAAAAAATTCACAATAGAGAGATTTACACCCAAAATAATTATATTACCGATTTGTTTAGAATGGCAATATTTGCTTCCCTTAATATTGGCGATAGGGTTGTATATACCCAGCGGAACCATTTGCACTACCTGCCATATATGGACTTACTTTTGTGACTGCCAAATTTAAATATTCGCTTACAAAGCACACTCTGCCATATTATGAATGACGACAACGACGTCACATCAACACACGTCATTTGTATACTCTTTGTCGACAGCAATTGACTACTGTTGACGTGCGCTATTAATATTGTATATTTTAGAGAATACTACCCCTATATCAAAATTGAAATATTTAATTAGTCGTTGTGGGGAGCAATTGAGTACAGCTGGCGTCCTTAGACTTTTCGCTAAGGACTAGAAAGTAGCAAAGAGGCTGTTAAGAATAAACAATTGATGAAGAAAAAGTGTAAATAATTGTCATATTTTTTATATAATATTGATGTTGGCGGCGACAAATACTTACGGAATAAGGCAGACTAAAATATTGTCAATAGTAATTAATTGTTAGGGACAACTAGTAGCGAAGTGATAAGTTTTTGCTCTCGAGTGGATGTTACATCGACGTCCTCATTAATAATAGGGGAGAGATTTCTTCTAAATGTTTAAAATCTAAGCCGAAAATGTACTCATTATTTCAGTTTATTTAGTTCTACGTGAATTCTCAGAATCGATTATTTTTTTAGGAGTAGGACCAGCACTCATGGGATGGCCCGCACATATGCAATGAATTGCGCCGGAACTGAAAACGAGGGGATAGTATTGAGGGGACAGATTAGGAAGAACGAGACGATAGACAGTTTTGTTTTGTAGCTATTACAACCTTTTTTACTTCGCCGGCTAATTTTTGCTACAGGGCCGACGAAGGTGGGTGCTGCTACTCTGCTTTTAGTACATGATAGTGTCAGTCGCTGCCAATTATGTTCAGTGAAGTGACTATGCATTCATTATTGAAACAGGCTGGCAACAACTAACACAACCACGCACTAATGCTGATCAGAAGAATTCAACACAATATTTCATGACTCAGCGCGGGCTCGAACTCAAGACCCTCCGCTTCATAGTCTCGTGTTCTACTACTTCAGCCAACTTACGACTTGTTAAAATCACTAACTTGGTAATTCTGCAGGAAAGAGTGTCCATAAAAAATGCGAGGTCACACTTTTCAAATATTTATCAAAAAATAAGTGTAACAACTAAATTTGAATGAAAAATATTCAGATGCAGTTTCATACAAATATAATACGTCGGTGTCATATATGTGTCAATGGTGACCGTACCTTTATGCATACATATGTGTGTATTTAAAATGTATGGTAACATTATTTTGTAATAAACCATTATTAATTAACATATTTTAATAATACAAATTTGTATCATAATGTTGGTCTACGCTCTGTTATTTTAAAAGAGCTGCCCTTCTCTACTATCAAGTCAATTATCTTTTGAATGTTTTGTTTAAAAATTATAATTTCATTCTAACAAAAACTTTATTGCATTAAAAATAAAACAATTAGCATATAATTAAATGCCACACAGTTGAGTGAGTTAAGAAAACAATTTTACATTTTTTGGCAGGCACTTAATTTTCGTTCTCAACTCAAGGTGGTCATAGATAAATTCTAGTTATTCTCTTAATTCAGTTTGTATATGAAAATGTTTAAATTAATCTTTATGAAAATGTTTCAATGGCTTTTATTCTGTTTAAATTAATTATAGTGAAATATTTTCAATGACTATAATTATATGCATATTGTGTGCTTAAAAATTTGCTTTTAGGAAAAGAAAACTAAAAAAGAAAAGTTCTGCTTCTCGTTCCCATTGACATTTGTGTGGAAAGCTATATTCCCATTCACATAAATCTATTATCGTAAATATTTTGGTAGTAAAAGTTCTATTGTGAATTATTTGACAGTAATATTTTCTACTGTGAACTATTAAAAAATTTTAGTAAAAATGAAATATGCAGATTTTGCTCAAAGATCGAAAATACAGTTATTGTGTTAAAATAAAATTATACAGATTTTGTATAAAAATACATATTTTGAAGAAATGAATGGCGTTTCAGTGAAATGCTAACAGAAGTTCAATCATGGCAGCAAACCTTGGTGATGCCATATTTTATATGTCTGTGAATTTACTTTCACAAATTTAATTATGGGACATATTCACAATAGTAAATCAGAAACTTTCGAGATATTATCGTCGGTTATTCGTTTCATCGACCCTCATTGGCACTCACCACTGATCGATTACTCTCTTTCGAGAGCAAACTTTTCAAAGTATTTTTGAAATAAATAAACAAATTAAATTCGTGGGTGTAAACATTGGAGAAGCCACATTCTTCAATAATGTCTTTACGGAAACACTCACAATAGCAAATTGGAAGTTGTTTTTTTTTTTTCAATAGGAAAATATGCTACTCCCGATTGGTATAACAATAAATTAACTACTAAGAGCTGGTTTTTATTTTGCAAGTTCATTTTCAGGAACAAATTTAATGAAAGTTATTTTAATGTTGCTTTTGACATTCCCTTAGATTGACAGATCAACAAAAAGATTATGTAATTTGTTATGGTACTTGCAGTGCCAAAGACTAATTGGAATGACATAACTGTTAAGGAATGAAACTGGTGGTCAATTACCGTATTCAACATCGATCTCAATTTCACTGGAATCTATATGAAAATTTTCGAGCGATATCGACCGCCGTTATTTGTATTTAACAAAATTGATTTACTGTTTCCTTCGGTTACTGTCGGCCCATTGAGCCCTACAACTAAAATCAAGTACGTAGTAAGAATTTTAACGAAAATTTTATATTGCCATATTAAATTGAATTAAGATTTTTATAGGCTAATTGTTCGAAATTTGCCTTTGTGCCTTAGATTATTTATCATGTCTTTCTGAGATTTAAATTAAAATGTCGAACAATTAGCCTATAAAAATTTTAATTAAAATCAAGTACTTTTTTTCAATTACTCAGGGATGACTCCTCATTTGGGGGAGATGAATAGACAGTGTTCCTGAACATTCGAATTGAATGTTCCCCTATTCAATATAACAGAAAAGATCTCCACTAAGAGTTTTTCTCACATAAAACCAAGCCGGGCACAGAAAACGTTTCCTTTGTGATGCGATTGGTAAATCGATATCAAATGGGTGTGATCTGACTGAAGAGAACGGTGTACGAAGAAACGTGACCTTTTCGAGAAGGATATACCCTATTTCATTCGAGCACATTCCACTATAGTAACGATAACACGATTAACTTTAGATTGTATTTATTCTAAGTCTTACACAATCTAGTGATTAATTCTAAATTTATTTCTATATTAAAAAAGAATAGTCTAAGTTGTCAATAATTATAGTTGAGATGTTAAAAAGTAAGAGGATCCCTATTACGCCAATAAACACTTACATTATCTAAGTAATTGTGTTAGTGGTTATTAGACTACTTAATTTACTTGTATTTAGTTTTTTATTAAGGCTCTAGGTCACTAAAGATACTTCTTAAGGTCAAAATATATTTGGGGTATTCACACTACGTGCTATTTAGTCATATTGTCATAAAGTCATAATGTTTTAGACCAGTTTAAAAAAGTTGTTGTTGTGCTGCATACAAAAAAGTCATAAAATAATAGCACTCTTTCAGGTATGTTTTTGTTTTGTCATAAAATAGCTCTAGAGATCTGAGTCGAACGGCTGAAAATCTTTAGGCGAAACGGCGGTAGTATATGTTTGCCGCCGTTATTTATAAATGATTCACAACTAAAAACGGCTAAAAAATTATTCATACCTATATGTCTGTACATTAAATCACATTTTTATAACATAAAAAAAAATTAAAAGAGAACTAAATCGCAAAAACTAAATATATACAAGTGAAAAATCTTTCTCGTTTAACTTATGTAGCTGGCAGCCATTGAACGTTTTTTCGTGTGCCGCCGCAAAAAAAAATATATATATTCAGGTCACATCAAGGCAGCAGCTGTTTTAGTTTACAAATCCATTTAGATATTCTTGTGCACCAGAAGACAAATTTAATCATTTTAAATAAAAATGGAGTTTTTAGACTTTTTGGCATTTTCAAACAACTTTATTACAATCATCTTAATTATCTTTTGCTTTGATAACATCTAATTTTTCGTCCTATTATTTTATGACTTATGACTACCGTGTGAATACCCCAATTATGAAGTATTTAATTACACTTAAGTGATTGCTCAGTATTATGCAATTTTTTATATTATTTTATATTGGAAAACTTTGCAATAAACACACACAACAAAATACCTATTCACAGTCTTGTGCAAATGGTACTGCATCATTGCATTTGCAAAATAATTGAACTCTACAACAACAAAATACAGGGTGGCTCAGAAAGACCGAAATGGTGTGAATTCCTTATAACTTTTTTATTATAATGTTTTTTTTCTTTTCTTTTCAGTATTTTGTAAAGAAGACTTGGACAATTTATAATAAAGCAATACACAACTGAAAAACGTGCGCAAATCGTGACTCAGCGTGCATAACGTAATTTCGCGTAGAAGCAATTTTAATTGGCCTCCGCGTTCCCCGGATTTAACCGCTCCAGACTGTTTCCTTTGGGGTAATTCAAAAGGGAAAGTTTATGTTAATAAGCCTAGGACTATTGAGGAATTAAAAACCAATATTCGAGACGAAATTAACAACATAACACCGGAATTTTTGCGAAAGGTCATGGAAAATGTGTTGGAAAGAGCACATTTGTGCGAAGCAGAAAATGGTCACCACTTGCGGGAAATCATTTTTAATAACTAATCTAAAAATATTCCCTATAAATTTACTGTATTTAAAAAACAAAAAATTAAAAAAATATGTCTTAAATAAAAAGTTGTAAGGAATTCACAACACTTCGGTCTTTCTGAGCCACCCTGTACATTGAAAATGCTCTCAAATACTCTCTCAATTCATTTGATTCATTTTTTCAGCGCCCTGTAACAATACACAATTTTATTTTAGAAAATCGAATATTTTGCGCAGTATTTTAAATTTTATTTTAATTCAAAAATATTTCAAAAACACACTCCAAATTCTGAACTTTAGAGCACCGTAAAGCAGGCCGCGTTTACATTAAATTTCACTTATATGCCACCAAACCTCAATTATATTATATTTCCCTTAGCCAACTACAAAACAACATTAAATGTAATGAATAAATGATATCACACAACAAGTCAAAGTTTATAAAGCAACAGCACAAACTGTGGCATATTTAACGCAAGGATATTAATTTAAAAATATTTAACTGCCAGGTTTATATACATATATTTGTACATAATTACACGCATATGAGCACATACTACATATGAATGGCTGTTAGCATGTATATTATACGAGACTGTATTATAATGAGAAAAGTCATACATTTTGACAATTTGAATACAAAATGACAAGGATTCACCTTAGCAAGCATAAATAATACAATTTAATGCCCCAAAGCAAGCTCTTATTTTCTATATTCTTGAATTCAAGCATGTCCTTTATCATAATCAGCTGGATTGTATATGAGTATATTTTAATTATATGTGGTAATTAATTTTGAAATAAAATATGTATACAAAACATGCACCCACCTCTATTTTACGTCCCTCAACCACGGTACCATGTAGACGTTCACGTGCTCGTTCCGCATCAGTGCTGTTAGCGAATGTTACAAAACCAAATCCCTGTGAGTTTATATGTGATTTATATTTTATGCAATTTTTTATATTATTTTATATTTTATTAATTATATGTTTGTCATTTGATTTTTTTTTTTTGTTTTTTGGTTTTTTGTTTTGTTTTATTTATTATTTTTGCACATTCCATTAACAAGTAAGTAAAATGAAAAATAAATTATTGTTTAATTCCATTCGCGTAACAGTCATTATCATTACAAACATCATCATTATCATTATCATCATCATTATTATCATCATCAACGAACACATCACAGTCATAGCAAAACATGCAAGTATTTTTTTTTTTCATTTTTTTTGTAAAAGGAATAGAAAAAAGGAAAAAAAAGACAAAAATTATAATATAATTTAATTTTTAATTACATTTGTTTTAAATATATTCAATTAAGAGTTAATAGTTTTTAATAGGGATGGGAATTTATGTTGTTGTAATATATCTTTTTAATTTAAATATATATTTAATAATAAAAAAGCAAACATGCAATTTTTTTTGAGTGTATAGTAAGAAAGATCCTTTTCAATTTATTGTTATAGAAAATTAATGAGTTTTTTCCACACTAGTTTACGAAATCGTTGCAAGGGCAATATAAATTTCGTGTATCGCTCTAGATAACCAATAATGCAAACGGGAAAACAATAAAGAAAAATTGATTTCGATACAAAAACCACATCGATCTGATTGCACAACGGACGCTGTTGTGTGTAAGTCAATAATATTTAAAAACTGCTTCACTTAAAACCTTTTTAAAAATTAAAGCAAGTTTTAAAAACAACGTTTGTATAAAAATAAAAAAAATTTTCAACAATTAGTCTGCACATGCACATTGTGTAATAGGTTAAATGTTTTCTAATACTTTTTCATTCACTTTCTAATCACAAACTTTATAAAGTCCGTTCCTAAATGATATGGTCATGTGCCAAACAATATTTTGCGACCGAACTGCAGTAAAATCTTACCACCAACAAGGGATATATTTTTTTTAAAAGGAGGCATGATTTGATAATAAATATTTTGGGCGTCTGTTTAATTAAAACTCCTTCTAACAAAAAATAGATTTTTTCACGCAACCCCCGATTTGATATATACTTGTGTCAGCATTTTTTCCCAATCCACAAACCAGTTCGGATGTGCCCATTTTTTGTATATCTTGGAGCTCTCTCAGCGATTCTGATTTTATGTCCTCAATCATAGGAAAACGTCTCGACCCGTGAAAATCTCTTCAATCTTGGGAACAGGAAAATTTCGCTGGTAACTTTTTTACAGCTGTACCGAAATCGAAATAAAAAAGTTAACATCACTGGTAGTAATACAAAAAAGCGCTAGCCAAAAGTGTGTGTGAAGATAAATTTAAATTTATATTAGCGACGACGCGAAACCGGAAGTTATACCAAACCTATTCTGTACATAACAGAACTCTATTAAACACGTAACAGTTGGTGGTAAAATTTGATTAAGTTCATTTGGAAGACAAAATCTAGTAACTGCAGCTAGTTCCACGCAAACTATTGTATAGAAATTAAGGCCCAAGAGATACTTAATCAATATATACTTAAGGGATGTACTGAAAATATAACATATTGTGAAAAAAAAATTTAAAAAATTAAACATATTTTCCTGGGGAGGTTATCCGTCATTGCCGAAAAATGATGATGGGTACATACACATATGCCACTGTATACAAATGGTGACCCAGGGAGACCTTTATACAGCTGAAAAAGTCTTATTTCTGCAATAATTTTGATATTCGAATATTATCAATTTTAAAATTTGGTTTCTCGATGGGATTAGTTGTCATTAGGGGAAAATGGAGATGGATACACAGATGTGACTACGGCAAAATGGAGGCCCATTTGTCTTTTTATGGCATAAAAAGTTGCCTTAATTTATTTATTTCTTTTTACTTCGGACCACCACTTAGGTTGATGACCCTTGAATATGCAGTATATTGCGCCGGAACTAGAAAGGAGGGGCAAATGACAAGATAGATAAATTTTTGTAGCTATTTGAACCTTTTACTGCACCTGCTAATTTTTTGCTACAGGACTGACGAAGGAGGGTGCTGTTACTCTGCTCTTAATAAATGAAAGTGTTAATCGCTGCCAGTAATGGTTCAGTGAACAGCGCCATGCCTTCGTCACTGTAATAGGCTGATAACAACTAACACATCCTTGTACTAACGCTGAACACAAGAATTTTCGAACACACCGCATAATATATGAAAATTTTTTTATTGACTTTTTCAATATAAAAAGTGCAAGTCAGTATGAATAGTGCAGGTCATTATAAAAAGTGCAAGTCGTTATAAAAAATGCAAATCATTACAAAAACAGCAAGTCATTACGAAAAGTGCAAGTCATTATGAAAAGTCCAAGTTATTATGAAAAGTGCTATCATTATGAAAAGTGCAAGTCATTATGGAAAGTGCAAGTCATTATGAAAACTGAAAGTCATTATGAAAACAGCAAGTCATTATGAAAAGTGCAAGTCATTATAAAAAGTGAAAGTCATTATGAAAAGTGCAAGTCATTATGAAAAGTGCAAGTCATTATGAAAAGTGCAAGTCACCATGAAAACTGAAAGTCATTATGAAAACAGCAAGTCATTATGAAAAGTGCAAGTCATTATAAAAAGTGCAAATCAGTATGAAAAGTGCAAGTTATTATGAAAAGTGCAAGTCATTACAAAAACTGCAAGTCATTACGAAAAGTGCAAGTCATTATGAAAAGAGCAAGTCATTATGAAAAGTGCAAGTCATTATAAAAAGTGCAAATCATAATGAAAAGTGCAAGTCATTATGAAAAGTGCAAGTACTTATGAAAAGTGCAAGTCACCATGAAAACTGAAAGTCATTATGAAAAGTGCAAGTCATTACGAAAAGTGCAAGTCAGTACGAAAAGTCCAAGTTATTATGAAAACAGCAAGTCATTATGAAAAGTGCAAGTCATTATAAAAAGTGCAAATCATTATGGAAAGAGCAAGTCATCATAAAAATGGCAAGTCATTATCCAGATTCATCAGTCGATAATCCAGCGACAATTGTTGTCTTGGAGATCAACATCGTTCGTATTATTTACTTGTATCATATTTCCTGCAATGGTCGGAAAAGTGGTCCAAAACTAGAATTAGTTTGCTGCTTAAGCAAAAATTAAATAAATTGTGGTGGACTGTGGTGTCTGTTCCACTCCAAAACATTCATCGATCGATCCATCCATTTCAAATACGTACCCACTATACGGTTTCACTAGCAGATTAGTTTTCAATGTAATTTTTTAAACGGCCAGACATTATGTGCTTTTTTCGCAACACGATCAATACGATGAAAATCGTCATCATTATCATTATACACAAACACAGTGTATTGCAAATATGATCAATTGTCTTGCTATTAAAAAGAAAAGATCCTGGTTGTAGCCAAACATATAATTTTATAGTCTAGTCTAGTCTTTTCTATTTGTTTTTTCTAGAGCCGTCCGTCTGTCGCTGATATTAAAAGCTGTTTTGCTTTTATATCCTTAAGTTTTTATGGAAAATTCAAATTAAATTCCTAAATTTGTAAAAAAAAAAATACATTTCCCCTCATCTAAAATGACAGATAACTTGAGATTGAAGTTGTCATAAGTCAAATGCACGTGTGTATGTTTCCAATTCAATTTAAAATATTGACAATATTTTTTTATAAAAACGATATGGAAATTTTCATAGAATATAATGCTGTCGATACATTTCCCATTAGAAGTTAAACTTATCGCTGAAGTTATTGTACAAGGAAAACTCTCCAAGAGAGATTAAAAATACATATTTTCAGAATTGCTTTTAATGCATGAGTGTTGGTTATTTGCGGTAACTACTTTTATTTCCTGTCTGCTGTCGTAAAAACTCGGTTATTTATTGAAACAAAAACTTGTGTATTATTATTAATTTTCTATCTCTCTCGTTCTGCTTTATTTCGTTTTTCTTATTTTTGTTGTTGTTTATGATTATAAAATTTGTATTTATGTTCGGTTTGTTTCTTTGCTGGAGTTGTTGAAAAGTATGTACTTTTTATACTGCAACGGTCGGTCTCTTATCTTGGGATGCATAAACAAATTCAAGATAATAAACAAAGTTTCATTTTCTTTCCAATTTTTATTGGAGTGTTTCAGCACGCTATTTGGCTATGCATAAATTACTTTACGAAAATTCTTTACTCGTATAGAGGAGTATCCTTGCAAACATTAACAAGCAGAAAATGTAAAAATGTAGGAAAAATATATCCACTTTTTTTTAGTTTTGTTGTTTAAACCCACCTCTACGTTAACAAATGTAGCAACAAATTTACATTTTAAGAGAATTTTAATTATGTGCGAGTACGATAAAACCAGAGCTTAAGACAAGTTGGCACAAGCGATGATTAAAAATCTGTGATATTTGCGATTTAAGATTTAATTTTTATTATTCTTTTTTGCTTAAAGATTATATTGTCATATTAATTTAATTTCCCTTCATCATAAATCTGATTAAATTTAAGCTCTTTACGTTTCGTTTTTGTTTTTTATAAATTTTTTCCTACTCTCAATGGAATCTTAGAAAATCTGCCTGCACAAAAACGCAAAGAAAAAAAAAATTTTTTCTTGTGCAGTTGTCGTCTACTTAACAGCTAAAACAGCTTTTTCGCATTTTTAAGCCGTTAAGTGTTTGCTTAAACAAATTGCATTTGTCAGGTAAATATCGTAAAAGAAAAAAAAAGGAGAAACGAACAAACACAACAACACAACAACAGCCCATGGCATTTGCAACGGAAAACTCTTTCACACACACACACACACATATCTCGCAGGATTCCTATATAACGTTAGAGGTAAAATGCAAAATGAAAGCCTTTAATATCATGCTGGTGATGGTATGGTGATATTGACTAGAATAAAAATGGAGGCAGTTATAACAGCTAAATAAATACGTTGAGACCGGAATGCAATTTGTTTTGGTAAATAATTAAAATTAATTTAGAAAAAACAAAACACTTGAACGAAAAAAAAACTATAGCCAAGAGGCCATGAAAAAAGTTTTCATATTACACAAACCTGCTCGAAAGTGCTACAAAGGGAAAAGTGGGGTGCGATGGTTATTTGTTTTTCAATTGATATAATTAACTACTTTAAGGCTAGAGAGAGTTCTTAAAGCAACGAAAAACTACAGGCATATATATATATATATATATATATATATATATATATATTTTTGGCAAACAATACCAAACAACTAAAAAATATAATTTTAATAAAACTAAATAAAATACGCAACGTTATAAATAAATATGACACGAAAAATTAGCAGCTAAGAACTGCAAATAGTTTTTGCTATAAATAAAAATTATAACACCGCAAGTTTAATTAAGTACAAGTTTAAACACATAACCTCTTTAATATATTTGGTTAAAATTAAATAGAAGTCTCTTAGAAATATTTGCATTTAGTGACAAACTTTTTAGTATTTAACGTGTACAACACTTATCTGACAAACAGTACACTACCTCAAAAGGTGACTGAACATATACAGAAAAGTACTAGTATTTCAAGTAGTTCTTTGTAGATTGATTTGACTTGTAGAATTTCACATTACTTTTTGATCATGTTTTAAAGCCAATTGCTAATTCGCATTTTCATTTATTTTATTTTTAATTGTTACAATTTTTAAAAAAACTCAAATTTGAAACAAAGAAGAGTATTAGAAGATTTTACCACCTGCATATCAGTTCATTTATTCGATAATTTATGTAAGTAAGCCGCAGTTTTCTGGTATGTTGAAAAAGTGACATTTTAAAAATAAATAATATTAAAAGCTTATTTAAAAATTGTTTAAGTGTTTTTTTTTTGTTAATATTTATGTTCATATGTAAAATCAGCGATCTTTTTTAAAATAATAAAAACTGATATATGTATTGTATGTTCGTTAGTGTTTAGTATATGGTGGAGTACCAAACGTAACTCAAATTGTACAAAGTGCTAGTGGATTGAGTGTGCCCTGAAGGAACTTTCCATTTCCTCCTAAACTAAGTATTGATTAACCAAAAATTGCTTGTGAAGACAAAGACTTAACAAATTTCATTGGGTTTAAAAAACCAATAAATTTAAGGTTTTTTTTATATATAAACCAGTTCATAATGCAGAAGTGATTGTACTAGTATCCGACTAGAAGAAATTATACTAGTACTCATCTAGTACTAATAGTACTAGTATCCCCCTAGTTTTCATCTAGTACCAATGGTACTAGTAAGTTTCCAAACATTGAGTAATTTGTGCATTAACATGGTATACGAAAGTTCACAGTTGGGAACTAGTTCTGGTGATTTTTGTACTAGTGCAATACTAATTTGATACTAGTTCGGTCTCCTGCAGGGTATTTACACAAACTGAAGAAGATCTTGAAAATCAAATTGTTTCATATAAAAATCTAGCAGATTATCAAAGGAAAAAATGCGGAATTGGCAGAATTTCCCATCTATGCTTTCAACAATATGAACAGTTTTTAATCATCTATTTGCCACCACCACGAAATTTAGTACAGCAAGGAAAATATTGTCTCACAAAATCTTTTTATAACACTATGCGATAAATGAAGACCTTTTGAAAAGTGTAAGGTCGTGACTATATGGGTTCGATTCTACTATCAAATTGTAGTAAAACCCTATACTCAATTTGGCCAATTTGGTGACCGTTTTATTTTTATGGGCCTCCAAAGTTTCCCAATATTACCATGATGCCCAAAAAAAGGTGTCATCAGATTTTGCCAACTAGCTAATCAGCACTTAAAAATATCGTTTAACTATGTTTGGCAAAAAAGGAAGCTAAGAGTAGGTTAAACATTTTTTCCTAAAATTTTATGACAAAAATGTATTTTATCTTAGTTTTTTTTTGAAAAAGTTAGAGTAAAAAAATTTTTTTTTTCAATATTTTTATAATAACTTTTAGGAAATCCTGATTTTTCGTACACTATATTTGGGAAAATTGTAGCCACGGTAAAGCTGAAAAACCAATATAATCTGAACGTGTCTAGATACCAAAAGTAGGTCATACAGACTCAACTTTTATAATTTTATAATAAAACTAATTTTTTTTGGGTAATAACGCTGATACAAAATAGAACCAAGTTGAAACACCTGGGACATGATATTCTTTTTCTGATAGGTCTTGTCGGGCAGAACGAGACTCCGTCTTTGAAATTTGCGAAATACCTCCAAAAATATTGAGTTACGGGTAAAAAAACTCGTTGCTTGGTTTAGTTATTAGCTTGTATCTTAGTCTAGTGTCAACCGAACTTTGACTTTTCGGTGGATTTGGAAAGACAAGACCTTTTAAATAGCATATACATGTACGCAGAGGCATTGAAAATCATATATTTCCCCCATCAAACTAATTTTTAATGAGTTTGACTTTCATGTTTTTCACACAAATCAATTTTTATAAATTTTTTGTCGCTATTGGAACGAAAATTCGGAAGGAGATCCATTGAATTATTAAATGGCTACTGAAAATGTTCTCTCTTTCCAACTTTCTTAACTCGTTGTTTCAACACTGTCGTCTCTTAGCCATAGTTTCGGCAACAAACCATTGCATGACTAGGCGTCTTCCCCTGTGTGTTGGTTCTAACTAAAGAAACCATATTAAAAGAAATTCGCAAATATGACATACGCAGCCATTTCCCTTAGCTTGATATTTTCATTGTATTTAAAAGAACTTCCCACTTTTAATTTGTGGCCTTAATAACTAAATTTTCTAGTATTTATGTATATTCCTTCTACCTCTATCTGCATATTTCTTAATTCCTTTTAGCTGTTTCTTGCTTTTTATAGATGCTGCAGTTGTTATGATATCATTGATTACCGCAAGCAAACTACTACTTTATTTTAAAATAAACACAAACACACACACAGCACACACGTTTGCCATTATCATAACTGTATTTTAAAATATAACAACAATAACTACTATTGCTACCTCTTCCAGCCAACAGCTTAAGCACTATTATGGTCCAAACTCATGTACGTCTGCACAGGAAATTGATTTATTTCCTTGGCTGGTATAGTAACTTCTTTTTGCTTGTTGTTACACTCTTTCTTTCCCAATACATTAAGGATGTATTTTGGTGATGAGACAGGGAAAAGGATGTATCAAAGATGCTGGTACTATTTTGAACCAGATTAAATACATATGCGAGCTTATTTTGTATGAAAGAAAGAAAATTCGCTTCGCAAGGCATCGGAGTTGGGCAATTGGATACCTACAAGTTACGTTCGCAGAGGTCTAATCGATTACATACAAAATTTAAATTGCTCTGATATCATCTAATAGTTCAGTTTCATATAAAACGTAATGAGATGTCATTAATATAAATAAAGAATTTTTCAGAAATCGAAACGCTAATAAAATTTATTTTAAAAATTATATTTTAATTATTATTTTCTAAGTTTTGCTTTTCACTTAGTAAATAAAAGTTGTTTTTGGATTTAAATTTATTCCTTAGAAAATAAAAGTTATTTTCTGATTTTTATTTATTCCTCAGAAAATAAAAGTTAGTTTTTGATTTTTATTTATTCCTCAGAAAATAAAAGTTATTTTCTGATTTTTATTTATTCTTCAACAAATAAGAGTTATTTTTTAATTTTTATTGATACCTCCTAAAAATAAAAATTTTTCTTGATGAATAAATTATTCCTTAGAAAATAAGTTATTTTCTGATTTTTATTTATTCCTCAGGATATTAAAGTTATCTCCTGATTTTTATTTATTCCTCAGAAAATAAAAGTTAGTTTTTGATTTTTATTTATTCCTCACAACATAAATTATTTCCTGATTTTCGTTTATTCCTAAAAAAAATCCTTTTCATTTGTGTGGAACAAATAACTCAAAACAAGTAAAAACGTTATATTCAACCGGGTCGAATCTTAAATACCCTCTAAATATTTAGTAAGTAAATTTAAAATGTTTAACTTGATTGGACAGAGTTCCTTTATACTCGTATATCGTACGTCAACGCTCACTTAAGGGAGCGAGGTCCAAAAATAGACTACATCATGTTTTCCACAGACGATCATTTCTGATATACTTTATGCGGTCCAATTCTTTTTGGAGGGCACTAAAACTGTATTTTGTAGGGGTCGCTGTGGCAAGGGCTGTGGGGGAGACATTAGATCGTCTTACATTTCATCACTGATCAAGAATATATATACTTTATGGGGTCTCAGATGGATATTTCCCTGCGTTACAAACGGAATGACAAAGTGAATATACCCTCCATATTCTTTTTTGGAGGGTATAAAAATAACTTTTATTTTCTTATGAATAAATATAAATGAGCAAATAGCTTTTAATTGCTGAGGAGTAAATAAAAATCGAATAATAACTTATTTTCTGCGGAATAAATAAAAAGCAAGAAAGCACTTTTATTTTTTGAGGAATAAAAAAAACTCGGAAAATAATCCAATAATTTTGAATTTTTTAAAAACACTTAAACAAATAAAAATCGATTTATGTAAAAGTAGCTTATCTAACCAAGATCGCGGATAAGCACAGCGCGATTTTTTTTGTGCAGAGACTATGTCCAACTTCAACGTCAAGACTTTGATATCGTCTGAAATAATCGTTGTGGGGATCAATTGAATACTGCTGACGTCTTTAGACCAGGGACCGTAACTGTTATGACTTTTATCAAAAAAAATCAAGAAATAAGAGTTATTTTTGATTTTTATATTTTTTAGATAGAAAATAAGAGTTATTTTTGATATTTATTATTTTAAATGAAAAATTAAAGTTATTTTTGATTTTAATTTTTTTAAATGAAAAATGAAAGTTATTTTCGATTTTTATATTTTTATATCAATAATAAAAATCAATTCAAAATTAGTGACATAGGTAATATGTTTGTGTTTACATGGCTTCGAAAATTAGCTTTAATTGTTCATTCTGTACCTGCCACTCAAGTCAGTGTAGAAAGGTCATTTTTAGCACTCAGATTAATATTGGGAGATTTGAGATATAATTTATCTGAGGAACATTTAAAATCAATTATGATGGTAAAATTGAACACCTGAAAACGACCTCTTAACACTGACTTGAATGGCAGCCGAAACTTTTAAGCTATTTCTATGCATTCATGTTTTTATAGCTGATAATGGATAAGTCACATAATATATTATATTCATATAGAAATTTGAATGAAGCAGCATATTATAATACATACGGCAACAACAAATAAATATATATATTGATATAAAAATATAAAAATCAAAAATAACTCTTATTTTTCATTTAAAAAAATAAATATCAAAAATAATTCTTATTTTTCATTTAAAAAATTAAAATCAAAAATAACTCTTACTTTTGATTGTTAAAATAAAAATCAAAAATTTAAAAATCATGCAATATGTTGGATGCATTTCGCCTAAAAATCATGATGGTGTAATTACAAGTTTTCTACGATGTTCATTTATGTATGATTTATTTCTTCAAAAATTGAAAAATAACTCTTATTTCCGGTCCCGGCTTTAGACCTTTTATTAGAAAAAGTATAAGTAATTGTCCTATTTTTTTTATAATATTGACATTGACGTCGACAAATACTTACGGAATAAGGGGGAATATATTTTTTTCGCTCAAACAGAATTTTATTTCTGACCAGACTTTTTTACAATCTTCAAAATTGGTTTTTGGTATTCACCCGTGCAAACAATAGTTAGGCAGTTAAAATTTTTATTTTTTAATTATGGAATGTTTTTCTTAAAATACTAAACAATTAATGAAAAACTAAACGATTAAATTAATTGAAAAAGAAACCCGGCTGTTATAATACTTTGATATCGAAAGACAAATTATAATTCACTTGAGTACCTTTCCCATCAAATGAGTACTTTTTGTAAAAAGTTATCTTCTGTACGCACACAATCTCTATATTTTTTTTAAATTTATTTCCTTTTGTAATTTTCTTCGGGCTTTAAACGGGATGCTAAAGAATAGATTTAGCGTAGTGAGCTAAGAGTAAAATAAAAATAAAATTGCTGTTAGATAAAGATTTAATGTAAATTCATAACTTGAAAAATAAACGCATTCACCTCAATGAAATGGACTTGGAAAATAAATAGAAAAGAAGATATTTCAAAGAAAAAAGAACAGCTAAAATTTTTTCCAAAGCCCTGCTGCTTTGAGTGTAAGAAAGAAACACTTTATTGAAAGTTTTTCTTGTTCGTGTTTTGTCCTTTGATAAGCCAAAGAAAGTAAAGAAAAATAAATAGCTTTTAAGCTGATTTCAATACCACAATGACATTTTCCTAAATACGTTCGTATTGAAAAGCTGCTTGTATATGGACTTCCTTTTGTTGCAAAAAGTGAAAGAAGTCAAGAAAAACAAGTTTGTTTGTGGTAAAATTTCTTGCAAAAGGAAACAGCATTAAATTAAAAAAAGGTTTTTGCTTAAGGTTGGATAAATTGTTTTTTGAGATATTATTATTAATATTATTCATTTATTTTTTTAATGCGTTCCCGCAAGTGGAGAGATAGTTCCATCACTTGCAAGCCTGCTTGCCTGGAAGCTCTAATTTTTAACCCCTAGATCACAGAAAAGTTGTCAAACTCATTTTGCTGAGATTTTCTATAGAATTTTTACTTTCAAATTAACCTGTTTTAAAATGTTATAAAGAAAAATTCAATAAAATGAATTGAAATTTCGTCAAAGTTTTCTATTACTTTAACTTTTCTATTTATTTAAGCGCCATGTGTGTATGTGGTGTGGGTGTATTATTTATGCACCATGTGTGTATGTATGCTGAAAAAAGTTTCCTTTTTTATTTAACTTTTTATTTGTTTATGTTTTTCCATTTTAGTTTTGGGGTTTTCTTAAAGTTTTACTATTCTCTTGGAAACTGGTAGAAGAAATGTGGTGTCGGAACATTTCACTTGGTTTAAAATTAAATTTCCAAAATTCTTTACTAAGACACAACATTCACACGTATTCATTTTCTTAAAACAACATTTAAATAATCCCATACGAAGTAGTATTTTAAAAATGGTTTATGGAAATCCAAAAAAACCCCACACTTCCTTTACATTCCTGTTCTAAGAAAACATAATCCTTTTAAGTAATAAATCCTCTTTTTCTGATTCTTGCCCCTTTCTTTCCCATTAAATTTCTTTATGAATATTTAAATTCTTTCTTTTTTTTCATTATTATTTACTTGTTGAAAGATGTATTTTAACTCAATTATGTCAATATTTAAATTGTTTTAATTTCCTTTTTCCTACACATTTTTCATCATTCTCCTGTAAAAAGTCATAAATTTTATATACAAGAAAATAAAGTAAAAAAAAAAACAGCACAATAATTTACATCCTGTTTAAGTGTAAAATAGATGAAGGGAAAAGAATATTAAAAATAAATTCTGTAGAGACTGCAATTTTCTTAAACTTGAGTGCATTTGCAAAGGCAAGAAACAATTTTTTTTTTCAACTATTTTTGTTTCCGTAAACACGGAAAAGGCTACAGGACACAAGAACTTTATATATAAACCAGAGAATGAATAAATAAATATATGTATAGCATGTATACGAATAATCTGCTAAAGATATTAAAAAGTAAAAATAAAAAAAAGGAATTTAAAAAAGAAATTATGATTACCTGACAGCTGCAAAATACATATTGAAAAAGTGAAGATAAGTTATTATTTGCAATAAATAGCGTCAAGTAATAAGTGTTTTCAAAGATAAAATTGTGCAGGGTGTCTCACTTCGAAGGCACTTTTTGAATTCAGAGTTGATTTTTTTGGGCAAGTGGTAACTTTGTCAGCTGTTTATTTCATGATCAGTAGATCATGGAAAGCACCGGCAATTTCTTTAGTAGATAATGGAGCCAATTTTACTCCGATGAAGCGCATTTAATTATATATTAACATCAGGTTGATACAGTTCTCGGATTCTATTTCCTAATAAAATTTGTTTAAATAAGAACTTTTATCACATTCAACTAAGCCACCTAATAAGTGGTGACAAACACAATACACATGAGCACTGATAATGAAAGTGTTGCGGCTTTCGAAAACAGCTGTTCTGCTCTACTACGTAAGTTGAATAACTAAAAACTGATGCTAACTTTCCTTTGTGCCTTGGAATATTTTTCATGTCTTTCTGAATTTAAAACAAAAAATTTCGAACAATTAGCCTATAAATCTTAATTCAATTTAATAAATTAAAAATTTTTTGAGGGTGCTGTTGTTTGAAGTAGCAGAACACGATACTATGAAGCGGAGGGTCCTGAGTTCAATCCCGCGCTGAGGCATGACTATTGTGTTGAATTCTTCTGGTCCGCATTAGTGCATGGTTGTGTTAATTGTCGCCAAACTGTTGCAGTGATGAAGGCACAATAGCACTGGTCAATGAACATAATTGGCAGCGACTGACACCATCATGTACTAAAAAGCAGAGTAACAGCAGCATCCCACTTCGTCGGTCCTGTAGCATAAATTAGCCGGTGAAGTAAAATGGTTGAAATAGCTACAAAAAATTCTATATCTTCTTATCTTTCTTCATCTGTCCCCTCAATACTATCCTCTCTTTTCTAGTTCCGGCGCAATGCACTGCATATGTAGGGGGGTCATCCCCTGAGAACTGTTCCGAGATAAAAAAAAAATTTCTGGGTCAGAGTTTCTTTAAGACATTTCTGTGCCAAATTTTTAAACTCTTTTTGGACAGGGTTACTCGCGGGTGAGACATCTTCCCCACCTTTGTCGAAAAAACTTAAAAAGTACATTTTTCGGGTAACTAAGAGTAAAATAAATTTTATTTTTTGCTAGGGCCGTTTAAGGGACAAAGGTGGGCGGAGGGTTAGGGCAGGGGAAGATCAGAGAACATTTTGCCTTCGTCGTAAATGCTTATAAATTTAATTCTTAATGTAGGCTTAAGGAATACAATTTGTTAAATATTTACACTATTTTTCCGTGTGATATGTTACTTCAACGCCCACTAAAGGAGGCGAGGTCCGAATGTTGATTTTCTGGCTTCAACTTCAACGCTTTGGATTTCCTTCGACACAGAAATATATCATTTGCTTAACAAAATCACAAAACAATTTGAAAATTCTGTTGATTTTTATAGGTTGGTTTAGTACTTCTTAGGGAAATTTTTTTCCCTCTGGGCCGATTCAGTCCATTTGCGAACTCGAACCTGTGCTATCCTTCAAAATTTACCTGTACAGAATTTCAAGGCTATAGCTCTTTTTTTTTTGGACTGCAGCGTGATTTCCACAGACGGACGGACACGGCTGGATTTCATTACTGATCAAGAATATACTATATACTCGATGGGGTCATAGGGGGTATAAAAGTATTACAAGTGTTTCAAAAAAATGCGTATTTTTATATTAAATTCAATTAAGATTTATAGGCTAATTGTTCGACTTTTTTTTTTAAATTCAGAAATACATGATATATATTCCAAGGCACAAAGGAAAGTCAACATCAGTTTTTAGTTATTCAACTTACACGGCAGAGCAGAACAGCTGTTTTCGAAAGCCGCAACGCTTTCATCATCACTGCTCATGTGTATTGTGTTACGTCACCACTTATTAGGTGGGTAAGTTGAATGTGAGAACAAATTTTATTAGGAAATTGCATACGAGAATTGCGTCAACGTGATGTTAACACATTATTCTTTTTTAATACCCGTGTTACCGTTTGATTATTTTCTTTATGTCCCATTTTTCTGAATATTTTTGTTCCACATTTTTTGGGTTTGTTCTTTTATACTTAAGTACATGTGATCATTTTTATTGTTAGCTCAACCCATAGCTTAAATTTGTATGTAGTAAGTATTTTATTTTTAAATGAATTTATTTTTAAATGAAAAAGTGCATTCTTGCTGAGACACCGTGAACTCTGCACATTGTGTACTTATTTAGGTAACAATTCTCATTTGGTTCATAGTAGATATTGCCATCAAGAAATTCGTTAATCAACACAAGAAAGGGAGATGATGAAGCTATAGCAATACCTTTTTGTGATCCACATTCCTTTTTTTCTAAAGCTATAGAATTCATTCTAATCTCTTACCACAGAAGAATAAAAAAACAACAAATATTTGCATAATAAATTTGCTGTTAGTTGGCAAACTTTTCTTGCCTATTTCAATTAATTTGGTCCAAAGCAATATTTTTCTTTGGTCTTCACATATTTCATCAACGTTATGCTACATGTTTTCGCAGCACCAAGTGGCGGGTAAAAACTCATTAATTTTCATATGGTTTTAAATGTTGGTACTCGTAATAAAACAAATGAAGAAAAACTTAAGCAATATTAAAAAATAAAATAAAATTATATGTTGTCATAAGATGGAATAAAAAAAAACTTACCTTGCTGCCGCGTTCATTGAATATTATTTCTACATCAAGAATGGTGCCAAATTGCTAAAGGCGATCCAAACAAGGAACACAAATATTATTATCGCAACATAGAACAGAATCAGCCAAGAGACACACAATCAAACAAAATGTATATATAAAAAATGTTTTGTATATATTTTTTTTTGTTGCAACAAATTGTTTTCAGCCAACCAGTGAGCAGCAGCCAACAAACGTAGGAAATTTTCAACCAGACAGTCAGGCAGGCGGGCGGGCGGGTGGTTGATTAGGCAGAGACAAACAGACAGCCAAATGAACAATTTTCATTGATAAAAAAATGTTGCATTATTTTATTTTATTTTATTTTATTTTTTTTTTTATTGTTTTTAATGACAAACAAAATTGTTTTAGCAAGTTCATTTTTCAAGCATTATTTTTTAAAGAACAATAACGAGATTGGCAGGATGCATGTTAAAAAAATGAAAAAAAAGAAAGAAAAATATTTATTTAATTAGTTTAGCGTTTAAGTTGAATATTTTATAAAAAAAAAATACTTATGCTAGAGTTAATGTCGACGTAGTAGACGGCGTCAAATGTCAAAAAAAAAGTTGAATCGTATGAAATTGTATGAGAGCAGTTAATCTCAACGCATTGCAACGCCGTAAAAGTTCAATATATTTCAACTTTTTCGGCGTTGAAACGCCGTCAACGGCGTCGACATTAACTCTAGCATTAATTAGAAAAAGTTTGATATAGAATATGGTTAACAAAAATTTAGCATTAAGAAAAACAATTAAATATAGTGTATTTAAATGTTGCTGCTCAACACATTAAAGGGAAATAAACGTCTTACGAAAGACTATAAATACATGTGCATTTATAGTCTTTGGTCTTTGTTGTTTGATCAATTACACTGTGCAACAACATGATTTTTTTATAGTTTTCCTTCTTCTTTGCAGGAATAGTCTAAATCAGAATAAAGCGTTTTGTTTTGTATATTTCCTAAAAAAGCTTGTAAATCGTGTAGAGCCTTATTAAGACTCTTAGAACTTGGGAATTCATTAATAGCATTAATATTTAATTTCCTAAGTTTTTAAAGCTCCTCTCACTCCTCTCCGATGGAATTAAAATATCTTCTATATAAACTATTAGACTTCTAAATTTAAAATTTCCAAATATTTTATTCTTGGTTGGTTGCAAAATTAAAATAATTTTTTTTTTGGAAATTTGAGTAGAGAATCAGCACGAATAAATAAATATATGGTATAAAATAATTTGACTTAAAAAAATACATTGATATTTAATTACAAGCGGCAAGTACTTTTTCTACTCACTCATGAGTGCCTTTGTAGCGATTTCTTCTTCATACGAAAATTCTTTTGAATATAAATATTTTCTACAAATAAAATATTAACATATGTATTTTGATCTGAATAACCTCAAGACTCGAAGTAATGCAACCTTGGTTTTTACGAACGGCTCGAAAATGGATACTGGCTTTGGTTCGGGGGTATTTTCCGAGGATCTCGACCTTTGGGTATCACTCAGGCTACCCGATACCTCAACAGTGTTGCAGGCAGAGATTTATGCCATTACCGAGGCAGCATTAAGGATTAATGGGCTCAGTTTAGAGACAAGAACTATTAACATTTGTGTAGATAGTCTGACAGCAATTAGGGCCTTGGACTTGGGGATAATTAAGTCGAAATGTGTACTGGCATGCATTCAATCTCTAAATCGACTTAAAGACATGACGTCAAGATAGTTTGGGTTCCAGGGCGTGAAGGCATTCAGGGAAATGAAATGGCGGACGAATGCGCAAGAGCGGTTTTGGCCTTGGATGAAGCATCGTCACTTAGGGATATTGACATTTCCTCAGTTGAGCTACTGAACAGGATTCAGGAGTGGGCAGAGAGGGGGCTGACAAGCAGGTGGTCAAGTATTACCACCTGTAGGGTCTTCAAAACTCTATGGCCTTCGCTTAGCCGGATTAGTGCTAGACAACTTCTAATTTTTGGAAAGAAGTCGTTGGCACTCCTGGTAGGGGTCTTGAAGGGGCACTGTGCAATTGGGCACATGTCAAAGCGTTTGGGCTTTCCCCATGATGGTGAGGAGGAGGAAGAGTCAGTACAACATTTCCTTTGTGGCTTAGGCTTAGACATTTAGGCTCTCGTTTCCTGCGAGATCTGGACTGTCTCAGGGATGTACCGCTGGCTGCCCTGGCGGGTTTTGTGAGAAGTTCTGGGTGGTTCTCAGGAACCAGTACTTCGTTTTGAAAGGATAGTATAGGGTATAGTCCTCTGGGCATCACAATGTTCCTTTCCAATGGCCACCGAGTGTTTTCTCGCTTATTGCGGGCAGCCCTTCTAACCTAACCTAACATAAGCTCAAAACTATTGATTAGGTGAAAAATAAAATGACAATTTCAAAATTAAAATAAAATTTTTTTTCATACTCCACTTATATGAAATCAGTTGAACAATCTCTTCAAAAATTCATTCCATACAGAATTTTATGCATAAAATTGTAAATTTCTTTAACTAAAAAATACTTTATTATTATTATCTTATTTTTTGCATAGTGTAATTAATCAATATTTAGAATTGTTTTGTGATATTTTTACAAACACAACTTTTATAAGGAAAAGGTTTTGTGTATGTTTGTGTAGCTTCTTCCTGCTTGTAGAGAAACACATCCTTCAAATGGTCTCAAGAAAATTTGTAATTGAAAGCATCTCGAAAGTTTTTAAAATATATTCTGACATAAAAGAAAATTTAATATGAAAAGTCTTTGTCATAAAATTGCATATATTTTATGTATTTTTCATAAAGCTTTGAGAAAAACATTTCCTAAACTTTTAATTGCTTGTCGATATACCAAAAAAAAAATCTTCTTGAAATAAGAACTCAATACAAATAATGTTTTCCATTTGATTTAAAAATATAATAATAAAATTTTTGTTAAAAACAAAAGATCCATATTGCAATAGCTTTTGTATCAATTACTGCAAGCGATAGTTTAAAATTTAATTTACTTTAAGCATTTATTTACATACTCGTAGAGCTCTTACTTCAACAATAAATAAAATAAAATAATCAGGCATGTTCCAGAAAAGTAAAAGTAAATGAAGTTGAATTTTTTAAATTTTTATTTTTGATTTTCTGCAAAACTAATAGTTTGCTGTTACATTTTTCAGTTAGAAATGAAAAATTATTTAAAAAGCATAAGGAAATTATAGCAAAAAAACTAACAATTTTGGAGAAAATCAAAAATAAAAATTTAATAAATTCAACTTCATTTACTTTTACTTTTCTGGAACATGCCTTAATATATTAAAAAATTTCACTCCATTTGGTAAGAAATTTACATATTTCAAAAACTCTGCCTACATACAGACAACCGGCAGTTTTTGGGCGTTCAAGTTGCTCAAAATGTTTTGTTTAGGAAATTATTTGAAAGCTGACAACTCTTTTTAGTTCAAGTAGGTTGAGGGAAGTATTCAAATTTTTGTTGATTAAATAATTTTACTTTATGTTACTTTTAGTATGTTTACACGGACATTTAGGTCCTAATTTTGTAAAACACTTTGCATTAGTGAAATTTATATGCACACAAAAACAACAATTTCAAATATGTTTAAGCTTTAACACAATAACGATAGCAGGCTACCACGAACACCCACTACAAAAGCCGTTGGCTACAATCGTCGCCTCGTAGTCAGCTACTTAATTATTTTTGAGACGGCAGCTACATTGTCAACATGCCATTTTAGTGGTGCCACTTTCATATATAAAAAAGCGCTTATTCTAAATCTTCTTATATATATAAAAATAAGTTGTCCTATGCTCGTGATTTTATAACTCGACAACCACTTAACCGATTTTCAAACGGAAACATGCGTTGGAAAGGTCTACTTTCACTGATGGTTTATAAAAAAAACATCGACAAATTTCTACGAATATGCGTTATACGCGCACTTTTATGATGGTGTGTTTTCCCTATATAAAATGTATTTTTTCTTTTCCTATGAGAATTACATTTAGTGGGTATAAGGCTCTGCTTGCTCGCGTCATTTGACTTATTTAATTTCTGTGTGTTTATTGATTGTCATTTAAGTTTACAGTGCGAGCATTAACATTTTTTAATTATTGATTTGTAATCTTTCAGATAAAATTAATATCTTTTGCATAAAAAAATATTAAAAAAAACTATTCAACAATCAAGAAAATATATATTTTTTCTAGAATATTTAATTTTTAATACAAAGACGTAAACGTATGTTATTGTATTGTCCAGCAACGCGGGCAGGGTTACTCTAGTCTATTTATAAATCGAAACAAAATTAATAATAAAAACACGTTATTTGTTTATAGCTCTTTATTGTTTTTGCATTTGTAACAAATACATTTTGATGTGATTTTTTTTTTGTTATGGCACTACGAAAATGAGTTGATTCATTTGTGACCTAACTCACGTCTTTTATCGATAACTGCTATCAATTATATACAATATTAGAGTCTTCAAAATAATGGGGTTTTTACTTGAAAAGTCAGAAACAAAATTTCAAAACTTAATAATACTTCCAATATGTGAATAAATTTGAAAAATATGTCTAACAATAGAAAGACATTTTGGAGTACTTTGAAATGATCCATATCGTTTATATGGGTTCCATATTCTAGGAGTTATTACAAAAAAAAATTATAAATAAATAATATTAAAAAATAAAAGCCGAGAGGGAACGCAAAGAAATAATAAATAAATAAAACTTACAAAATAATTTTTATTCTTGAAAGGGCTATTACATCTTTTTATTTTTAACAATTTCCATACTCTTAACCAGTTTAAAAATATTTCTAAACGCTTAATTATTTAATATGTTTCACTGTGTTGGCAGCAATAAATTATTTATTGTCGCCCACGAAAATAGAAATTAGTTTATTTTGGCTACAACTACAAAAGTAGCACGGACAACAACCTGCCGTGTACCCGTTAAAATAATCATTCCCATATAAACATTTCGATTAAAAAAAGCATATACAATTTCGAGTCGATAGAACGATCTATATAAATTAGCGATTTTATATTGTATCTATCGATCGTGGATACGCCTCAAATGGTTTACACCCTGGGGCATACCGTCTCCAACATGTTGGCCGGTGTCTCACGTAGAAAATCATCAATATTGGCTTTTAGTGTGTCAACTGTTGCGGGCTTGTCTCTAAAGACATGAGCCTTGAGAGCGCTCCACAAAAAATTATTTAAAAGGCATTAAACTAGACGACCTAGACGGCTAATTGATCATAAAAGTGAAATAAATTATCCACCGAACTCGGTTTTCAATTCCGCCATTGAAACTATTTACATGTCAGCCAAGTCTACGTCTTTAATTTTGGGGGAAGAAAACAATTTTTAAAAAATTTAATCAGCGGACGGTGGCGCTCACTATTCAGAGTAAGACTACTGCCTTCCTCGTCTTTGAAAAATGACGCCACCGTTCCTTAGTTCCCGCCAAACAGCGCATTTTTCGCGATGTCTTTACAGTTCTTGAAATGCTTGGCTGGTCTGTACACCAACTACGGCAATTTTATTTGTTTACGTATCCATTTAAGCAGAAATTAAAGTCTTTGGTGAACACAAGAAGTGCACGATGAACTTTCTTAACTGACCACGAATTTTTATAATAAAATTCAATATTCTGCAAGCCATCTTTAAATTAAATTATAGACCAAACCGAACATGTTTAACATTAACGTGATACACGAAAACAGCTGAGCTGCCAAAAACAGTGTTGCCAAAAAGAAATTTGCTAAAAAATTAAATTTAACTGCAATAAGATAATTTTTTTAAAGTTAAACCCAGGTCTTGACTTTCGATATGAAAATGCTATTTTTTTTATTAATTTCTAGTCAGAAGGTAAAAACAGCTAAAATGGCATCACTATACACCACAATATAGTCCGAATAGTGAGAATTTTGTTATTCAATATATACTTTTTAAAGAATACTATTGGAGCTGGCGCTTAAAAAATAAATAAGTAAATAAATAAAAAGCTTTAGGGTATATTTTCAATAACTGACTGTTAGAAAATGAATTCTTTAGTTTGTTTTGAATTTCCTATGCAATTTCCGAATTTTGAGTATCTTTCAATTAATATATGCCACAAATAAAATTTGTCTTAAGCAACACAAACCATTCAAAACCAATTGCTTCGTATTTTAACCACTAGAGCATTTCTTTTTTTTTATATAACATCAATCACTCAATGCAATTAGCGTGTAATATTTGCTAGATAAATGCTTTCCAGTCAACAAACAATCAAATAGTGTTCACTTACCCCAAACATGGCTCTCAGATCGGGATCACGAAAACGAAAGGGTATATTCGAAACGTGTAAACGTTTTGGGGTATTTTTGGCATCATTTGAATTTATTGTTGCAACGGTGGTACATGTATTTTGTTGTTGCTGCTGCTGATGTTGCAGAGGGACTAGAGCAGTTGATAGACTAGTTGCTACCGGTGTATTTGGTGTAGCCGATGTCATAATGCCAGCAGCTGCAGCTGCATTTAAATTTGCCATCACTTGAGCTGTTGTCGACGAGGGGGCCAAAACACCGCCAGCACCCACCATAGATGTCATTATCGATGAGGTATTTACAATTCCAGCTGGATTTTGTGTTGACATTACAGCTGGCAAAAGTCCAGTGGCAGCTGAAGTTGCTGTAACGGATGTGGCCGCAACGGCCGTGCCAGCTGTTGTTTGTTGCTGCTGCTGCTGCTGTTGTTGATGTTGACTAATGGCGGCTATTAATTGTTGTTGCTGCTGTTGCTGCTGCTGTTGAGTAGGTGTTAGTAGTTCGCCATTGGTAGTTGAAGTTGAGATGCCATTCGTTGTGCTGCTGTTGTTGTTAGTATTGTTATTACTATTATTACTGTTGGCATCTGCAGCAGTACCGGCTGCGCTAGCGAGTGTATTTGTAGTGCCATTTATGGCTTGACTTTGGCTTGAGGATACATTATTGTTAGCAGCCACTGCTGCGGCTGACGATGGAGCGGTGGTTGTTGCTGCTAATGTGGAAGATGCTGTTACTATACCACCTCCGCCAGCAGAGCCGCCACCGGTATTATTATTGGCTATCGATAGTGTGGTATCGACTTCGGATTTTACCAATACTGTACACTGCAATTAGACAGAGTAAATAAAAATGGTGGTTAGTAAAAGTAATTTCAAATAATTGCCAGTAATATTTTTTCAGGCTATTTTCCCAATTTAAACTAAAAAAAAAATCAAACTAAAAAACGTGTAGAAGCAATAGACCAAAGTAATTCTTGTTACATGGACTACCTTTAAATGCATCAATTTTTATTTATTTAAGTTTTATTAAAAAGTCAAAATTACCGATTATTTTCTGAGATTAATTTATTCCTCAAAACATAAGTTATTTATTAATTTTTAGCTATTTTTCAGATAATAAATATATTAATTTTGATTTTTATTTATTTATTTATTCTTGAAAAAGAAGAAACTGATGAAGAACGACTTCTGCAGAAAAACTTGTTAAAAGGGGCGCAAATGTACGCTATTAAATCCATGAGATCAATCAAAGATTTAAGAAATAACTTTTATTTTCTTAGGAATAAATAAAAATCAAGATATAACTTTTATTTTCCGCGGAATAAATATATATCAAAATATAAAATTTATTTTCTGAGGAATATATAAAAATCAAGAAATAACTTATTTTCTGTAGAATAAATAGAAATCAAGAAATAACTTTTATTTTCCGCTCAATAATCAAATATAAAAAATATAACTTTTATTTTCTGATTAATAAATGAAAATCAAGAAATAACTTTTATTTTCCGCCGAATAAATGAATATGAGGAAATAACTTTTATTTTCTGAGGAATTAATAAAAATCAAGATATAACTTTTATTTTCCGCGGAATAAATAAATATCAAAATATAACTTTTATTTTCTGAGGAATCTAGAAATAACTTTTATTTTCTATAGAACAAATAGAAATCAAGATATCACTTTTATTTTCCGCGCAATAAATAAAAATCAGAAAATAATTTTTATTTTCTGAGGAATAAATAAAAATCAAGAAATTACTTTTATTTTCCGCGGAATAAATAAATATAAAAAATAACTTTTATTTTCTGAGGAATATATAAAAATCAAGATATAACTTTTATTTTCTGAGGAATTAATAAAAATCAGATAATAACTTTTATTTTCCGAGAAATAAATAAAAGTCAGAAAATAACTTTTATTTTCTGAGGAATAAATAAAAATCAGTAAAGAACAATTATTTTCTAAGGAGTAAATAAAAATCAAAAAATAACTTTTATTTTTTGAGGAAAAAATAAAAAAAAAACTTTTATTTGCCGGAGAAATAAAGAAAAATAAGGAAATAAATTTATTTTCTGAGGAATAAATAAAAATCAAGAAATAACTTTTATTTTCTAAGTGAAAAATAATATATAACCTTATTTTTTAGATTTTTTAGATTTTCAAAGGACGTTTGTACATATTAAAAGTAGTAATTAATACTATTCACATTAGGCTAAACGCAAGTAAAAGACTAAAAAACGCAAACACACGCACACTTATAAAAGATTTGAATTATTTATCTTAATTATCAATTTGCCATTATCAATGCGGTAACGCTGTTTGCTTTCGTTCACTACTGCCGTGTGTCTAATTCAGACCGGCTAATTAATACAAAAGTTTCGCATGGGTATTTAATTCGTTCTTACATGTCGCATCACTTCGCTATATACAGCAACCCAGCCAGTCAAAAGCTAATCAAACAATTTGAGGTGATCTTTTAGTTGTTTTGAAGGCTAATAAAGTGATGTGCCATCCAGTACTTAATAAAAAGAGAATGCATGTTTCGACAGGACATTTAATAACGGTTAGAAGAGCGAAGAGAAGAATTAATGTTGTTGCTCTTAATATAAAATTATAAAAAAAAATAAGAAAACAAAAAACACAAAAATTCGATTAGATTTTAAAATTGCACTTCAACCTTTTATGATGAATAATTTAAAAACCTACTTTACATATTTTTCGTTGTTGCCATTTGTGTACCACAAATTCATAATACTATCTACCATAATGTTGTTATAATTTGAAAAGACGTGCATAAACAAATAGAACCCACATACACTCGCACATACATACGCTCAGAAATTAAGGGGAATATAGAGAATGTTAATGTCGACATTACGACAATCAAAAAATATAACAGGCAAACAAAAGTCAAGTTGAAATTAAGCTTATAAACATGAACACAAAACAGACAATATATACCCGTACATACATACATCCGTACAAAAACGTTGATATTGTATTTTGTATGTTAATGTATGTGTGCTAGGAGAAAAATAAACTAAAACTAAGAAATGGCAAATACATTGTGTGACAAAGTGACTTGAGAATGAGGTTGAAAAAATGGCAAATTTTAAATATAAAAAGGAAATCAGTAAAATGTCGAGAAAAAAATTGTTTTCACAATACACTAACACATACTTTGTTATCCCACAAACAAATGATACGATTATGCATAAATTTACAAAAAGGAGAAGAACAACAACAATAAATGCCAAATCAAACTCTGGCAAAAAAAAATAAATAAAAAATTTCCTTTGTCTTGTATATTCAACGATAGAAAAACTGCAGCAAAAGAATCTTTCTACAAGAAGAAAATGCAGGAAAAGTAATTTATAAACTGGCAATAGAATAAATAACAATAAAAGCACACAATTTTGGAATCCTATAAAATAAATCAGACCAAAAGTATGCAGCATTTATCATTTGATAAGTTTGTGAAAAAAAAACCGGAAACAGTTATTTAGTAAGAGCAAGCAGAATTGCCAGTATATCTTCTCACACAAAACTCATCGTCAAATGTATTCAAATTTCCCGTAAAATGAAAAAACACAGAAAAAGTTGTTTTGCTTTTGGAATCGCCCTATGCGATATCGATCAACATTTTAATACAATTTATATGGAAATTTCCATCGACAGCGAAAAGAATTTTAATCATAATTTTAAGAGCAGGCTGAAAAACAATATTAATATTATGATTTTGCACTTTTTATGATGACTTGCGCTTTTTATGATGACTGGCACTTTTTATGATGACTTGCACTTTTTATGATGACTTGCACTTTTTATTATGACTGGCACTCTTCGTAATGACTTGCACTCTTCGTAATGACTTGCACTTTTTATGATCACTTGCGCTTTTTATAATGACTTGCGCTTTTTATGATGACTTGCACTTTTTATGATGACTTGCACATTTTATGATGACTTGCACTTTTTATGATGACTTGCACTTTTCATGATGACTTCCACTTTTTATTATGACTGGCACTTTTCGTAATGACTTGCACTTTTTATAATGACTTGCACTTTTTTGATGACCTGCACTTTTTTGTTGTGACTTGCATTTTTATGATGACTTGAATTTTTCGTAATGACTTGCATTTTTTATGATGATTTGCACTTTTTATGATGACATACTTTTCATAATGACTTGCACTTTTTATGATGACTTTCACTTTTCGTGATAACTTGCACCTTTTATGATGACTTGCAATTTTTATAATGACTTCTATTTTTTATGACTTGTACTTTTTACAATGACTAGCACTTTTCAAAATGATTTGCACTTTTCAAAATGACTTATACTTTTTACAGTGACTTGCATTTTTTATGGTTGTTTGCACTTTTTCTGGTGATTTGCACTTTTTCTGGTGATTTGCACTTTTCATAATGACTTGCACTTTTAATGATTTGCACTTTTTTCCTTATAACTATATTTATATATTATATATAATATATATGGAAGTATCTCTGTCTCACTGTCTGTTACCTTTTCGTGCTCAAACTGCTAAACCGATTTAGATGAAATTTGGCATAGACATAGTTTAAGATCTGAGGAATATCATAGGGTGGTTTATGTTTTTGGAATTTATGGTATTGAGTCGTCAAGGGTGGTCGAAAATTTGTGTAGACACATGATAGTATTAAACTGATAACTAAGAATGTTTTAAACTTTGATCCAGTAGTATAAACATTAGCTGAAACCTCACATCTTCTTCGCGGACAAAGTCGCGGGTACAGGCGAGTATAAAATAAAATTACACAAAAAATGGCAATCATTTGTATAGTCATAAAAGCTATTAAAAATTTCTAGCCCCAAAATGTTATGATGGAACTATCGTTTGCGTGATCTAAAAATTCAAAAACTTTATGGCACTATTAAATAAAAATTTTGACTACAATTCATGTTGTCCTCACTTCAAAAATAGCGTGGTAGGACTGCTTGCTTCGTCTTATACTCGCATGGTAATTTTTCAATTAAAAAAAACTTCCAACTATTGTTGAGAAATGATATTTCGCTAAACATTTCCACATTATCTTAAATAGTTTGACATTTGAAGTTGACACACTTTAAAGTTGTTCATAACTGCTAGCCTTGCGTTTTGTGTGAATTTCTTTTCAATCATCCATACAAATCCTCACCCCCTCCCCCCCCTCCACACACATACGCACACACTCGATGACAATTCGTCAAAGCCTTATGCAATCATCATTATCATCGTGGCAATAAAACTGACACAAATCATGTCAATGAACAAATCGAGGAAATAAATAACGAGAAGTGAAAAGAAAGCAGATAAACACTTTAGCAAGGAAATAAAAAAAATATTTAAATAAAAGAATAAATAATAGAACTAACACATATACACAAAGTCAACAACAAAGGATACCAACATAAATGCACATGAGAAGGCCTTGTAAATAATACAAAATGACAGCAGTAACGATAATAATAGCCACAGTAATAAAAAAAAAAAAAAATGGCTGGGACAGTAGTATCAACACCCACTATGGAGTTCGACTATAATGAACTCCGTTGTATTAGTAATTCTATGCACTGAGAGTAAAGTTCGTTCTGAACGGATTGAAAATTTTTTTATATTGATTATTTTCCTTGAGCTGCGGGAAAACTTAAAACCATAAAACAATACAGAAATTTAGTTGAAAAATATTTTTTTTTATTATAATGTAGTAGACAATTTTATAGCTTTTATTTTTTACGTGCTCCATTCCATTAGTCAATTTCTTTACTACTTTTTCCAACAAAATCAGACCATAGGCGGTGAATAATTTCCCTTATTCCGTAACTATTTGTCAAATTTGCTAGATGATGCAACTGCAATCCATAGACGCAAGAGAAATCAAATACTGGACATGCCATTCCGAATCGAGCTCTGATTTCTTTTTTTTTTTTTTTTTGTTTTTTTAATTCGGACCAACACCCATTGGATGACGGCTTAATATACAGTATATGAATACGCCGGAACTAGAAAGGAACGGATAGTATTGAGAGGACAGCTGAATTAAAATTATTAACATACACACATACAAGTATGTAATTATCAATCCTTATATGTTCAGCTATAAATGTTATTATATGTTATATGAAATTTAATTATGTATCTCTCTAGTTGATATATTGTAAATAAAACTCCATGAAAAAACATTTTTTTTTAAATAAAATAAAATTTCATATCGCATAAGATTTGATTTTTGTATTTTTTTTACAAATTTCAGAGTCTATTACAGTTTTTCTTTATCTATTGATTTTGGAAAGTTTGTGCGTACGCTAAAAGGTTTTATTATTTTTGGAATTAGGTCAAACTCTAAAGCTGGTTTGGTGCAAGCGCCAATAGGATGCAGCCATACAGACATGCCTCAGCCGCAATGAACATATAATGTGTTTAACAAATTAACTGCCGTAATAGCTGAAATAAATTTATGCAAAAAAATAAGAAACTGTATTCACACAATGAAATACAGCAGTAATTATTTCTGCTTTCATTTTACGGTGGAAAATTAAAGCTTATGGACAGCAATAAGAGCAGAGAATAGAGTAGAATATTCATGTATGTTCTGAGCCACTACACAATCCATCAATATTACTGGTATATATTTCCTATAAATATTATTTTTTTAATTACGCACTATTTTTAGCTATTTCATTTCCTCTCTAGAAGTGCTTTGTCTGCTCTGAATAACAAACAAATTGCTAGTTGAATAGCCCATCGGCAAATACAAGTAAATGTTTGTTTTAATAAATAAACAGTCGTTGCCAGTGGCTCGGTTTTACATTTCCGTACATACTCGGATACACACACACAGACACACACACTATAATACATATCATTCCATGGCACACGTTTTAAAATTTTCCTTACTTTAATCTCTTCCAAGTCAAATGACAATTGCAATTTAAAATTGTATAGTCTATGACATTTATATAAATTGTGTCATATATAAAAACCCCAAAAGTTCAACACATTGCACACCAACCAGACCAGACCATCCATCCATACCAGGCCACCTCCTCCAATGAGTCAAGTCTTTCGGAAAATTAAACATTTCATATTCATATTGTGTGAATACAGAAATTATGCCAACTGCATTTATACACATTTTCATCCCTTTTTTTCTGCTGTGCTATTATCAGTTTTTTTCCTGCTGAAATTAAATGAATTTTACATAAATATTCACATGCAGATTTCTCCACATGCTCCTTGGATTCATACAAGGGAATATTTGTTCAACTCCCGGCAGCAAAATTACAAATAAAAATCCAACGAAAATGTGGGATCTTTATACATGATTCATAAATATCTCAATGCAACAAGAGAATTTCATTAAATAAACTGTACGAATGTGCATGTGGGCTTGTGTTTCTTTTCGTTTGTCACATGTGTGTTTGTTTTTATGTCAGTATCCCTTTTATGTCTCTTAGGAATTCAATAATATTAAAATTGACAATTTTGCACAAACTTTTACATGGAGTCATGTTTATGTGTGTGTGTGTGTGCGTGTATGAACGGCTGTATATGTGTTATATGAATATATGCAGCAAATACTCCCTCGTTTGCAAGCTTTCAAGTATGCATGAGTATGCGTGTGTGTGTGTGTGTTAAATAGAAACAATTCTCAGAGACGTTGCAGGCTTTTAGGCATTATATTTATTAAGCAAAAGTTAATAATGAATTAGAGCTCGTCCGTTGCCAGTATTTCCATACAAATTTATATTAACGGTAGCGGGTTAACTGAAATTCATTTGATTTTGTTTATCCGCGCCCTCTTTTTTATGCATATATGTGAACATGTAGCTAAATTTTTAATTCCCAGAGTTGTAACAAATAACTTTTGCTTTCAGCTCTCTTCTCTTCTTTACTATTTAATTTAGGCCATTAAATTTTTTTTATTGTGAATATTACGGCAGGTATATGCACGTGCTATTGAAGCGATTCTCAAAAAAGTGGATTAAAGGATTTTGCAAATGTGGATTAAAGGATTTTCGAAGCAATTGAAATTTTGACAATGGCATATGGTGATTGTTCTCTAAGTCAGAAAAATGTATACAAGTAGTGCCAGCTTTTTAATAAGGGTCGAGCAGATGTGAATGACGGCGATAGCCTGGGCTGCCCCAACAAACCAACAGCCCACAAAAATGTTAAAGACGCGAAGAATATTCTTATGCAGAATCACCAAATCACTAATAGAGAATAGCGTTTGGCTCAGTTCGTGCATTTTTTTTTTGTTTATATAAATTTTTTCCGTGTTCACAAATGTTCACTCATTAAAGAACATTTTTTTGAGACGATTTAGGAATCGCTACGAAATCCCAAGGACATATCAAAAACGATGAGAGATCTTAATGATATAACTCCTGATGGAAGCATTGACAAAAAACGTTGCAACTCCTTTGCAGAGGACGAAATAGGAATTGATGAAAAAATATTTTGTTTTAGAAATATTCACCTTGTTTTATAGTTTCTATTTCACAAGATTATTATACTGCTTGCTTTGTTAAATAGCTATTGAATGAGCAATTACACAACCTTTAACATGAGTTTCCGTAGTGTTAAAAAAATGCTGTCTCTGAGTGGTTAACATTTTTTTAAGCGCTCAGAGGCTGGCCTCTACATATGGAGTGCATTGCACCACAACTAGAAAGGAGGGACCGTATAAGAGGCAAGATAAAAACAAAATTGTAGCTATTTAAACCTTTTATATCGCCGCCTAATTTTTTGCTACAGGGCCGACGAAGGAGGGTGCTGTTCCTCTGCTCTTTAGTACATGACACTGTCAATAGCTACAATTTATGTTCAGGGACACTTTTTTGCGGTACACTTTTAAATATTTTATCGTCCACCAATATAAATGTTACACGTATGATTTTAAAGGTATTTTTATGTAGATATGCACAATATATAAAGGGTGTTTTTTTATGAAGTTTTTTTTTTTAACGAATCCCTCTGTTGTCTGACAGCTGCTTTGACAGTTTAAAGTGACGTCTCTACCCAGTATTGTTTGGCAAATCATCATGAACAGGTTAACTCCAGAACAACGTTTCCAAATCGTGGAAATTTATTTTCAAAAACAGTGTTCAATTAAAAATGTTTATTCGCTTTTTTACCGCAAAATTCTCTTCAGTGATGAGGCGCATTTTTGGTTGAATGGATATGTCAACAAGCAAAATTGCCGTATTTAGAGCAAAGATAATCCACACGCCGTTCAAGAATTACCAATGCATCGCGATAAATGTACTGTTTGGTGCGGTCTATGATCTGGTGGAATCATCGGTCCTTATTTCTTTAAAAATGAGGAAGGACGACGCGTTACCGTGAATGGAAATCGATACAGAATCATGATCAATGAATTTTCGGTGGCAAAACTTCAAGATATGGCTGTAAACGAAATGTGGTTTCAACAGGATGGTGCCACTTGTCATACTGCGGGCGAAACAATGGACTTATTGAAAGAACATTTCAACGACAACATTATTTCGAGAAATGGACCGGTGAATTGGCCTCCGCGTTCGTGTGATTTGACGCCACTCGATTATTTTTTGTGGGGATACCTGAAGAAATCACTGGTTTACGTGGATAAACCAGCAACGATTGACGCTTTGGAAACCAGTATTCAACGTGTCATTGCTGAAATACGCCCTTAAATGCTTGAAAAGGTGGTCGAAAATTGGACCTCCAGAATGACCTTTGTGCAAAATAGTCGTGGTGGCCATATGCCCGAAATTATATTTAAATGTTAAATGACAAGAAATCATCTACCAAATAAAAAATTTTTTTTGGCCATTTCATAATTTCGCATGTGTTTTATTTAAATTTCAAATCAGCAAGCTCTTATAAAAACTCACTTTATATATATACATATATATATATATATATATATATATATATATATATATATATATATATATATATATATATATATATATATATGTATATATTTCTTTTTTCTCTTAGTTAATTATTGATATTTTTATTGGCTGCTAGAAAGAATACAGGACTGATTGAAATAATCTAAATATTTGCCTAATTTTTCAAAATGTTAAAAAAAACTTGAAAAACTTGAAACTGAAATGCCATATATTTTTAATTTTTTTTTTTTTTTGTAACTCAGACCAGCATTAAGGAGATGACCCCTACATATGCAGTGCATTGCGCTGAAACTAGAAGAGAGGGAATGGTATTAAAAGAAAAGATTAAGAAAGGTGAGAAGATAGAAAATTTTTTGTAGGTTTTTCAACCTTTTACTGCGCCGACTAATTTTTTTGCTACAGGGCCGTCGAAGGAGGGTGTTACTCTGCTATTCAGAACATGTGATAGTGTCAGTCGCTGCCAATTATGTTCAGGGACCAGTGCTATAACTTCATCACTGAAACAGGCTGACAACAATTAACACAACCTTGCATTAATGCTGATCAGAAGAATTCAACACAATATTCATGACTCAGCGATGAGTAGAACTCTAGACCCTCTGCTTCATAGACTCGAATTAGAAATTTTGTTTTTTTTTACATTATTTCATTTTTTATTATAAAGAATCTAAAACGTACATTAGAGATATCCTACAGAAGCAATTATCGAAATTTTTAAAATATTAAAGGCCGATTTTTGTACAAAAATTTGTCATATAGGAAGATTAAAAAAGCATGAAATATTTTTGATGAATCAGGCCTTTTACACCGATACTGTATGGTATGTAGTATATTTCCACATATATAAAATCGAAACAGTCCAGATTTCCGAGAACAATTTTATATTTGCCCAGAGTTAATTTGCAAAGTCGATTAAAAGTTGACAAAGGCTGCATGAATAATTTCTAAAGTGCTGTTCCTGCAATATTCTAAAAATTAGTATTTTTTGTATGAATATTTCCTACACTAAATTTCCATTAAAATAAGCCCTTAAGCACTCATTTAATATGAAGTTCGTAACAGCAAAATTTCACAACGCTTCTGTATAATTTTTTTTTTGTTTTGATTTTTTTTTACTTCACATATTTTTTTCCCCTCTCTCTCTCTCTCTCTCTCTCTCTCTCTTAATAATTGACATTCTTTTAGCTTGAAGTAAAAATGTAAATAATATTGCAGAATATTGTGATTATAGCAATAAAAAAAACTTGTTTAATAGAAAAAAAAAAATCGAATTAAAAAAATGCTTAAAGCCATCTGTCGTCATTTGACTATTAAGAGGCAGCCAGGCTATTGTTGCATAAATATATTTTCCAATATTTATTCTATATTAATATTTTCGTATGTTGTATTGATGCAGTGTATCCAATGCGTTTGTAATAGTCGTCTGTCCGTTAAATGATCGGAAACTGGGGCAAAAAAGGAATTGCCTACTTGACTTGTGCTAAGTTGAGCCACTTTTATGTGACAATTGAACTTCTGCTACGAAAGCAAATACAAGTGGCTATTATTTAAGTTAATAAATTGATTGGCTTTAAGAGTTTTAACAGAAAAATTCCTGCTGAACAGTTGCATGAATTTTTTTTTTTTTTGGAAGTAAATGTACGATGCAACGTGCAGAGAGAAGAAGTGGTTCAGCAATTCACCTACTTTTTTACATGAACAATACGATTCTTCAGCAAGAAAAATATAAGCGTAGCTTAATTAAAAGTAATTTTAGTTAGAAAAAAATATGTCCCCTTATTCTGTAACTATTTGCCCACGTCACGTCAAGAGAATATCAAAAATGGGACACTTTCAGAAATTGACTATTTCTAACAGTCTCTTGCTCTACGCAATTCCTTAAAAAGTAGTAAATTGTTGTCCATAAGGATTAGATAAGTTTCCTAGTTTTGATATTGTCTTGACACGACATTGACAAACAGTTACAGAATAAGTAGGATTATCACTGTGCGAATATTCGAATAATATTATTTGAATGGCAGCCATAAAGTATGCTTACTTAAAAAATATATATAATAAATTTCTTCCGGTGCCTTTGTGTTTAATATACGAGGTCGGTTCAAAACTTAAGGTGAATTTTCAGTTTAATTTATTTATCAATTTTAATGTTTCCCCTTCAAAGTAATGCCCATCAGATAGAATATAGTTGTGCCAACGATTTTGCCAATCTTCAAAGCAGGATTCAATCTGGTAACACTTTTTTGGTATGTCCTTGACCTCTTCGGCTTTTATATCGTCACAAAAACCCGCCCTTTCATGGGTTTATTCAAGGTTAGAACAAGAAAAAAATCGCAGGAAGCCACATTAATACCATTTTGTTTTTGTCAAAACCATTTTAGATCGAACTTTACCGATTATGTCATTTTAAACAACAGAATGCCATTTGCATTTTTTTTTACTTTAAGTCAGTTTTTTTAAACAGAAATAGACAGTAAAATTTAATTATTTTATGAGATAGCAGGAGTATCAACACACACAAGCTAAAAATTATCCCACTCCTCTACCCCACCAAGAGTAGACCTGGAACCTCTTAAATAATTTGTTTTATTTATTTAATTTTCGAACACAGGACATACACAAAACACGGCATACTTGCTCTACTGCCACACAAAATAAATCTCTTTGTTTTACATTTTTAAGCAATTTAGGAAAATATATAAATTTTTTTTTTCGTTTAATAAAAGGATGCTGCCTCAAATTGAAGCATTTTCTTATACTCTTTTATAAATGGCAACATTTTAGCTGAGGGTATTTTAAGAACATAAATTAAATAAACACCAATGATGGTAATAAATGTCATTTTGTGAGAAATGTACAAATGAGCACGAATCTCGCATACACAGAGATAAAGAAACAGAGGAAATACGTGATTTAAATGGAAAATAAATAAATTAAAGATTTTGGGAAAAACGACAAAAATTTATATCACCCAGCAATAATTTTAGCAAAGTTTTATAATGTCCAGTATGTAAGAGCTTTTGAATTTTATTAAAAACAAAACACATACGATTTAAGACAAATGTATGGAGTACTCATTTGAGTCGATAGAATGCTTGCTTAACATTACCGACAGTGATTGACATCATCGTGTACTAAAGAGCAGAATAAAGCATCCTCTGTACTCGTCACTGAAGCAAAAATTCACCAGCGAAGTAAAAATTAAAATGGTTACAATCAATTCACTACTTTCTCGCTTTCTTTTCATTTGCCTTTTCTATGCTATCCCTTCTTTTTTAAGGTTCGGCACAACACATTAAATCAGTAGGGTTCATAACAAATAAAAATCACTAATTTAATTGAGACAATCAGGTATGTGACAAAAATCGTTTTCGTCGTCAAAACTTTTTCAAATCGACAAAACATGTGATGTGTTAACCTACACCGATTTGTTGCAACGATTTCATATTCCACTTTGTTTCAATAAAAAAATACCATTTTAACATGTGACGAATTTCGATAATGTCGGTTTAAATCCATTTTTAAAGCGGCACTTTTTACTTGAACGAAAGGCGAGGCAGCTTAAGAAAAATGTAAGTAAAACTATATAAAAATAAAAAAAGTAGTTTTTTGTTACAAACATCTGAAATGGAAAGCAGAAGAATAATATCCACAAAGATGTCTGAATCCAGTTTATGGAAAACCATCCAGATATTGCCAGGGTTTTACCAAAGGACGCAGCGTGGATGTAGAGAGTTTATGGTCTGATTTGACCACAGATTAGAATAGCCATGGACCGCTAACGCAAGTAGCAGTTTCAACTGGAAACTGCTACTTGAATTGGAAGTAGAATGGATGTACGGGTCAAACGGTGTTCAATATTGTTTAAAATAATTACAAACCCCTCTTTATTCAAACGAAAACATTCACCAAATCTGTTTATATTAATACATACACACACATATATGTATGTACACATGATATAGAGCTTTTTTTGTACACAAATGTAGAATTTCATTTCTTCTGGTAAACTCAACGGATCTGAATTGTCTCTTAAAAATCTTCTTCTTAAATTTTCAGTCTTCCCCATTTCTTTCTTCAAAAATAATTAGAGAAACTGCAGCAACAAAAGCCATTTTATTAATTTAAAATCTATATTTTTAATTTCAATTTAAATATTTGGCAAATGTCATTCACGAAACACAAAGTGAAGAGTTGTATTATAAGATTTTGTAGTTTTCTAATTATAACAATTATATGGAAATGAAACATAAGTGGAATATAAAATCGATCGAAATCTATCACACAATAGTCGATTTAGAAAAGCGATTTACTTTTTAAATCGATCGATTTCTATCACATACCTGAATATGTCGAATAAACGATTTTAAAAACGTTTTGAGTAGATTTTGTTTTCCATTGTGCCTTTTTTATATATTCTTATTGTTTGCCAACGGCAGACTAATTGTATGAAGGTGGAAAAACAAAATAGAATTATAAAGAATAATATTTGTTTGTTGTGTTTTCTTGAATTTGAGATGCTATGGTTTTACTTGTGTAACTCTCAATTCATTTTTGGGAGTTTATGTGTATAAGCTGAAATGTTTTGTTACTTTGGAATTAGGTTAAAGTCTACTGATGATTTGGTGTAAGAACCAATGAAATGCAGGCATATAGACATACTTCACCATATAACAAACAAAAAGCACGAATTTTATTTAACTTATTTTGATTTCTTTTCTAAAAAAGAATGCTACATATTTTGCACTTTTCAATAAAAAATTTCAATATTTTGTGATTTCGAAATAGTTAATTTATTAGAAATTAATCTACCATATCTTACAAAAAAATAGCTTTATTTTAAAAATGCACCCAGTTGTAGTTTCTTAGGAAAACAGTGATAAAATTTAAAGTTTTTTTCAGAAAATAAATTACCACTAATTCATCAACTTAGCGTTCTAAAAAAAAATCGGCATTAAGCATTAAACACATTCACGACTGCAGGCTACCGACTACAACCTGTCAAAAATAGAATACACGTGTTTATATGGAAGTGATTATTTTAACAGCTACACGGCAGGTTGTTGTCTGTGCTACTTTTGTAGTTGTAGTCAAAATAAACTAATTTCTATTTTCATGGGCGACAAAAAATAATTTAATGCTGCCAACACAATGAAACATCTTAAATAAATAAGCGTTTAAAAATATTTTCAAACTGGTTAAGAATATGAAAATTGTTAGAAATAAAAACATGTAATACCCCTTTCAAGAATACAAATTATTTTGTAATTTTTATTTATTTATTTTTTTTGCGCCCTCTCGGCTTTTATTTTTTTATTTTATATATTTATTATCATATTTTTTTGTATTAATTCCTAGAATATAGGCCCAATATAAACGATATGGGTGCCATTTCAAAGTACTCCAAAATGTCTTTCTATTGTTAAGACATATTTGTCCAATTTATTCACATATTGGAAGTATTATTAAATTGTAAAATTTAATAATACTGTATCTGACTTTTTAAGTAAAAATTCCATTATTTTGAATACTCTAATTTTGTATATATTTGATAGCCGCTATCGATAAAAGACGTTAGTGAAGTCACAAATGAATCAACTCATAAACTCATTTTCACAGTGCCATAACAAAAAAGGGCATAAAAATGTATTTATTACAAATGCAAAAACAATAAAGAGCTATAAACAAATAAAGTATTTTTATTATTAATTTTGTTCCGGTCTATTAATAGATTTAGAATAAGCGTTTTTTTTATATATATACGAAAGTGGCACCACTGAAATGAGATGTTGACAATGTAGCTGCCGCCTCAAAAATATTTAAATAGCTGACTACGAGGCGACGATTGTAGCTAACGGCTTTTGTAGTCCGTGTTCGTGTAGCCTGCTGTCGTTATTGTGTTTAAAGCTTTATCCATGAATTTGGTTAGAATTTTTTTTGAAACTTTATATTTTATTGATTTAAATAAGTAAAATAATAACTCCTATTATGTATGCATTTGTCAACGTCACGTGGAGACAATACCAAAAATTGCAGAATTCTGTACTATTATTCTTCAGCAACTGACAATTTCTAACAGTCTCTTGCTTTATTAAATACCTTATAAAATGAATTGTTGTCTATAAGGAATATGTAAGTGTCCTTCGTTTCAGATTTTCTTGACGTAACGATGACAAATAGGTTGACAATAAAGCGCAAAAATTATCTAATTAATGTAAATGTATGAGTAAAAACATTTTTAGGCCTTCTCGAGTTGCAACTACTGGTTAAGAATTTGTATACAAAATTGTATTAAATTCTAGTATCCTGTTCTTCTTCACTAACAACTAAAGTGTTTGCTGGGATGCGTAAAGATTTACACAACCAAAATGGCTGATAGAGAATAATAATATTACACGAAATTCATTACAAAAAAAAAGTTCATTTTCTCAGCATATATTATGGATTTAAATTAATTCTATTTCTGCAAGTGAAAAATTATTTAAAAATTTCATTTACACAATTTTTCATCTTGTCAATGTGCAAAGCAAAATCTTTAACATTCAAATTACAATAACAAATAATTTTTGTCAGAAGTCAGTTCAAGAATATCAATTGACAAATTTATAAAAATTCCCTTTTTTTAACTCAACAGTTTTAAATTTATTTGATACATATTAAGAAATTAAATGAATGAGTAGTACGAAATATAAAGCCAAAGAAAATGTGTTGTATTTTTTACTTAAATCCCCCTTCAAATCTACTCTTTACTACCTTTTATCGTTCAATTATTCTCATATTGTATTGAATTGAGTGTAAAAAAAAAATTATACAAAATAAAATCGTATTTAATTTTTTGTTTTAACCCGACAGCCACAAGGAAAACACGTATTAAATTACTTTCATGTAACGAAATTTATACTCTTTCATGGAAAAATAAACACAATGTACCCCGTTGTGTGTGCGTATATTTGATGAGAAAACAAAAATAATAATAAAACACAATGTGTTGAGGTGTAAATTGCAAGAGTATTTGTTATTTATGTAAATAAATCGCATAAAAATTAACGGAAGCGTATGAGTAATAAAATATTTTAATAATAATGTTGGATCGTAATAAAAGTGTTATGGGTTTATACTAACGATCATGCACGCTCCGCAGCATTATTACTCATGTGTATGTATGTATGTGTAAGCACGTTTTTATTTGTTACTGTGCATGCACATGCATGCTCACGTGACTGTAAGATATAACATTTAAAATCATATACCCGAACGTAATCAAACTTTTGCGAGGTAATTTATTTAATTTTTGCTAACATTTTCCATTAAACACGTTCTTTGAGGGGCGGGCAGTTGTTACGGTCTTTATTTTGTATTTGTATTGCATTTTTGAAAAATTCCTGTTATATGAGCCAGCAAGTAGTCGAAGCATCTCAACATTTCTTTACCACATATATTCCACCAACTATTTTAAATTGCATTTCTGGTGTGTCTGAAGTTCACAAATATAAACTACTTTAGCAGCTTTCAATATTGCCAATTCAGTTTCGACCATTAAACATGCATTATTTTATACAATGTAGAACCCCAAGTATGGCAAAAAAAAAAATCAACATTCCAAACAAACCAATGACTTTTTCGAAAAAAGAGAGACATTCAAATAGCTGAAGGAAACAGCACTCAACACAAAAGTAGATATTAAGCTGAGGGAAAAAATATCCAACGTTTTTAATCTAGTGTTTTTCCTTTTATAAACTATTTTTTGTTTTTTTTTTTTGCTTCTGGTAATTCAATTTACAATATGTTCAAAGACATGTCCTTTGTGTTTAGTAAATGTCACTTCATTTCTTCGTTATATTTCTTTATTTCCATTTTTTATTTATTTACTTTTTTTTCTTTTGCTACTCTAATGCCAACTTGACTTAAGAATTAAACGAACTTGTAGCAGAGAAAATAAGTATTTTTTAGTAAAGGGAAAAATTTATTACACCTACAAAAGTTGCTCGCCATAGTCTAAAGATTAAAAACAAAATATTTGTTTAGCTGTGGGAAGATTGGCCTAATGAATTAATTTAAGCATTTTTGGTTTGATAACACAGGCCACCGCTCAATTTGCTTCTTTGAATTTATCAACTGATTCTAGTTAATTTGGGTGCACTGAATTTAAATCTGTAATCAGTTTGTCTCTATCAGCTCTAGTTTTCATGATATAGCTTTTTTATACCCTCCACTCATGAGCTCCAATTATGACCGTCTGTCAGTTTTTAAAAAAAAATTTTTTTTCATCAAAATTTCTTATTTACAGTTATGGTAGTTGCCAAAAAAAACATTTTTTCCGGAAAAAAACTTTTTACCCAAAATTTTTAATGCTTTGTGAGAATTTTTTTATTTTAATAAATCTTTATGAAACAGTTTTACTTCTTATTTTTTTTAAATTCCTATGGAATAGTTTTACTTTTTAAATACTTAAAAAAATTTGGATTTTTTTGGCAATAACTATAACAATAATAAAAAATTTTGATAAAAAAAAAATTTTGGACAGACGGTCATAAGTGGAGGGTATAAAAAAGCTGTATCATGAAAACTAGAGCTGATAGAGACAAACTGATTACAGATTTGAATTCAGCGCACCCAAATTAACTAGAATCAGTTGATAAACTCAAAGAAGCAAAAATCTTTTTTAATTTTGTCTGGCTGTGTAAACTTTCAAAAATTTATATTTAACTGACAAAAATCTAGTGTCATGTCCATTAAAAAATCATAATTATAAATTCAGTTAGGAGTGTTATTTAACATCAACTAAGCCACTTAATAAGTGGTGACAAACAACAAGCACACGAGTACTGATGATAAAAGTGTAGCGGCTTTCGAAAACAGCTGTTCTGTTCTGCTGTGTAAGTTGAATAATTAAAAACTGATGTTGACTTTTAAAAGGCATTTTAAACTGTCCTCACTCGCCAAAAACAAATAAAAAATATGCATAAAGGCTTAAAGAAAATTTTAATAAAAGGTAAAGGTTCCCTGATGATCTCCATTAGCCCCAGTGAAATGCGCTTAGGAACCAACAGTCAATTTTTAACTTTTTTTTTAAATGCAGGAGAATCAGTAAGAATAAAATTAAAAACAAGATTTACATGTTTAAAAATGTCATGCCAAGGAGACTTGGATGGAACTCCTTAGGCAAAAATCGAGAAAAAAAATCCATAAAAATTTCATTATATTGATCAAAAGATTTCAAAAAAAAAAAAAAATAAGCTAATAAGGGAGTGCGATCCAAGTCTGGCGGAATTATACAAATTTTGTACAAACAAATAATTAAACTCATGAAAATTATGTTTAAGTTGTAAAAAAATACTTTTTAGTCCACCGAAATTAACAGATTTAATTGTTAACTGAAGAGTAAATGTTGCCAAGTTATTCGGTTATTCACACTAACGGATAGTCACTTGAATACCGTAGTAATAAAAATAATATTCAGGAATTAAAGAACCGGAAGAAGAAAAATAATGTAATACTTTCTGAAACTGATAATAAAATTGTTTCATATGTTTGTTTTGTATTTTAACTTCTTTTAATTCTATTCATTCTTCAGATTCATTTGATAGTCATTATTAAGGTTTTATAGGAAACGGAAATAACGCAAATACTGTTTTCTTTCTCGTAACTTTTGTCTCATTTGCTTTTTTAGTCTCATACTCTACAATTTTTGGAGAGCGGATGAATGAGCGGGCGAAAATAGTGTAAATTAAAACTTCGTTAGTCATTGTTTTCATGCTCATTGTTTGTGTATGTTTTTGTAAATTTTTTTGTTGCTCTCAAGTCTTCCGGGAAATAAAGTCTAAGAAATTTTCTTTATCTCTTCTGTTTTTTTGTTTTACCAAAGCTGGTTGGAAACATGGCAAATTGTTTAAAGTAATTAAGACTGTGTTTTATTTCAAGCCAAAGGAAAATATGTAACATGTAATTTGGAAAACTACAAAGAGGTTGAGAGGAAAGGTCAGTAAAAAAAAAGAAAAAACGTGGAGACACAGAACACATGGCTAAAAAGATTACAATGGGAAATTTAATAAGCAAATATTTTCAGCAAATTTAAAGTGTTTGAAACATATAGGATCGAAAATGAGGGGACTGAAATAAATATTTAAATAGTTTTCTTTTATTTTAATTATTTTTTGGCCACTGCTGTTACAAAATGTTCACCAAGTTGCGCTTCTTTTATTTGCCTTTTCATAGCAATCAATTTTCCTTCTATGAACTGTCGACATGTAATTCTTTCATATGATTGTGATATTGTAGAAAATTGTAATATCTATTAAATTGCGACATTAGTTGTAACATCTTGAACAAAATAGTTTTTTAATTGACCACAGCATCAGTTGGCGTAAAGTACTGGCAGCCAGAGATAAAGAGTACATAGAAATTTTAATTAAAAGTTTTCTCGCATTCCAATTGCGTTGACAGAAGTTCAGTGCGGAAACAACAATTCTGAGAATATTTATTAATTTGTTTTTATTACTCAATTACCAGGATGAGCGTTAATAAACAGTGTACAAAACAAGTACATATACGAGGACTGTTCGAAAAATAAGATACATTTGGAACTAAAAAATATTTATTTATTTATCGATTTCTATTTTGTCACCTTCAAGACAAAATTCAAATATAAAACCGCTTATTAATCGTCAGACCGTGGGGCAAGAACTACGGAGGCATTACGCCGCGGTAACCGAAAACAACAATGAGCAAATGTTTGATATTTGATCGAACTTGGGCCTTTTCGATTCGAATTACAGTCGACTCCGCTTTTTGGAAATAACCAAAACCCAATTTTTTCTAAAACGTTGTTTGGATTTTTTTTTCTAAAACGTAGTTTCGATTACTGAAATTTGTTACAGTTAAGCGTACTGCTTAAAATCAGTAAAACAATATTTTTTATATCAAATCCGCATATTTTTTTACGTCAATTTAACGTAAAAATGTTATTTAAAAAAAATTATTGATAGAATTATTCATTTTGTTGTTGAAATTTTTCACGAATTCCTCGAAAATGTCTAGCCACTTGCAGTGACAATATAATAGAAAAATACAGTAAGAGATCGTAAGAGCGAAAAGGAAGAAATACGTTTTGCAACGGACAAAACATGAAATTTTTTTTGATGTGTTAACATCTATTCGAGCGCCTCTAGGGCAGTAAACTATCAGTTTCAATACATACGCAAGTGTAAGTGTAAGAGTTTGTTTGTTTGTTGTTGTTGCTTGGCAGTCGGTATTGAAAGTGATTATTGGGCGATTTTCATATAATTTTCCCACGCGATTTTCTCCGGAAATTCATAGCCGATTTTATTAATTTTTGAATTAAAACGCTAGTGCGGGTTTCGACGAAGAGTTTAGGTCAAAAATTAAGGCGATCCGATATCGGCGAGCGAAGATTTAAGTGTTTTAATTCGGAGTATTAATTTGGAGTAATATTAAAAAAGTGTTTTATGTTGATCTTCGGTTTTGTCTTATGCATAGCAAAGAGAATAGTGACGTGGTTATACGTACATATATAAAAATGAGATAGCAAGACAGCAACGTATGTAGCTTATGTACAAACATAACAATGTATGTATGTACATTTGTCTGTTGCTTTGCATTCTCTTTGTTTTTTGTGGGTTTAATATAAAATAAATAAACAAAAAGGTGTTAACACATCGCCCGTGAGTTCGAACACTCATTGATTTTTTTTTTAAGTTATGCAATCGATTTCTAATAAATAAATTTGTCATTGTTAATTTTTTCACTAAAACGAAGTAAGTTTCATACAAAAAGTAGTTGTGGGCTTGCTTTTGGTTTTCAGTAATACGATATTTTCAAAAGCGATGTTTCGCTAAAGCGAAGTGAATGAGACTAGCTGCGTTTAAAATCAGTGCGAGGTTTTGTATCGCTTTCAGTAATCCGATTTTTTTCAGTAAAGCGTGTTGCGCTAAAGCGGATTCGACTGTACATAATAAACCCTTTGGACTCTACCCTTAGGACGATTAAGCTTTAGTTTCATTGTCGTAACCATATTCCCATTCTTTATACATTATGATACTCTTAAGAAAATCTGTTACGCAATTTTTATTAAAAATTGTTCATGCCAGAAATTTCCTAAAAAATGCGCGCCATAAGACAACTGATATGCCAACATTCTCAGCAATTTTTTTTTAATAGTAGATCGACGATTCTCCATAAAAGTTCACTTCACTTTCTCAACAATTTTATCTCTTAGTTGATTCGTTGGGGCAGCCATGATGAAAGCAATCATTTAGTTTCTAGTCCTTCTAATTTGTACAATTTGTAAGCATTTTCTGAGTCAGGACACCGTATTTCACTGTTAATATTTCCAGTGCTGTGGAACATTTAATTCCATTTTTTACATAAAATTCGATGCGAATTCTTCTAACCTGTTGCAATTGGCTGAAGTAGTAGAATACAAGACTATGAAGCGGAGGGTCTTGATTTCAATCCCGCGCTGAGTCTCATGATTATTGAGCTTAGACACGAACCGTCATGTATTCAGATTTTATGTTTCATAAGTAGAAATTAAAAACTTGGAACAAAACTAGTTGAACAATAATACATATTTCTATTAGACGTCTCTATTTATTCTACACAATAATTTTACTTTAAAGAACCCAGTTTTAGAGAGGCCAGAGTAAATATTCTTTATTTTTGCACTACATGTTATTTTTATCAAACCGCTTGCTGCAAACGCAACTCCATTCCTTAACAAATGGAAAAAGTGTGAAGCAATAAAAAAAGTCATAACATCAATTTGTTAACGGCATAAACACAACGTTGGCCTGAAATTAATTATTGTCTATAATAATTTCTGTAATCTGTGCAGGTGAAACTTGTGTGTGTGTGTTCTTAAAAAAAAATTGTTCTTGAAAATATCGTCATTATTATTGTGAACTACTTTTACCAGCCTTTTCTAACTCTCTCGCCCAATACAGCCTACAGATGCGGGCAAATAAATTATTTGTACAAATGAATTGTAGGCAGTAGATAGACAATTTATGACCAGAACCTGCCAATAGTCATAAATCAAATTAACCAAGACCTCAAGAAGAACAGGACGAAAAAGAAAATGTTAAAGGAAAAAGGAAAAAAAATAAAAGAACAAATAACAACTTGGAAACACGCTCTTATTTGTAGTTCAATTAAAACACTAACGCCATGAAAAGGTAAATATAAATAAAACCTGCTATTTTTTTCCGTTAACTACAGCCAGTTAACATGCTATAAGTGGTTTAGAATAGGAAATCCAAAAGGGGAGTTCATGCATTTGAATGTTGGAAATAACAAAAATCCCCATAAACTCATAAATTTATGGTCTTGTCTTATGGTTTTGTGGTTTAAGTTAAAACGGATGCATTTGTATGTACGAGAGAATATTGTGTTTTGCTAGAGCTGTTCTGCCATTTTACAACACTTTAAATCGATATAACATATAAGCCAGTTGGCTTAGTTAAGACGCAACCCAGCGGCATTTAGTAGTCATTTTGGGAGATACTATTTTAAAAAAAATTTTATTAATAAAAAAAAGGCAACTAAAGTTGACATTATTATTTTTTTAATCTCATTCAGATCAATATTTAACGAATGAGCCAATTAAAAGTTTAAACTTAAAAAGAAAATAAAACAAAAACGGTTTGAAAGTCTGCTTAATTAATTTTTTTGTTGGGGAGTACAATTGCCCCCTATTATGGTTGACGATATCGACATCACGTCAAGTTGACAGCAATAAATCATCACATGTCTACTAGTTGTCGACAATAATTACTTACTATTGACAATATTTTAGTATTATTTAAGTCAATATGCAATATTATATGGCTTAAAATAGTAGCCGATTGTTGTCTACAAATAGTCGACAAATGACAATGTTCTTCCTTTGGTATTGATGCGACGTCGATGTCGTCATTCCTAATAAGGCAGATGATTTCATTCATATGACTATCGCGACTGGCCCTACAGCACCCCAATCGATTGGACTAATTTTCCAAATTTTTTTCCAGTGTATGGGGGTCGTATTTCGGTAATAGTATCATGAATGTTGGCCTTCAAATGTTCAATTGTCTCTGGTTTGTCGACTTGTTTTTAACAAGGCCCGACAGAAAACAGTCCAACGGTGTCAATTCGCAGTTTTTTTACGACAAATTGACATGACTAGGCTTACCAGATCCAGATTATTAAAAAGCTGGACATGTGAATTAAAAATGCTGGATATCAAAAAAAAAAGCTGGACATTTTGAAATAAGATTTTCACGAAAAGTTACTTCTTTATTGTACAAAAATTTTTATTAATTATATCTACATACCTCTCATTTGCTGCAACAACGTCACAACTCAAAAAATTTGTTTCTTATTTTAATGTAGAATTAATTATCGCTCCTATATTTATCTTAAGTAAAAAATTTATGTAAAAATCTTGCATATTCAAGTCTTGAGAGAAATATAATTTTTCGTTTTCCCATTGACTTCTTTGCAAATTGAAAACTTTGATTATGACCTTTTCCAGCATATGAGCGATATGTATTTAAGAATTAAAATTAAATAACGAAAACAAAAAATCATACCAAGAAAACAAAAACAAAACAAAAAAAGCTACTAGAAATTTTTGTACTTTGAAGTAAAAAAATTATAGCAAATTTATAAAAATTATTTTAAAGCAGCAATAAATATTAAGAGCATTTTGTGGAAAATTGTTTTTAGCTGGACAAATTTCTTTTTAGCTTGAAACTGGACAGGCCATTAAAAAGCTGGACAATCCAGCCAAAACAAGCCCGACTGGCAACCCTAGACATGACCCTTTCGGATAATTAAACGGCCATCAAACGTTTGACGCCAAAATTCGATGGTGGCGTGCGATGTGTGGCAAGTTATAATATCCTGTAGAAACCAAATATCATTCACATCAATGCCATGTAGGCTATAGGTGTCGCCATTGACTATAATGATTGCGCCGTCCACATTTTCAAAAAATATGGGCCAATGATGCCTCCGCTTTACAAGCAGCAGCAAACAGTCACTCGTAATGGCTGCATTGGCGTTTTCTCAACTCCAAAGACGGTAATTTTGCTTATTAACGCACTCAAGATGAAAATGATGTTCATCCGAAAAAAATTTTTTTTTTGCAAAATAGAAAAATCAATTTCCGAATAATTGCCTTTGTTTTGGAAATAAATTTCCAATATATCCCAACGTTGCTCAAGCGTATATCAATTCATTTCGATCAGTGGAGATAATAAACTGAATTTTGTGACAGCATAGAATGTTGTAAGTATTGCCAGATTAGAAATAACCAGTAGTTCAAATTTAAACCAATAAATGGCCCACTCGATATAAAGAACAACGCATATCACTGAAACATCGAAAAATTGTGTATCAATTGTCGGCATATAATCGAAACGAATACCAGAGTTGAGGAACAAAAGCTAAATACTGTTGTAAGCAAACATGCAGATGAGTACTGATGATGGAAGTGAAGCTACTTCTGAAAACAACGGCGGTCTGGGCTGCTACGAAAGTGGAAAAATATTGGTATTGTAGATTATTATTGTACCTTCGAGAACATTATTTTCATCGTAAAAATATTTCAAAAACTATTGACATTTTGCAGGCCTTAAGGCTGGGTAAAATAGCATGGCCGAATGTAGCTGCCAGAGCAATTAGAAGTTATTCTAGGAATCTAGGAATTATTTTTTGGTATTGCATTAATCAGAATTTTGTAACGAAAATTAGTTTATTTATAAAATTTTTTTTTTAAACATACGAGAATTTTATCTATAGAAAACTGATGTAAACACATATTAAATTATAGTGTCAACGCTTGCTTATGTTCTTCGTGTCTCATTTTATAAATATTTGCTCTATTTTACTTAAATGATTTTTGATTACAACATATTAATTTCATTGCCATATTTTAATTAAAAAAAATATTAATTACAAATATATTGAAAATAATTTTTTTTAAGTTACAAAATTTTCTAAAACCTTAAAATTTCTTCACAACTTTGAGACTTATGAATTTGTTTGTTGGGCATCTAATTTCTAATATTACACCTATAAATTTCTTTAAAATAGACACGTTATTTTACGTGTTCTTAAGACATAATTCAAAATTCAACAATAGTGATTTGCTTTAATGGATATATAAAATAAAGTATCAAAATGATTATTGCATTTAAAAACAAAACAAAAAATAATATGAAGTCACAAAAAATGTGACCCCAAAAAAAAAGTTCCATTAGCACATGAATTCACAAAACTGCTAAAACAGTTATTTTATCACTCTGCTATTATTTGACAAAGGACACAGACATAAGAGATGTGGGCAATTTTGTTGTTGTTGTGTTATCTTGTAATTGGGGGTTTTTTTAATGGGCATTTCTTTATAAATGCTAATGAAATTCTCTAGGGAAATTTATGTAACTCAATTACATGTGATATGACACTTACACATATTAATCTTTCAATTGACAGATTATTATTGTTAATGGTATGATTATGTTGTCAGTGATGTTAATAAAATTTTGTTTAAAAGGCTACACACTGTTTTCGTGATTTCAATATTTGTGTATTAAACTGTTTTACAATTTCCAAAAATTTGAAATTTTCTTTTTTAATGCAAAACAAATATTTATTTTTTATTAAAGTGTGAAATTACACTCAATGAGTGGAATATTCTCTGATCAGTAACAGTCACGGGAATAGTTTCTTTACAGCAGAAAAAGTATGATTTAGAATTTAATCACTGTATTTATAAAATTTGCAATGAATTTGGAATGTATTTCATAGAACATTTTTTATAACAAATTTGCTTTTAAAAAATTTATATATATATTTATATTTTTTATGAATTTGAGGGGTTAGAATATTGTCTCTTATTAGAATTTTATTTTTATTCATTCTTAATCTAAATATTATTATTTTAGTCTTTTTCAACTTCTTTCAGATTGCATTCGTGTGTGAATATAAACAATTTTAATAAATTTATCTTAACGTGTGCTGTATACACACACACACAAATTATCTTGCTATATTGGTAAATAAATTAGAAATATCTTACACAAAAAAGCTCCAATTTTTCTATCGTGTACTTATTTAATTTGTTCATGCTCTCAACATTTCATTAAATTGCACACGTGTGCTGAAATACATACACATGCAAAGAAACCTTATAACACATACACACATACACACAACAATACCTTCAGCTCGTATGGTGGTACATATTATAAATTGAGTTTTTGTACCGTTATTTGTTGTCTTATCTAATATCGTAAATTTTTATAAATATACATACACTCACTTGAAAAACGTTATGAGTTTTTCTAACAAAAAAGTGTGTGTGTGTGTTAAATATTCCGTGTTGTTGCTTTTTCTCATCCAATTTTCATTTTATTCCATTTTATTTTCAATTTTGCTGTAATTTTTGCTTTTTTCCAGCACTCGGAGAATTAACTGGGTAACCTTTAAGGTGGTTGGTTGCTGCAAACATATTAATGCTCACAAAAAACCGGTACATATGTGTACGTGAAAAGTTGAGCACAACCAAAGTATGGACGCTTTACTTTAAAAAAAACTTAAAAAAAAACTATTCTGGAAAAGACATGGAAATATTTCTGGGAACAATTTTGTAAAAATTGTTTATAGAAGATATTGAAATTTTTTAATTTTTTATTTTTTTTTTGTAAATATTTTAAACATTGTGTGAAAATATTTTTCAAATAATATAAAAGTAACAATATTGAGAAAATTCCGTAGTGAAAATAAATTTTTTGCATCAACGATATTGCAAAAATTGTGGAATTTTGTACTAAATATTCAGTGCGGTATTCACTGTTCAATGCATACGGTCTGGCGTATATTCAAATACATGATATTTGTACTCAACACAAAACAAAATGCATTGAAAATACTTTCATTTACTCTCCCAATTTGTATTTGCACTTACGCAACCCCATTTGCCCCGAACACTGAATAACGTCATTGTATTGTAAATTATCTATGGCATATAATATTGAAATTTCCTATATATGTGTATTGCAAAAATGTTGTACTAAATATATTTTAAAAATTTTTTATAAAAACTACAATATTTATTTATTTTAGCTAATTAGAATATATAAGGTAATATATAAAAAAATGAATAATTATTTTAAAGTTTTTTGTAAAAAATATTCTGACATTTTTCTGTAAAAAGTTTTTTGAAAAATTTTCCCAGAAATTATTGCAAGGTTTTTGTGTAATACATAAACTCGTATAATAATAAAAAGTTTAGAAAAAAAATATTCTATTTGCTATAGAAAATATTGTAAAAATTTGTATAAAATACATATATGTATAACAAAAAAGAACGTAGTAAAAATTTTCTATAGAAAATATTGTAACCATTTTATTCAGAAAATATTCTAACAGACTAATTTATAAAAAAATCAGCTGATGTTACAATTTTATATATATATTTTTTTATTTTGTTTGTTATTGTACCATATATCCTGGACTTTAAAATTTTTGCAAGACAGTTTCCTGGTAAACGTAATTTTTGCTACTGAAAATAGAGTTATATTTTATAGCACATATTTTAAAGACTTTTTATGGAAGATATTAAAACGTTTTTGTAATAATTTCTATTTATGAAATATTATCCAATGCGAGCTAAATCAAGATGTCCTGATTTAACTGGCACCACACTGTCTGTTTTGGTGTTGATACAGAGCACTTAAGTGGATAATAGATTGCCATAGAAAATTAAGTTTTGAATATCTGAATATAGCAGCTGTATTCCGAGTGAGAGATTGACCAAATCTTGATAATATGTTTAAAAAAATTTCCTTTTGGTATATTATTTTTTATAAACAAACACAATTTGGGAAGCGATTTACTAACAGCTTTCGGAGTGATAGGCTGCCAACTACAGCTGTAAAATAATTATAAATCTCTCTTTTTGTTTATAAATAAATATTTCTCTTTCATGTGCATTCAATGTGAAATAAAAACATTAGTGATCTTACATATAAATACGTCACACTTTTTTGCGGTACACCTATAAATATTTTATCGTCCACCAATATAGATGATACACATATGATTTTAAAGGTATTTTTATGTAGATATGCACAATATATATATATATATATATATATATATATATATATATATATATATATATATATATTTTTATTTTTTTTTATTTTTTTTTTTCTTTTAATTATTGATATTTTTGTTGGCTGCTAGAAAGAATACAGGATTTAGTGAAATAATCTAAATATGTATATACAAAATGTTTAAACAAAATTTTTGCTGAAAAATATGAAGCTGAAACGCCATATTAAAGGGGTTTCGTTAAAAAGTATAAGATACTAAATGTTTTCGACAGTTTTTCTTTTTTAACTCGGACTAGGAGTCAGGAGATGAGCCCTACATATGCAGTGCATTGCGCCGGAACTAGAAAGAAGGATATAGTATTGAGAGGACAGATGAAGAACGATGAGAAGTTAGAGACTTTTTGTAGCTTTTTGATCCCTTTACTTCGCCTGATAATTTTTTGCTACAGGTCCGACGAACTAGGGTGCTGTTCCTCTTGTCTTTAGTACATGACAGCGTCAATCGCAGCCAGTTATGTTCAGTGACCAGCGCTATGCCTTTGTCACTGAAACAGGCTGTCAACAACTAACACAACCATACTAATGTTGATCAGAAGAATATTCATGAGTGAGCGCGGAATCGAACTCGGGATACGCTTCATAGTCTCGCGTTAACTACTTCAGCCAACAGTATGCTCAACTAATTAAACAAAATTTTAAGCAATCCAATTAGGTATAATGGAAAAAAAAATTCAGAAAAATGGGACATGAAAAAAATTATCAAACGGCAACACGGGTATTAAAAAACAATAATGTGTTACCATCAGGTTGATACAGTTCTCGTATGCAATATCCTAATAATAAATTTTTTTTAAATAAGAACTGTTATCATATTCAACTAAGCCACCTAGCAAGTGGTGACAAACACAATGCACATGAGTCATGATGATGAAAGCGTTGCGGCTTTCGAAAACAGCTGTTCTGCTCTGCTGTGTAAGTTGAATAACTAAAAACTGATGTTGACTTTCCTTTGTGCCTTGGAATATTTATCATGGCTTTCTGAATTTCAAATACAAAATTTCGAACAATTAGCCTATAAAATCTTAAATTCATTTTAAGCAATCACTTTCGAAATATTTGGAAGAAAAATATGTTCATGCGTCTGCTTGAAAATATTTCATTTAAAGTTTTTGTATATCGACGAATTTCGGAAAATGTTAATTTCTAATATAAACTCTAGTGCTACCCTAATGTGTACGTGTGTGTATACATGTATGTGTGTTTGTTTATATTAACAATTTTGTGTGTTTCCCTGGAATTTCCTTTCGATATCTGTATTTACTTAGTTTCTTCCATTTGCTTTCATATACGAGTGAAATTTCATATATCCTGAAATTCCAAATATAAACTGTTTCCACTTTTAACACACAACAATCAAGTGTAAAATTACATTGATCATAAAAATTTATATTTGTAAATTTATGCACACTTATGTGTATGTTTATTATTACATTGTTGTAAAAGTTAAATTACAAAGAAAAATTGGAAGATATCAGAAAAAATAAGGTTTTCGTTTTCAGCTGCCATGAATAAAAGCAAAGCGATACAATTACAAATGGAATTGTAGGAAAAGATATTAAGCATTTATTGTTTGGTAACAACATGAATAAATTACTTGAGATAATATTCATTTGAAAACAAGTTAGAAAATTACTTGAGATAATATTCATTTGAAAACAAGTTAGAAAATTGTTATTAACAGACGACGTATTTTATTTATGTTTTGAAGATTCACAAACGCTTATTAATAAATATTGAGGTACATTAACTTTTAAGGCTATGAGGTTTGTTCAAAATGTGTGGTGAATTTTTCTCAATATACAAAAAAAATGGGAGAATTTGAGGTTAGGAAGTAAATTGGTATATATTAAACTTTTTACACAAAATTTTAGGCAAACTCTTTGAACCATTTTTTCAATTCTAACTTTTATGAGTCCCACAAACAAAGTTAGTACGATCAATAGCTGAAACTGTTAACATACGATCGACTACCACTATTAAAAGCAAAACAAAACAAGTAAAAACGTTATATTCGACTGGGTCGAATCTTAAATACCCTCCAAATATACTCTAAAAATATGTAAATGCTTGGGATGATAAATTAAAATAACAAATTTTTTTTTTGGTAGGGTCATTTAGGGGTGAAGGGGGAGGAAGGGTAGGGCAGAGGAGTACCAGGTATCGTCTCAGCTTCGTCATTAAAGCTTAAAAATTTTATTTTTAAGGAATGTAGGCTTAAGTAAAACAATTTGTTAAATTTTATGCTATTTTTGCACATAATGACGCCCACTAAAGTGGGCGGGGTCCAAACAATTTTTTATTTTATGGCTCCAAGTTTAAGGCGTTGGACCGCATTTGACATAAAAATATATCATTTGCTTAACCAAATAACTTTAAAAATTATGTTGTTTCTGCTGGGTTGGTTTAGTTCTTCTTAGGGGAACTTTTTTCCCTCCTGCCCGATTTAGCCCATCTTCGAACTTAACCTGCTCTAATCTTCAAAATATATTTGTACCAAATTTTAAGGGTCTAGCTCTTTTCGTTTGGACTGAATTGTGATTTCCACAGACGGACGGAGGGACGGACGGACATGTTCAGATCGTCTTAGATGTCATCACTGATCAATAATATATGTACTTTATGGGGTCTGAGATGGATATTTCGATGCGTTACATACGGAATGACAAAGTGAATATACCCTCCAAATTCTTTTTTGGAGGGTATAAAAAAAACTTCTGTGTAGGTCTTAAATTTTTTTTTTATTTGCACGCACGTCCTCATTTCGTTTTATGTCTCGCATAGAGTTCTCATATTCACATATAGCTGAAACCGATTTGTATTCCAGCCAAACCAGATGTGGGTTGATAACAAATTATTCTCAATTCCAACAAACGTTATCGAAAGAAACACCATACCAGAATAATTTGCATTGACTTTTAGAAATGCCCACGTTTCTAATTTTTAAAAAGGATGTAATATTACATCAAGTATTCACCATTTTTTAAAATATTAAGTAAAAATATATTCAAATCACGTTTGAAACTCTCATCTTATTTCTATTTAATCATAATACTCTTTTCAGTTTTTCCATTTTCTTAATTTTGTTCTTGTGTTATTTTTTAGTTTTCCTTTTTTTTTTTTTTTGATACAATAAACATTTTCTGTTGACTGATTTTCTATAATACGGGTATATGAAAATTCTGATACACAATAGAATGTCATCCGTTTTATGGATTTTTATCTTATAGTTTTTTTTTTCGTGTTGTACTCTATTTTTCATAAACATTTATTTGGGGTGTTTTTGTATATGACTTTCGTTCTTAACGATTATTTGTTGTGTAAAGAAAAAAAAAATCTTTTTGGTGTTGTTTTTTTTCGTGATTTGCTACTGATTACAATTTGTTAACTTTATATAAATTTTGGTTGTGTTGTTTTGTTAAATTTTTTCAATTTCATTTATGTGATGAGTTGCTTGGCAGCAAAAACCTATATTCAAGAAAATACAAAATCTCATTAAAGTTAGGGTTCGATTTTGTTAAAATTTCCATTTTTTGTGTGTAGTTTTGTCAACTTAAATTCCTGCTTGAGGGCTGTCGTTACTTATATTTGCTATCACATGAATGGTAATAATATAATGTTGGGCAAAAAGTCACAATGCTGTTATACATTTTTAAACAGATGCCAATGCATTATATAGAAGGCTTAACAGGGTTAAAAAAAAACAAAATTTAAAACAAAATGTTTTAAGAACTTCAAAGGGCATAGATTTTTAAAGTAGTTGATGGTATTAATGCTGAGATTTCTCAGCATTTATTACAAGGGGGACAGGTAAAAAAAATACAAACTTCGAAATCATCACAAATAAGTTTATCAAAAATCTAAGGATGGCAAATTTTTTATCCTTCACAAAATTTTTTTATGTCTAATTCTGTCCAATCAGCATTCGATTATGTTAAGATAGAAGCTGTTTCAGCATAATTATTTTTTAAATCCCATTCGTTATATGTTATTTGGGATAATCACAATGGAAACGAAAAAGTATCCTTTTTTTAGAAAGCATAAAAAAAGGACCTCCCTAAGGAAAAATGGCGAATAGTTAATAGAGCTTATGTATTTATTTATACAGTCGAATCCGCTTTAGCGCAACACGCTTTACTGAAAAAAAAACGGATTGCTGAAAGCGATACAAATCCCCGCACTGATTTTAAACGCAGCTAGTTTAATTCACTTCGCTTTAGCGAAACATCGCTTTACTGAAAATATCGTATTACTGAAAACCAAAAGGAGGCCCACAACTACGTTTTGTATGAAACTTACTTCGCTTTAGTGAAAAAATAAACAATGACATCGAATCGATTGCATAGCTTAAGGCTGAAAAAATTGTGCATGTTTTGTCCGTTAAAAAATTAAATGGCAAAATGTATTTGTCCTTTTCGCTCTTACGTACTTTATTGTATTTTTCTATTATATTGTCAATGCAATTTGCTAGACATTTTCGAGGAATTCGTGAAAAATTTCAACAACAAAATGAATAATTCTATGAATAATAAAATAAAACTATTACGTTAAATTGACATAAAAAATATATACAGATTGGATATAAAAAATATTGTTTTACTGATTTTAAGCAGTACGCTTACAGTTAATAAATTTCAGTAATCCGAACTTCGTTTTAGAGAAAAAATCGGATAACTGAAAATATTGGGTTTTGCTTATTTCCTGTAAATCGGAGTCGACTGTATATTTATATTTTATTTTTTTAATGAATATTTATTACAAATCCAGTCTCAAAGTAGCTCTGAATCAGTCAACATCAAGCCTCGTTGGCAATTATATATTAAGTGCAACCGGATTTCTGATCATTTACTCTCTTTCGAGTAACTGTATAGATTTACAACTCTTCTGAGGAATTTTCCGTCCTTAACTACTTCTGACGTGACGACATAGATCGGCTACAGTCAAGTACAGTAACGGATAAAATACGAATTAATAACATCGTCGGCATACGGTGCCAGTCACCCTGTTGGCTACCGTGCACCGACACTTTGCAAATTTATTTTGCAAAGTATTTTAAATACAAATTTATTACAAATTATTAATGTCCGACCAAACGTTCGGGTTTGGCTTCTTCTATTAAATTACTATTATTATTGTAGTTCTTCTATTAAATTACTTATTTACCATAATTTTTTTTTTTTTAGTACGTAAAAACACAAAGAAGACAAATTAAAATTATTAAATGTGTAAAAATTTCGTTGTAATTTTCAAACTCGTTAAAAACTACAATTAAAATACGTATTCTATTATTTATTTATAAAAAGTCGCATTTTTCAAACATGCCTAAGTTGTGTTATGAATTCGTTAAATTTTATTTTGTTTAAAGTAAATAACTTTCCCAGACATAAAGAAGAGTCCATTCCAGGACACAGTTTCTGGGCATTTACGAAGTAATACAGAAAGCGGTCCCGTGAAGGCAACCACACTAGAAAAATAGGGGGATTGTTTTAGTGGAAACACCACTCGAAGCAGATGGCGATGGTCACTGCAAGTGCGAAAGCATTTTAAACCCTCTTCACTCGCCAAAAAGAAAAAAGAAGTAAATAACTTAAGAAAAAGTACAATTGACAACATGTTCGGCTTCGACTGAACTTTGGAAAATATACTGGTGTTTGGATTAAGATTCGTTTTCGGTATGAAGAAGTATATTCGGTCGGACGCTACAAATTATATAATTTAGTTAACCGTGAATAGTAACAAACAGAACAAAGTCTGACTTAGTCTACTGAGGCACTCAGATGCTCGTTGTAGAGACGGGAAAACTGCACAAGGTAGACTGAAAAAAGCTATAAACTTTTGAGTTATTTAACCCTATTTGTCTTAAGTAATTTTGTAAAAAATTATGAATCTAATCCCATCAAATTCAGGTATTTATTCCAAAATTTCTTTTTTAAATTTGCAATAAAACTTTTTTTTTGGGACATGCTTTTATTTTAAATATTTATATAGAATAAACAACAAAGAAGTAGTTGATTTTTGTTTTTTAGTTATGAGGGTATGAACTCTACCAATACAATGCACTGAACATAACTGACAGCGTTTGACGTTCCGCCTGATTTTGTAAGGTGTTGGCGTTTACGCCGCAGACGTTTTTCGTAGTACATTAAAGATTATACAAAAAACGTCTTTGGCGTCTTACACGATCAGGCTGATTATCATGTCGTAAAGTGTAAAAGAACAGCACCCTCCTCCGTGTCCCCTGTAGCCAAATATTAGCCAGCGGAGTCAACGGTTAAAATAGCTACAAAAAATTCTCTATCTTTCCATTTTGCTTTTGCTGGCCTTTCCATACTATTCTCTCCCTTCAAGGTCCGGTACAATGCACTGCATATATTTGGGGATTGTCCCCTGAATGCTGGTCCGATATAAAAAAAAATATTAACAGGCAAAGAAGGTACCACACCCACATTTAGCTCTTTAGCACATAATCAGGCATGTTCCAGAAAAGTAAAAGTAAATGAAGTTAATTTTTTAAGTTTTTATTTTTGATTTTATCCAAAATTGTTAGTTTTTTTGCTATAATTTCCGTATGCTTTTTAAATAATTTTTCATTTCTAACTGAAAAATGTAACAGCAAACTACTAGTTTTGCAGAAAATCAAAAATAAAAATTTAAAAAATTTAACTTCATTTACTTTTCTGGAACATGCCTGAATAGTATCAACCGCTGTCAGTAGTGTTCTACTGCCAGTGCTAATTCTTTGACATTGAAACAGACTGACAAGAACTAGCACAACTATGCATGCCATATTCATGAATGAGCAGAGTCGAACTTGGGAATTGTAGCCTAAATACGAACCACTTCGGCCAATAGCAATCTCAAATCGTCATTTGGTTTAATAATTGAGGACAGAAAATTTTGTTTTATTGTAAAGGTTGTACAAAAAGTTTTATATAAAAATTTAGTACAATTAAAATATTTATGGAAATTTATTCTATACCAAAATTGCACAAGTCGTGCTCAACTTATCAAACATAAAATTTTTCAATAATAAACAAAAAAAAAAAAAAAACAACAATAGAATTAAAGACTATAGGACCCCAACGCATGAAGCAAAAAAATTTTTAATTTTTCTTTGAGAACTAAACTACAAAAATCCTTAATGATTTCCACCAAAAAAATTAGTACCGTTGAATGGAAATATTTACACAAATTAACTAAACAATTTAAATGTCATTAAAAATATAATCGGAAGTTCATTAGAAAATATGTAATAAATTATTTTATTGCACTCAATGCCGCTTTGCGTTTCTTTATTACTGTTGTTCATAACTATTTATACGATGGCGTATGATTAATATTGAGTTTAAGTAAAAAAAAGCACGTATACGCTGTGATTGCCTCACATATTGGAGTACATGTTTAGCAATTTTTCACATACTCCTGTCATCTCCGCAAATCGCGTTACTTTTATAACGCTTAATTGCATGTTCACTGACTGCGTTAACAAATGCCATGCACAGAATACAAAACTGCACTGCAACGAATCCTGATAAAACCGCCATACGACGATAAACAAAATAAAAAATATGTTAACTAAACAAAAATAGGAAAAATGCATTAACTAAATCCCACAAACTGCTACAATAATAACCAGCCATAAGTGACCCTAACCTTGACCTAAACTGCAACTAACAATAGAAAGTTAGTGTAGCCATGCAGGCAGTAGCGTCAGCATTTCAGTCATTACAAGGATTATTTAAATTGGCTCGAGAGCATGTGCTAAACCCCCACACAAACCATATGGCACAGCCATCAAAACCGTTTAATTGCCTGTAAAATTTTTTAATGTAAACTTTTTCTTTCCTATTTTGTTATTACCTTTTTTTGTTTTTGTTCCGGTTGCTGAGTACAACTTTAGTAACCAACCAACAGCCAACAAATACATTGAATTCAACATGCCATTTTTAATAGTTTTCACTACAATAAAAATTGCTTATAGAAGTATTAACACGTTTACAAAGTAAATTTTCTCTTAAAAGAGCAAATTGAAATGCTTCCACCTTCACTACAAGGCCCCCTCTTCAGCCGCCATAGGAAAGGAAACGTAAACTTGTATTTCTTTTTTTTTTTAGTTGTTGTTTTAAAAGCTACAATCGTACATACTCGTGCAAGTGATCAAAGAAAAGTGTTTAAGAACATTTAGCAATTATTTGTTTCAGTTCCTGTTGTTGTTATTTTTTTATTTCTTTTCAGTTGTTGTGTTGCAGTTGTTGTTTTTTTATTTGCCATGTCATGTTTATTCAACATTAAGTTGCTGTCGTTTTCAATGCAAATAAACACAAGCATTTACATAAATTTCCACTGCCATATTGTGCAGCAATGATAAATATATAGCATTTTTGTTCTTTAAGAAAAGCAAGAGTTAATAAATCTGTGTAATAATAATTTGGAAGCTACTGTAGTTTAAAGCGAAAAGCAGCCTGAAAAAATGCCTTTGAAACATATTTTGGATGGCTAAAATTATATAAAATATTTTTCTTAAAAACCATTTAATAAACAATTTGATTTTTTTTATAGATTTTTGTTGCAACTAAGGGAAATAAACTTCCAAAGCAGGTAATCACATTCAGATGTTGAGATTTTGACAGGAAATATAATGAAATAATTTTTTAAAAATTTTACTGACAAAATAGAGGGTGTCAGCCAGAAGTAGTTTCGTCATTACATTTTCTGAATTTATTATACCCTCCAAAAAAGAATTGGCGGATATATTTACTTTGTCATTCCGTTTGTAATGCAGCGAAACATCCCTCTAAGACCCCATAGAGTATAAATATTCTTGCTCAGTGATGAAATCTAAGACAATCTAGTCATATCCGTCCGTCCGTTCGTCAGTGAAAATCACGATTCAGTCCAAACGAAACTATCCCGACTCTTGAGATGTAATACAAATATATCTTGAAGGATAGCAGAGGTCAAGTTCGTAAAGGGGCTGAATCGGGCCAGAGGGAAAAAAGTTCCCCTAACAAGAACTCAACCAAACTCTAAGAAACAACATAACTTATAGTATTTTTTTTGTAATTTAGTTAAGCAAATGCTATATTTTTGATGTCAAAGAAGGACTAACGCATTACACTTGGAGCTATAAAATAAAAAAAAAAATTATTTTTGTTATGCAAAAATAGTGTAACAATTCAACAAATTAATTTACTTAAGCCTACATTCCTTAAAATTCCGATTTTAAGCTTTAATAACGAAGCTGAGACGAAACCTGCTACTCCTCTGCCCTACCCCCTTCTCACCATTTGCCCCCCAAATGACCCTATAAAAAAAATTGTTTTTAGACTTAACTATCCCAAAAATCAGTTTTTAGTGTTTTATAACAGAGGAGAACTGTAGCCCCCACAGTCATTGCCAGACCGGCCCTGACAAAATGCAGTCTTAATACCCTCCAAAAAGAATTAGGCACCATAAAGTATGTATATGCTTGATCAGTGATGAAGTCCACTACGATATAGCAATGCCGATACACCCGTCTGTGGAAAACACGATATACTCTAATTTGGACCGCGCCCCCTTTAGTGGGCGTTGATTTACATATTATAAGAAACAATTGTGTAAACATTTTACAAATTGTATTGCTATTTAATGCATAAGCTTTTACGATGTTCTCTGATCTTAACCCTGCCCTACCCCTCCACTCTCCTAAATGGCCTTATAAAAAATTGATTTTAAATTTTTAAGATTTAGGTGAGATGTGTCTTCCACTGTCTTCCTCGGAGTGAGCCTGTATCGAGTTCCAAAATTGGGCACAAAAATGTCATAAAGGAACTGTGACCCAGCCGGTTAAGCATTTTCAACTTATCTCAGACCCTTTTTTTCACGTTGATATAAAATATGAATATGTAAATTAATTTTATGCTGATGGAAACTTGTCTCAGTCATGCTGCTCCCAACTCATTGGAATCGACCGTATTAAAATAAATTTTTTTCTTGTCAAAATGTAGTTGCTATATTCACTAAATATTTGGAGAGTATTTAAGATTCGACCGGGTCGAATATAACGTTTTTACTTGTTTTGCAATAATTTATTCAAATCAGGATGTTCAATGGGTTAAACGATTAATTGCTACAATTTCTTTTATTGAAATTGTCTTTTCAAATACAAATTTTGTGAATTGAGCAGCAGCAGAATCAGATGCATGCAACCAACAGTTTTCACTACAATAAGAAAATATCTCTCTTATATACTAGAGTTGTTAATTTATTTGCAAATATTATCAAATTAAACTTTAAAATGTGTTTTAAACACAAACACTAAATTTTCCATAATTTTTCGTAAAACGATTGAAATATGAGTTTCTAGAAAACAGGTTAAGGCTAAAATAAGGCATCAATATGACGTTGACACTTAAACATGTTTTTGGCATTTTTATTAATAATTTACTAAAATCCTGTTGTGTGTGTGTGTGTTATGAGCTTCATTCCCTGTCATTAAAGTTGCTTTTATAACATTTAAAATCCCATGAAAACTGAAATATCCTTTCCCACACTGTCATCTACATACACTGGCGCTCACCTGAATAGGTTTTGTAAACTTTTGCAATAGTTTTTAGCAATTTCCTCATGTTTTTTTTTAATTATTGCCAAAAACTTAAGAGTGAATTCAAAAAAGAAGTTGTGCCAATCATCCTCTAAAAAATTATTATTTTTTGCCACGCCTACATATACCGCCCCTTTTAATATTTTTTTCAGTGTGTCACAATTTTTAGTCCGCTCACAAATTTTTATGTACCCGTGCGCATGGCTCTGTAAGGGCTACACGTCTGTTTTTAATAGTTTGTTACTACAAAATTCTAGTCACGACTTAAAAAATCGGTTCGTACGCACCCCTTTAATACTAAACTTTGCCTGTTTCAGTGATGAAGGCACAGCACTGGCTACTGAACACAATGGGCAACGATTGACACCATCACGTACTAAAGAGCAGAGGAACAGCACCCTTCTTCGTCGGTCCTGTAGCAAAAAAATTAGCCGGCGCAGTAAAGAGGCTGAAATAGGAGCAAAAATAAAAAAATCTTTATCTTCAGCTGTCCTCTCAAGACTATCTCCCCCTTTTTATTTACGGAGCACTGCGCTGCATACGTAGGGATCATCCCTAGAGTGCTACTCAGAATTTAAAAAAAAAATTATGCGATATTAATCACCGCTTATCCCGTGGCAATCAACTGATCCATTCAAAAGTTAAAGCAGTTTGAACATTAAAATAATAGCATTTTTAGCGGTTAAAATTGGGGGGAAGTTGCAGGGGATGGCTTTTTTTTCACTGATCTCAGCCAATTCCTGAAATTTATTAATGCACGATTTCTGGCGAGAAATTTGCTAAAAGATATTGCAAAAATATGCCATCTATTCACATGAGCGTCAGTGTATGTGTGTGTTCAAAGGATACACATCGATGTGCATGTAGTTAAAACATTTATATAGTAGGATGTAGTACGAACACACATAAGCGTTTGTGTAAATTCCCATTCAATTTATGCACAATATGCAAGATTATTTGCCATAACAAGTGGTAAAATGTCGCATTTTATACACTCAATTAAATGGAAAATATATACAAACTCGATTTGTGTGACTGTGTTAGTGTTGTTTATTTGAGTTTATATGACTGAAGTTTATGTGTGCTTACGCCATAGTTTATGCCAAAAGAAAGTTGTAATGACAATGGCACTGGCACAATTATGGCTGCCTGACAACTCCATGCCAGAGTGCTGGGTTGGTTTTTGCAGTGCGAGATTTGGCTGCTGTTGTTTAGTTTGGGCCAAATATTATTCTCATACTCGTATACTATTTTGTATTTTAGTTTCTGTTAATGTTTTTATTTCTAGTTGTCGGTTGCAATAAAATTTTTAATGTAGTTGTGGTTTTGACACAACAAATTTTATATAGTTTTTGGCGGCGGCTTCACTGATTATTGTCTGTATGCTTTTATTATTTTGTATTATTTCAGCACTTGATTGGAAAATGTTTGAATTCGGTAGCATACGGCTGTGACTGTGTATTTGAAATGTGGGTATGAATATGTGGCGTTCATGTAATTGCCAGTGTGTGTGTGTGTGTATTAAATACCCAATTTTAATGGGAGTACTTTTGCAATATTTTTGCTAGTTTAAAGTAACTGCAGGTGTGGGTGTGTGTGTGTATTATAAATATTTAATGTAACAATATATAGTTTTAATAAATGCAAGATTTGCTTAAATGAAAATTGAATATTTGGAAATTAGAATTTCATTTATTATTTGTTATTTACTCAGACAACAAAATTCTTGTTTAGCAAAATTGATTTTCAAGAAAATACTAAATTTAAGAATATAAAATTATCTATAGTTTTTAAAAAGAAATTTCATTTTTACTGCATTTCCCAAAACAGTGAAACAAACACATCTGCACCTACAACAGTTACTCCTTGTATTAATAGAACTATTTTCGGTTTAGTAAAATGTCTAAAGCACATGTTGCACAACAGTTTGTGCAACAGCAGCGTATAATTTAAAACACATACCTACATACGTGTGTCGTGTTAAAGTTTTATAGAAGTCATAAATTGTGAAAGCAAACATCCTACAGACAACTGAAGAGAACAAATTCGTTTAAGCTGTTTTCGGTACTATTCAGCTTTTCGTACTGGTCAATTTTAAGAAATGGGCAGCTCTGGTCGCTGTAAAGCTTTTCAGTTCTCGATAATAGAATTTACGATCCAAATGTCCAACTTTAATGTTTAAAAAGCTATACAAATCTAAGGCGAGCCAAATGTATAAATTTAATAGTTAAAAAACTATAAAAATCTAAGGCGCGTCTGATTAGCGGTGAATGATGTAGTTTTTCCGAGTCCTATAAAATAATGTAAACCACTAATTGATTAGATATATAAATTGGGAGTTTAAAAACAAAACAATCACTTTTCCAATATTTTCATTCACACAAACGCATTAACTGACTTTGAACATATTAGTAGCGATCGACATTGTCTGCCAATACCAACAATAGCTGATTAGTCGATGAAATCGATATTTAGAGTCGTTTAAAAATGTTAAAAAAAAATTTTTATTTAAAAAAATTTTTTTATTTAAAAATTTTTTTTTTGAGATTTCTCGAACTCTCTACTCACCCGAATCGGAACCGATCAAATTCTCAAAAATTCTAAATATCGTAAAACACTTTGGAAGTTTAGTGCGATTGGGTCAAGCCGTTCCGACACACACCCTCTCAGGAGTAGTCAGGGATCTCAAAACGTCGAGATCTGACGAAAGTTTGATTTTTGCAAAACTGGGTAAAACCAATAAATTCCCGATTTTTAAAATAGTTTAAATTTTTCTACCGGGAAGCCGAAAATGTTACAACAGCTGCAAGAAAATAAAGAAATATTGTTGATTTTGCTCTTTCCCTCGAACGATATCTTCACCTAGTGACAACAATTGGGGAACTACTACAAGAAGGGAGTATTTTCGACTTATCACGTAACTAAATTAACAATTTCCAAATAACCGATTAAGAAGATATTTTCAGTTCACAAAATAGGAAGTTATTTGTGGTTTTCGCAACTATTATATAGTAATTTATAAAAAAAAAAATTCACACATGAAGGTACATTTTTATTTTTCGAAATTATTAATTTTATTATTAAGGTAAGAATTTTTTTATCCGGATTCAAATTCAAATCTCCAATCTGGAAATTATTACTATTTTTTAATTTTTACTAAATTCAAGTTATTTTATTAAGACTGGAATATTTAGGATATTTTTGAAATCATCAAACTAGCAGAATGGATAAGTATTGATTTCGAGGCCGCTACGCCATCTCATCGGCGTTCTTTCTCCAATTTTTCCCCTTTCCACGGTAGTACAGGGTGTCTGGTGTTAAATTTATATTTTTATATACGACTAGTTCAAAAAGTAATAAACGGTGCGGAGGGAGGGTGGCGCCGTTGGAATTATCGATTGTGCGCTTTTGTCAGTCACGATGTCGCAGTGGTCGAGTGAACATCGCACATTCGCTGTGGATACATTTTTTAAGAGTAAAATGATTCTTACACTCAAAATATTCTGTACGTAAAATTAACTGAAATTGTCATATAAAATAAATGAATATTCGATTAAAAACCGGTCAACTTATTATTCATTTAACTTTAACAAAAATATCATTTAATTTTAAATGTTAAAAAATTAACAGACTTAAATCTGTAAAAAATATTGCTTTTCTCTTTTATTTTGTTAGCTCAAAGAGAAATAGTATTGTTTGAATCACTTAAAATTAAAATTGCTTAAAATTTTAAATGTTTGTTCATTTAAGAATTATTATACGGAATACTTCTTGAATAAAGTACATTCCGTTTCTTTAATAATATTGTGAATATACTTACAAATAAACATCGGACAATATTGAAAGCAACAGAAAATCCGTATTAATGTGTAGTTAGTTTTTTGAATGACTGTTAGAATCAGTTAAAAATAAATTTGCTTACATTTTTAAATGCTTATGCATTTAAAAATGACTGAACGGAAAACTTCTTGAACAAAATACATTCCGTTACTGTCATAATTTTGTCAGTGTACGTAATTGCTCGTCAATAATTTTGTTCAAACTTCGGCATTCGGCGAACAAGTGATGGACCGAGTGTAAATTTAATTCGTTCGTGGGTGCAGAGATTCCGGGCAACTGCTGCGGCTATGAGTGTCCCACGCCCAGGGCCAAGTCGATCTTCAAGGACTTTCGAAAACATTGAACTGGTTGAAAGCAGTTTATGTGAAAATCCGCGACTTTCTATACGGAAAAGAGCAGCCTCACTGGAACTTCCAAATTTTAAAAAAGAATCTGAAGTTCCATCCTTTTAAAATTCAAATCGTTCAATAACTGAGAGAAAGCAATTTTTGATTTACGCAAAAATTTTTTGTGAAACAATGTTGGGGCGTTTTCGCACTGTCAACACCATTTTTGGAGGGACGAGCCTCATTTTCACTTAAACGGTCACGTTAACAAGCAAAACTGCCGTTACTGGTCTCCCAGAACCCGTAACCCTCGATTGAAACATCAAAAAGCATTGCATTGGCCCAGGGTAACTGTTTGGTGTGCCTTATCCACGCATGAGATAATTGAACCATATTTTTTTCAAAATTTGTTGAGGCCAGGCGGAATTACGGAATTCTTTTTGTCAAACCTGCGAGTACATCCGTCGCACTCTTCACACACTTGGTTTCAACAGGATGGCGCGACTGCACACAGAACTTTGATGAATTGGCTTCGGGAAAATTTCTCCCAAAACCTGATCAGTCGCTTTGGGGACATCCCATGGACTTTTGTTGTTGTTATGGGGCTACCTCAAAGAGAGGGTTTATAATGACAAACCCCAATCTCCTGTGGCTTTAAAGGAAAATATTCGTAGAGAAATCAGCTCAATTGAATCAAGTTTACTGCAGCGTGTGGCGTAGAACCCAAGACCCCGTTTTGGACAGTGTGTTAAAATATTAAATTCGCATTTCCATTCTATCGTTCAATGCTCTTAATAAAACTTTGGTGTCAATTATTACGTTTTTTATTTAAAATTTAATATATAAATCTGCTACCAGACATCCTGTACTAGTCAAATATTTGATATTCCTAATGACTGCTGTAACTGTGCAACTCTTTATCACATCATACTGGCAATCGGAGCCATTAATGTTCAGTGACCCGAGCCTAATGCTGCATTTAGACTACTGCCGAAGTTGGCAATTTTTTTGTCAGTTCTTGGCAGTTACGTGTAAACGTCAGTAAAAGTATGCAATTTTTATTGCATTATAAAATGCCATTTGAAATGACAGTTGGTAATGCCACAAAAACTGTCATCGTGTAAACACCCTAAATTTGTATTTTTGCAGTTAATGACAACCCTGGCGAAAAAATGAAAATTTTCATTTTAAACTGACAAGCTTGGCAGCACAAAAGGCGTTTTTTGCAAAATGGAAATGTAAGTTTTACTTTATTTATATTATGTATAATTATTAACTGTTACATTTACTGTAGCAGTTTATTTGTTTAAACAAACAATAAAATATTTTATTTAATAATTATTATAAACTTATTTATTTTCAGCTTACCAAGTACACAAAAGCGGCAACGCAAAATTGAAAAAAAATGGTTATCTGAGGAGGTAAATCTCCTCATATCGATGATGGAGGAGCGCGAAGCACTTTGGAATTATGGTACGCAGGAGTACCGTAATCGGGACTTAAGAGAGTCCAAGTGGCTGGAAATATCCCAGGCAACCACTCGCAGCATTGCCGACTGTAAAGCTCAGTGGAACACTGTGAAAAGTCGGTACAACGTAAGTATTTTGTTTAAAAAGAGCATAAACTTTTGACTTAAAATAAATTCTATATATTTATTAGACTGAACGTCGCAAAGAGTGTTCGACAAAGAGTGGTCAAAGTGGAGAACGCTACTCATCACGATATGAGTTTTTCAATGCCCTATCTTTTTTGAATAGCGTTTGTGAGCGACCAGCTGGTTCTACATAAACCAATATGGTAAGTTCAGTGTAAATAATTGTTATTTTAGGATTATTATTAATTGTCGTCATTTTAAATTAGATATCATCAGAAATTGAGGTGCTGGACAGCCCCATCACTATTGAGTATGTGTCCGATGGAAATAGCGATGAACTAGAGAGTTTGTCTACTCCTAAGCGAGCAAAACTTGTTGCACCAACACCAGAACGCACGGCTCTGCTCAATAGAATTACCAACTATCTGGATACACGTTCCCAGGAGCCCTCATGGAAGAGAGTTTTTGCAGAACATGTCCATTGCGAATTGGGCCGCTATGCAGAAGCTGACGCGCATAGGTAAATCAAATAATTTTGAATTAATTATAGATTAAAATTAAATTCTTTTTCCAGATTAAAGAGACAAATAAATTCCCTGTTGGACAACTTTGAACCAAGTGACATTGAAGAAAAGTGATTGTTTTATATGTCTGTGATTGTTTTTTGTGTAATGAGTTATATTTTTTTTTTTGTTATTTAGCTAGTAAGAATTTTTGAACTATTTTTTTTTTGTTATTTAGCTAGTAAGATAAAAAATAAATAATAAAGAAAAATAAATATAAGATTTTGTAAAATTATGTTTTAATTTATATTTCTTAACTTTAGAAAACTGTATGTATTCATTTCAAGAATGTCTTATTCATATAAACAACGGTATTGCCATTGTATTTCACCTTCGTTTAAAAAAAAAATTTTGAATTCTTCTCTAACATCTTTTGCGCGATCACTGCCACGACCCTCATTAGTAAGCGGATGTAATGAGCGCAGTAAATCTCTATCATTCAACTCTCCATGCCAATTTCCACCAGTTATTGACCCATCTGTATTTGGTTGATCGTAATCTCCTGGTTGAGCATATGTAGACCTACGTTTGTTTAAAAAGTTGTGCAAAGCGCATATAGCAAGAACCGCTTTCTCAACTTTTTTAGGCTCCATTTCTATGGGCTTACGTAATATACGAAAACGAGCAGTTATAATTCCAAACACATTCTCAACTACACGACGAGCGCGCGAAAGTCTGTAACTGAAAATTCTTTCCTGGGTAGTTTGCTTTCGAAAATTGTATGGCTTCATTATGGAGGTTTCCAATGGGAAAGCATCATCTGCAACCATGACATATGGAACTGGAGTATTTCTTCCAAGGAGTGGTTTGGGTTGTGGTAAATTCAAAGAACCATTTTCTAAAGCCTTTGCTAGCATGCATCTCGAAAAAACACCTCCATCACTCTCCCTGCCTTTTGCCCCAACGTCTATGAACAAGAAGTTATAGTCCGCGTCGTCCATGGCCATTAAAACAATACTATTTTTAAGCTTATAGTTGAAATAAGCACTACCAGATTTTGATGGTTGCTGCACATCCACATGTTTACCATCAATGGCTCCAAAACAATTTGGGAAATTCCACTTTTGCCAAAATCGATCGGCAATCTCTTCCCATTCAGTAGGCGTGTTTGGGATCTGATAAAAATAATTCGTTTATATTATACCTTAATATTAAATATTGGAATATGAGAACATGTAATTATGTACTTACTTTCAAAAATTCATTTTTCAATGTTGCAAATAGTGCATCGAAACAATCAGAAATGATTTGGCAAATAACTGCTTTCGATCTTTTAAAAAGAAACATTAGACTGCTATAGCTGTCTCCTGTAGCTAAATACCGCAGTGTTATAGCCAGTCTTTCACCGGCAGGAATTGCTTGTCTCATCACTGTGTCTTTTTTAGTTATTAGTGGCGAAACCTTTTCCAATAAATATTCGAAGTCATCTGCTGTCATACGTACAAATGACTTAAATAATTCGGGATCTTGCGCCGCTAGCTTATTGCGAAATGAATGATAAAAACCACTTCCTTCTAAAAACAGTGGGCGCATCCACTGTGAACGCCGTTTTCTCGATCGCTTCTGGTTCGCAGCTTCTTCCTCTTCTAAGAGGAGTAGGGCACCAGCACAAATGATAATATCGTCTTCACAATCCATTACATAAGCAATTATTAAATTTATTAATAAGCACATAACAATCAAAATAAACTTTGTGAATAATTTTTGTGATAGCTGCTGTCAGTTGTGTAAACAGGGTTGGCAGTACACTTGTCAAAAAAAAAAAAAGGTGTTCTATAAAATTACTGCCACCTACTGACAATTAAATTTGATGTCATTTTCTACAACGTGTAAACACTTGGCAGTATTGCAATGGCAATTAACTGACAAACCTGTCAGTAGCCGGCAGTAGTCTAAACGCTACTTAAGCCTTCATCACTGAAACAGACCGACAACAACTAACGCAGCCAGGCCTTATGGTAGGAACACAACTGCGACGAACGACGAATTTTTGGTCGCGAATATTCGTCGCCAAAAATAAAACATATTGGAGTACATGAAAATGCTGGTGTTGGTCGAAATTCGTCATACTCAGCGAAAGTTGAAATAGATTTATTTCTAATTGTTTCGTCAGCGAACGACGAACAAAACAGTATCAGGTGACCAGGTTTCATATACTCAAACTCGTTTTTTGTAAAAAAAAAAATAGTTCACTACTGTATTGTTGCATGTAGCACGAAAATTTTCAGTGCCTACTAAAAATGAGTTCACCAATTCACAAAAATTCGGACGACTTTTTATTAATTTTGAACACTTTTTATAATATAGTATTTCTTCCTATTTCCTACTTTTTCATATGGTCACCTCATCAGCTGTTAAATGAAAAGAATAGTTTATTTATAGAAAAACAACAATTTCAGAATATATATACAAAAGGGAATTTGTTCTGGAAAAAATGGACAACACCAGGGTAATGATTGAATGTCTAAACAATGTGGCAACAGAGGATTACAAGGATTTTTAAAAAAATTAAAAATTTTTTTTTTGTTCATTATTTTGTTCATTATTTTATTATATTCTGATATTTTTAAGCTTAATGTCTCTTTATTTTAATTTTATTTCTTAATTTCAACATTTGGTCACTCCTTTGTGTGACTTCTTCAGGAAATTAATTATTTTAATTTATTCGTCGTTATTGTGTTTCATACGACGAATTTATAGAGCGAATTTTTACCAACGAATTCGTCATACTGAACGAAATTCGTCGTTCGTCCCAGTTGTGTTGCTACCACTACTGCTGATCAGAGTGAGTACGGAGTGAATCTCCGTTCCATAGTATCGCGATGACTACTGCAGTCAACAGCAACTTCAGTATTTAATATAAAGTAACATGAAAACCATACAAAAGAATTTAAATGAGCAAATAAAAATGAAAAATTGCCTTTTATTTGCATCTAAAAATATGATCCCATTTCATTCAAACCTGCTAATGTTTCATTAAACGCCATGGAAGAAAGCACTTATTAAGAAATTCGATTCTTTCCTTTCTCTGGCCATAAACACGCACACACACACACATTTAGAAACCAAATTCTACCTTAATAATATAAATTTCTTATTGTAGCCTTGAACATAATATAAAGCATATTTAGAAAGGAAAAAAATTATGTACTAATAAAAGTTCTTAAGGATAATTTTTAGAAAAACATTCCACAACAATGCAATCGTTGAAGAAGACCATAAAGATAAACTAATTTAATGTGCGTTGTACATTAAGCATGAATTTATAGGTGCGAGAGCTTTTCTAAAGCTCAACACTAAACACACGCACACGTACACCCATCTGCTCACAGCCATTAAGCTTAAACAACTTGAAACGTAATGCTGGATTTATCATTAAGCAGATGAACAATAAAAGGTGTTATAAATCTTTAAGAGCTAAAATTTTTCTTTTCCTTTACACGCACAAAATTTTGCTAAAGATTTTCAGATATTTACTGTTTTTTTTTTTGTAATAATACATTATAAACTCACTGAAATAATGCATACATTTTGGCTTAAGAAAAAATAAAGAAATGCTGCCTGCCTGTCTGCCAAAGTTATACAAAAATCCTTGGAAGAAAATCTGGACTAGGGGACAAATACCTTAAGGGATTTTTTCCGTTTGTTGAAAGTAAAAAAGAAAAGAAATTGAAATCTCCTCTGCATCCTTGTACATTTTTAACTATTTAGCAGTGAAATACAGATTTGAAGAATAATGGTCGAAAAAGGTAAAGGACAGTGCGAGTGTTTATATATTTTTTACTATTCCTTTTTAGCCGAAAGCAAAACTGCTTGTGTTTGTTTTACGTATAGCAAAAAAAAAATGTTTCTTTCTGTGTGCAAGATGTAGAAGAATTTCTGTTATCCGTTGAAAACAAAATGAAAGGAAGAATTACTTTTAAATCAATATTGTATTCCTTAACGAAGTTTACACTAACATTTTTGTTTAAATAACCGTGAATGGAAGGGTTTAAGTGGAAGAAAAATTAGTACAGCAAAGCTTAACCATAAATAAATTGAAAAAATGATTTTAGATTGTTAAGAAAGTATACATTAAGGGTTCATTGAATTAATGTTTCTTCGCGCTATTAATTAAGTAATTAAAATTTTTAATTATACCAGCAACTCAATTATTTTTAGTTGGCATAGCTTTAGATGCTTATTAAATGAATTGTTTCCTGACAAGACTATAATTGCAACTTTGCGGAATTTTCATTACGCATGTAACCAATTTCCAAGAAATTTCGCCATCCCTAAAAGTCTGCTATAGTCTGCAGGCTTAGTAATAATGTGAGACAAGAGAGCATTTTCCGCTCTATTGCTTGCTTCCGTTACATTGAGCACAGGAAATTATATTTGAAAAAAAATGCTCTAACCCTAAATGTTATTGAAATGTTGTTAAATTAATTTTAAAAATATATTAAAATTTTTTTCTGACTTTCTAATAACCGTTTTTAATATTTATATTTAAAATATATACACTCTGCTTTTATCATATGATTTCTCTATACCTTTTGATTTATACAGGGTGGCCCAAATTGACTGAAGAGGTTCATATTCCTCATCACGTTTTTTATATTTAGTTTTTTATTATTAACTAGCTGCTTGGCGTTGCCCGTGTTTCCCAACTATTCGACTCTGTACAAAAGGTTTTCATTTAGTGCTTTGCACCACTGATTACTTGTGCCAAGTTTAATAACTTTTAGTAAAGGAATAAAAATTTAGGACTAAAAAATATTTTCGGGTTATATGGGCGCGGTCTGATGCGCGTGGTCTATTTCTATGATACTTTCCTAATATGTCAACTTCATAATACTGATAACTTGTGCCAAGTTTCGTAACTTTTGATAAAGGGATAAAAATTTAGAACCAACAAATATTAAATTCAGGCTAGTTAAGGCGTCCATAAATAACAATTCCACAAACAAACAACCAGACAGACACGGATTGATTTTTATATATAGGGTGTTTTTTTTATGAAGTTTTTTTTTTATACGAATCACTCTGTTGTCTGACAGCTGTTTTGACACTTTAAAGTGACATCTCTACTCAGTATTGTTTGGCAAATCATCATGAACAGGTTAACTCCAGAACAACGCTTCCAAATCGTGGAAATTTATTTTCAAAAACAGTGTTCAATTAAAAATGTTTATCCGCTTTTTTACCGCAAAATTCTCTTCAGTGATGAGGCGCATTTTTGGTTGAATGGATATGCCACAAGCAAAATTGCCGTATTTGGAGCAAAGATAATCCACTCGCCGTTCAAGAATTACCAATGCATCCCGATAAATGTACTGTTTGGTGCGGTCTATGGGCTGGTGGAATCATGGGTCCTTATTTCTTTAAAAATGAGGAAGAGGACGACGCGTTACCGTGAATGGAAATCGATACAGAATCATGATCAATAAATTTTTGGTGCCAAAACTTCAAGATATGGATGTAAACGAAATGTGGTTGCAACAGGATGGTGCTACTTGTCATACTGCGGGCGAAACAATGGACTTATTGAAGGAACATTTCAACGACAACATTATTTCGAGAAATGGACCGGTGAATTGGTCTCCGCGTTCGTGTGATGTGACGCCACTCGATTATTTTTTGTGGGGTTACCTGAAATCATTGGTTTACGTGGATAAACCAGCAACGATTGACGCTTTGGAAACCAGTATTCAACGTGTCATTGCTGAAATACGCCCTCAAATGCTTGAAAAGGTGGTCGAAAATTGGACCTCCAGAATGACCTATGTGCAAAATAGTCGTGGTGGCCATATGCCCGAAATTATATTTAAATGTTAAATGACAAGAAATTATCTACCAAACAAAAAATATTTCTTGGCCATTTCATAATTTGGCATGTGTTTTATTTAAATTTCAAATCAGCAAGCTCTTATAGAAACACCCTTTATATGATGTGCGCACCGCATTACAGGCAGTTAAATTCACATTTATTTGAACTGAAGTAACTTTAATGTAAATTAAATTCTCCTGTTATGAAAAGAATCCATGGCGGACATTTAAGGGACGTTATATTCCACACATAATGGCATCAATAGGTCTTTTAAACAAATAACGAGTTTCGATGATATCTCACACACACACACTTCATTTTATTTAAATTTGTGTTAACGCTCAAAAGTATGCTTTTTAAATGGCAAAAAGATAATAATGGCTTATTGTTGTTGAGAGTTTTCTTAAATTTTAGTAGCTGAAGTAGTTGAAGTATTTCAACTACCGGACGATCGGAATGAACATGAAATTTTACTAGAATTAACTCTGAATGAAAATATTTCGCCACAGACCGTAATAAGAAAAAATTATTTATAAACAAGATTTTTTCGAGTTTTTTTTTTCAAGAGCCGAACTGTCGGCTGCAGTACAAAAACAAAAAGTTTGGTAGAATTTGGCAAATTACTTCTCTTCAACGCCAAAATATCCAAAAATATTCCCTATCAATATATTTTCATATTTTGTTATTTTAATTCTTTTATAGCTTTTAATTTATTTAAATTAAATTGCAAACGATACAAATTTAATTAATCATTTTTTTTCTTCAAACTTTAACTTAATTTCCATCGTCGTGGTATTTTCCTAATTTATATAATATGAATTATTTATTCCAAATTTCTATTATTTGTTCTATTTTTGTGTTGAATGAATCTGAGAAATTTTGTGGTTAAAACGAAAATTTATTTGTTGTGGTTTTTCTATTTAATAATTCCATATTTAATGAAATTTTAATTTAATTTTAAGCAAATAAATGTGTAGAGAAAGCATTTTTGCCAATAACAAAAATATTTCCCTAGTTATTTATTCATACGGACTGTTTGGAAATAAATAATGGAGATAAATCTTTGTTTAATAAAACAAATAAATGAAATTTTTAGAAACTGCAAATACAGGTAAATTGTGTATAATTAATAGTATTTTAAATAGTTCGAAAAGGTAAATATTTTAATGCAACGTCACAGTTTTCCGTGGCAAAATTTAACAGCAGAGATTTTGCAGTATTTTTGTTAACGTGAAATATCTACTACTTTTCTTCCTTTTTTTTTGTATTAATTACTTATCAATTATATCAGACGTATTATCACATATTAGAATTTAATGTAACGCCCTATTTAATTTATGACAGGAAATATTGAGGCAGATAAGCTAGCAAAGATGGGAGCATTAATGACAAACCTCACACAAGAAAATCCCAAGCCATTACAAGTTTTTAAAAACGAAGTAAAGCAATGAGCTATAGAATTCCATACAAGAGATTAGAAATTCTATGCGGAAACCCAAATGGTAACAGGACGAAGGAAATGCTAAGATTAAGTAGGCCCGCACTACGGAGATTGGTTAATATAATAACAGGACATACAGAACTAAGGAATCACCTGGCACGCATGGGTATCGTTCACGATGTAACATGCAGAGCCTGTCTGGAGGATGACGAAACACTTGAGCATTACTTGTGCTACTGTCCAGCTTTCAGTCAAGTCAGAAGACAAACATTTAATCAGGAAATTATACAGGATATGGAATTTCTTAGGGGTTCTAATTGGAGAGACTTAAGAAGATACATTGAAAAAACTAGGTTCTTAACGTAATCAAATTTTAAAGGTTTCCATGGTTTTTGATGGAGGCTGCCTATAATAGAATGGGAACTCCTTATAATAGAGTGCACAACAGGCCTATGAGGCTTAAGTGTAATCCTGAACGGATTGGGACAGCTCTTGCTTATGACCCGCTCTTCAACCTAACCTAAACTAATTTATGACAGGATCAATCGCTGTTGTTAAGATTCAGTGGGCAGTTTTACGCCTTCGCAGGTGAAACAGTTGGGCAATAATTAACACAACCATGGGGTAGGGCAGATCAGAAAAATTCGGTCTCATATTCATGACTGAATGCTAGACGGAACCCAAGACCGCCAGTTTTGAGGTCCACAAGCAGCCAACATCACCCTCTGAATATATAATCGATTCGAGATATAAAGCGTGGGCAAATTTGAGGTCAGGAAGTAAATCGGCTTTTTTTTTGGGCAATATGCAGTTTTATTGATGCCAATGTAAAGTTCAAATATGGGAATTAGTTATGGAATATCATGCCAGGTAAATGTCCAACTCGGCAGATGTCCTCTCTTTTCACAAAATTTGGAACCACATTTTACAATTAAAAGCTTCGCTTATCTCTTCAATCCAGAAACGAAGTTCTTCTTTCAGAGCGTCAGGTGTTTGTGGTTTGTTCAAGTAAACAAACGGCGTTAAATCACAAGAACGAGGCGGCCAATTGATACCCCCAAATCGAGAAATTACGCGACCGGGAAATTTCTCAAGCAATAATTGAATTGTTTGGCCGGCTGTGTGGTTTGTGGCGCGCCGTCTTGCTGAAACCAGAAGTCAGTGATGTCAACATTAGGCAATTGTGGCCATAACAATGCCGTTACCAATATTTGGTAGAGCAGAGAATTTACGTTGACAGCGTTTCCTGGCTTATTTTCGTAAAAATACCGTACAATGATGCCACCTGACCACAAACCACAACATACGGTCACTTTCTTTGAATGTAATGGTTTTTCGAGAACTGGTATGTGGATTTTGTGGGCCCCATATGCCACTATTTTGTTGATTTCTAAAAGCGCTTAATTGAAAATAGGCCTCATCACTAAAGATGAATTCGTTGTTGAAAAATGTGTTGTTTTCGTTTAGTTTTTCAAATAGCCAATTCACAAACGTTCGACTCAAATAATAGTCAGCCGACTTTCCTTGGCTAAAATTTTTCAATTTTTTGCAAAATAAATGTGAAAGGATGACAGCTCAATTCCTGACATTTCATCATTTGACAGCCAATTTACTTCCAAACCTCAAATTTGCCCACCAAGTAATATTAACCCTCCGATGAGTGATAAGGTACCTAGGGACCTTTTTGCCTTTTCAAACTGAAATTACTCCTACTTCGGCCACTACAACCCCCCCCCCCCCCCCCCCCAAAGTTACTCTGTATTCCAAGAGTATTTTGTTGCGCATCTTTTGGAAAACAAATAAAGCCGATCGGATCATTACTTTAGGAGTTATTGAGGTTTTAGTGAGAATAGTACGCGGACGTATGAATAGGTCCGTATGGACCTTGTACTGAATTTCACTAATAAATGCATGTTTTTGGGCATCATTATAATTTTGTTGTTGTTTCAACACATAATTTACTTTTTCTGAACACAAAGACCTTAACTCAAAGACATTAGGGATGATGATAAAAACAAAAAATTAAAAAATATTTAAAAAATTATTTTTGTATGTAGAATTTAGTTATAAACAATAAAAACAAAAAAATATAATAAAAAAAAAAATTTTATATGAAAAAAACATGATTTACAAAAAAGGTCCGTAGGGACCTTTTCACACGGCCGTGAAGTTCAGAACTGTCACTAATCGGAGGGTTAATTTTTTTGTTTTAAATTTAATTATGGATTTTTAATTGAAATAAAGGAGCGAGCATTTAATGCACAGAAAGGCAAAACGTTTGGCTTTAATTTAAAGAAACTAAAAGGAGTGTGGTTTTGTGAAAACAAAACCAACGATAATCAGCTGCTATGCAGCATATGAAACCGGGCAAAGAAGGTAACACGCGACAAACCTTTTCAAATTCTTCTGGTTTCTTGACCTCTTTTTAATTATTATTATATTCTGAATATATAAAAATATCAGAATATAATCACAAACCTTTTCTATATTTTTGATAAAAATTATTATAAGAAATATATTAAAATTTGAGATCGCCCAACTTTTGATAATTAAATAAAATAAAACGAGTTATTAAATTTGCCACTGACTGTTATCCCTTCCCATACTGCTGCTGCTGCTTTTGCTTTCTGTTTAATCATCTTTAATATTTAAAGCTGCATGCCATGAGAGTAGACGGAGGCGATTATTATGGGTGGTTGGCTTAAAAGATTTATTGGTCTTGCTGTAAACAATATTAGTTTTTGTGCAGAATTTTATCCTTAGGCTAAAAATCAAAAACAAAATAATAGTAAAAAAAATAATAATGTTGTGCTTAAAAGAAAAAGTTGTCGTTAAAACCAAAGCAAAATGCTTACTTGCAGTTGTATGTCTGTTAATGTTCAAATATAAAACAAACTCTCAGGATATTGTTGTTTAGAAACAATATAAATACCAGCATATTTTTTTTATTAATTATTTGCTTTAATTTTTATTTATTTATTTTTATTATTATTTTTTTTTTGAAACTGTTAGAGGAGTGGCTTAACGATGTCCTTTGCAATGTTGCCGTTAGCAATTTAACCATTTATGAGTTTGATTTTTTATTTTTTTTTTTTTTGAGATGCGGAAGGAATTATGTTTACGATTATTGGGAAGGAGTTTTATTTTTATATATTTAACTTAAGAGATACAATAGAAATTTTTATTGCATTCATTAAAACAATGGACACAATGTACTGCGGAACTTCAATTGAAACACAGTTGAAATTAAATATAAAATCAATATAAAATTTTGTACGATAAAATAGCGCACGGTCTTAGCAAAGATATTAAAATGTTTATTAAAGACAATAACAAGTGTAGCAGCATTCTGCTTAGCCGGAGTCCTCGAGCAACAAGAGTCTCCAAGGATATTGATAACACTGCTCAGCAACAAAATCCCCCTTTAAATAAAACTATGTGGACTATATGCGCTATGGCTACCTGCGGTAAATTGACAATAAAATCCAAATTTTTTAACCGATTTTTATGACTTATATCTTATTTTATTTTTAAGATATGTAGCTCTCAAAAAAATGTGCAAACTTTTGAATATTTGCATTATCTTATTTTTAATACAATATTCTTAATATTCCAATCTTAATAAAAATTAATAAAATAGAATTTGAACAAATTCATTTATTAATAAAATAATACAAAAAAAAAATCTGCAGTCTTGCAGATTCGAACTTAAGCCCGTTGATAAAGTTAACAATTTACATAAGAAAGTTCGACTAATAAAAATTCATACATAATTTAAAATATTGCGGGGGCACGCGCACTTGTTCATTGTAAATTGACAACTAAATTCAATTACTTGAACATAAATAACAAAGAAGCTTTAGTTATCAGCAGCCGATGGCTCTGGAAAAAGCGAAAGAGATACATGGAATATTGGGAATATTAATCGTCAGGGTTGGGGAATTTCGTACTAACCAAAAATGTAATAACTTGAAAATATGAATGTGATAACTTCTCATATTCAATTTTCGTTAAAATATTGGTTAAATAGTTGATATTCCTACTAACTAGCACCACTTGAAACAGTGGAAAAATTGAACAGAGAACGCTGATGAGATGGCGTAGCGGCCTCGAAATCAGTACTGATCCGTTCTGCTGGTTTGATGATTATTGAAAAATATTCTTAATATTCCAATCTTAATAAAAATTAATAAAATAGAATTTGAACAAATTCATTTATTAATAAAATAATAAAAAAAAAAAAATAAAAAAAAAATCTGCAGTCTTGCAGATTCGAACTTAAGCCCGTTTATAAAATTAAAATTTTTAATATGAAAAAAATTACGAATTTTGCATGAAAAAAAATTTTTTTTTTCATTAATTTCTGAATAATTGTTTGTTTGTTTGTTTGTTTGTTGAAATACTTTACAAAGTAAATTTGCAAAGTATTTGGTGTACAGATGCCGACGGGGTGACTCAGACCATATGCCGGCGATGTTATTAACCCGTATTTTCTTCCGTTACTGTGACTGACTGTACACGACCTATGCCCTCGCATAGAAAGTAGCAACGTAGTTAACAACGGAATATTTCTCAGAAGAACTGTAAAAGTATACAGTTATCTGAGGTGTTGAAATTGACTAGTGCGAGTGAGACGCAAAACTCTCGAAAGAGAGTAAACGATCAGTGGTCTGGCTGCACTTAAAAAATAATTGCCAACGAGGCTTGATGTTGACTGACTCAGAGCTGCTTTGCGACTGTCTGAATAATTCCAAAACGATTAGAGACAGAGAAAAATTATATTCGACTAAAATAAATACATATTTTGGTGTTTTACTTTTGAAAATTGGATAACTCGTTCTCGTGTTAGGGTCAAATATGTCCCCGTACCTGACTAATTTAGGGGAAAAAATTTGCTACGCCTATAAAAAAAAATCGCTACCTGATGGAAAAAAAAACGAAAACGGATTTGAGTTTAGGGCATCAAAATCCATATAGTCCACATAGTTTTACTTAAAGGAGAGACAAAAAATTATTTTTTGCCGAGCAGTGTAATAGATTGAATTAGCTCTAATGCCCAGAATTTTTAAACATATTTGAGTGGACTAAGACCTGAAATAAATTTTTTTAACTCATATTCATTGGCTTAGAAGGAGGCAATAAATTCCCACAAATAAAAATCACAAGATGTATATTTTTGTGATTTTTATTTTCTGCAAGGGTATCTCAAAACCCCTTAACAGCAGATCAAACTCAGGAATGAAGAATGCGATTTTTAATCTTATACTTTTATTACAAACAAACCAAGATTTCAATTTATTATTGATCTTTAAATATTATTTTAGTAATAATTTTTAAGCTTGAGGAGTTTTTATATAAAAAAAATTATTTGTAGTAAAATATGTATTTATAGTGTCCGACCGAAACTACTTTTTCAGTCCGATGCCGAATTCGAAAGTCGTCAATTTTGCCAAATTCGGTCGAACCCGAACAGAGGGCGAACTTTTTGTGAATTGTACTTTTTCTTAATTTATTTAATTAAAACAAAACTTTTTGTAAATAAATAACAGAATTTTTGAGGATATAAAATTTAATGTTTTTTTTATTATATTGTAATTTTTGACGAATTTTAAAATTACAACAAAATTTAAAAAAAAAGAAAATAATATAACAGCAACTGTTATCAACTAAAATAATAAAAACTGTTATGACATTCAACTAAGACAACCTAATAAGTGGTAGCAAATAAAAATGTACATGAGTACTGATGATGAAAGTGCAGCGGCTTTCGAAAACAGCTGTTCTGCTTTGCTGTGTAACTTGAATAAGTTAAAACTGCTGTTGACTTTTTTTGTGCCCTGGAATATTTATTATGTTTTTCTGAATTTTAAACAAATTTTCGAACAATTTCGAACAATCCTTTGGTTTCTATTAAATTTTAATAGGAAAATATTCTTTCCGTAATTGCAGATAAATAAGGAATGGATAATATATCTCTCGGACAATTTTCGAAACGTTTATAGAAATCAGTTCATTCAAACCAAAAAAGTTTGACTTAGGTATGATGGAACAAAAAATTCAGAAAAATGGGACATGAAGAAAAATAATCAAACGGTAAGACGGGTATTAAAACAATAACATGTTAACATCAGGTTGATACAGTTCTCGGATTCTTTTTCACAATAAAATTTGTGTAAATAGGAACTGTTATCACATTCAACTAAGCCACCTAATAAGTGGTGACAAACACAATACACAGGAGCACTGATGATGAAAGGGTTGCGGCTTTCGAAAACAGCTGTTCTGCTCTGTAAGTTGAATAAAACTGATGTTGACTTTCCTTTGTGCCTTGGAATATTTATCATGTCTTTCTGAGATTTAGAAACAAATTTCGAACAATTAGCCTATGAAACTTAATTCAATTTAATATATCAGTTCATTTTTCATTTCTGATCATTTCGCACAAAAAATGCATTTATTGCGACATTTTGAAGACATCAAGTACTCGGTACTGGTTATTTATAAATTTAATCATATTATTCTTCTGCGAAAACACTTAGTGTAAATGGTACAATACTTCAATCCCCTCCCAGCAGCAACAGTTAGTTTTTGCTTTTAAAATTTCAAGGAGTTTCTAGTAAATATTTTTGCAATTCCTTAATCGTCTGAGACGTCAAAACCTTAAAAATAACGTCCAATATTTTTGAAAAAAAAAAACTGATTACGCCATGGAAATCGTGCAATTCTTATATTTAAGGTGTAATCCGTGTTCCGAAGTTTTGTGTAACACATTACGAACAACTTTCTTGTGAAATACTCCATGAGTCGGATTTATTCTGCTAGTAAAATAGTGGCAAATAATTTCCTTGGATAGCGATATAACGAAAAGAAATATTCCACAAACATATTTGGCATAAAATTCTCAAAAGACACAATTTTAGTGCTAGAAATAAGCCCCCGAACCTAGAATTTGTTTCAAAGTATAATTTCTTACTCATTAAGTAATTTCTATCATACGATACGAATTTGCTGCATTTAGAGATTTAGTGCAATAGAATTATTTTTTACTTTCAATAAAGAATTGAACGTTATTTTCAATAAAAATTATTGTTTCATTAAAAAAAAAAACGATTGCTGCGCAGCTTTGCAATTATTTCTCCTCTGTCAGTTACAAAAATTTACCATAATAAACTTACTATTCATGAACAATGGAAAATCATTTGTTCCCTTGAACACATGCCAACATTAGACAGACTCCTTTATTATATTTCAATTGCAAACTTTAAAGTTGCAATGAAAAAGTATAGTTTTCAAAAACAGATTTTTAGTTTTTCTCTTTTTCATTTTTAGTTCACATCAGCACTTTTTAATTGCAATGAATGCATAAATTTTCACAAGTATTTCACCCACTACAGAGACAACAACACATGCTCGTATACATGAATGTGTCAATAAATTTTTAAATAAAAACTGAACTGTTTTTGAAATATCTATTTGTATAATAAAATGTATTAAAACATATGAATGTTGTGGCTTTTACTTATCTGGATTATTTAATTTAAAAGCGAATTGATATTATTCAATTACAGTAGATCCGCACAAATTTGAGTTACTTTCCTTCTGGATTGATTCGAATTTCCAAAAAGTTATAATTTCTGAAAGTTTATTTTCTTTCTTCTCTTTAACTTGTAAGTGATTTATTTAACTGGCTATTTTAATATAAAATAGTTGTTTGTTGTTGTTTTATTTTTAGGAATAAAAGAAGCAAAGAATGCCTTAGCAACCGATCTGGTTAAAGGGGTCCAGTCAAGGTATTTACTCTATGGACATGAAAACCCTATTCGCCAAATGGATGCCTCGATTGGTCATACACGATCCAAAGTGGAATCATCTCAACATTTCAAAGGAATGTTAAATAGCCCCTCCAGGATATACTCCAGATATATACCCCCGTAAATATTCTCTTTTGTCAGCACCCAAGACCCCCAAATTGAGACAGCCTTGGAAGATATTAAAAAAAATGGCAAATCGCTAGACTATATGTATTAATCTAAAAGGAAATTCTGCTGAAAAAGAAAACGATTATTAGCCGAAAAAGATGCTGTTGGCTGAAGTAGTTAACACGAGCCCCTGAAGCGGAGGGTCCTGAGTTCGAATCCGCTCTCAGTCATGAATATTGGGTCGAATTGTTCGGATCATCATTAATGCATGGTTGTGTTAGTTGTTGTCGCCCTGCTTCAATGACTGCGGCGTAGCACTGGTCACTGAACACAATTGGCAGCTATTGACACCATTATGCACTAAAGAGCAGAGGAAGAGCACCCCCCTTCGTTGGTCCTGCTGCAAAAACTTAGCCGGTGAAGTAAAAAATGGAAATAGTTACAAAAGATTGTTTTATTTTATAATCTACGAGTATGTTCATCTGTCCTCCCAATACTATCCCTTCTTTTTAGTTCCGCGCAATCCACTGCATAAAAAGGAGTCATCCCCTGAGTGCTGGCCCGAATTAAAAAAAAAACATATAAAACCCCTCAATAATTAATTTTAAAATTAAAAATTTAGTAGACAAAAAATCGTTACTCAAACTTTCTGTTTTCGAAAGCCACCACAGTTTCATCACCAGTACTCATGTGTATTCGCACTACTTTTTAGGTGGCTTAATTGAATATGATAATAGTTTTAATTATAGAAATTTTATTAGGAAACCGCTTGCAACACACTTTTCTTGAATTTCAGTGTTGCCGTTCGATTATTTCCTTCAACATGTTGCCCATTTTTCTGCAACATGTTGTTGTCTTGCATTGCCTACTTCAAATTGTCATGATGACTAGATATCGGAAATTATAGAAAACTGCCCGCATGTGTTTTGCATTCTATAATAAAATTTGGCGACGATATTGTGCTGAGACGGCCGAGAATTTGTTATTGCAATTTTGAGGAACAACTTTAGGGAATTTCGAAGCAAATATTTAAAAATGCCCACGAAAACAGAAATAATTGGAATCCATCTAGGAAAGTTTATGTAATGGCCAATAAATCAGTGGATATTTAAATTCTATTTAAATACAAAATTTTGTTTTTCACTGCAAAATTAAATAAGAATTAAACTTAACTGTTTAACCCGGTGTCATGAAGGTTGGGTCATTAGGACCCACACACTTTTTATTGCTGTATAACTTTTTTCAACGTAAGGGAAGTTTATAGCATTCGCATGTTGCTTATTATTTCGTTTCAATTGATGATTGATCGAAACAGTTGACCGTCAACTAAAAAAAATAAAAATGAACCAACCACGCGGCCCTAGGTTCTTCTTAGGAAGCCATCAGCATATTATTTTTCCTTCGTATTTCATTTCTTTTAACAGCCTTTTGTTATTTTAAAGGCATCAGCGAATAGTCAGAGGCTGTCAGCAGTAATCTATTGGTGCCCACAACCAGAATGCAACTGCCCTATTTTTCATATTGTCTTGACGTGTCGTTGACAAGTAGTTACGGAATAAGGGGGTTTGTATCAAACTTTGTTGGCCCACCTGAAGTAGTTACTTTTTTCATCAGCATGACTTTAACTCTTTGAAATAAAAATCGCTATTTTTTTCAGGGTTAAAAATCAGATCTTATATTATTCGCATCTGAAGTATTTTAGTGGCAGGTATTGGGAAAGTTCTCTTTTAGTCAACCTCCCATCCCTAGTTGATAAAATGATGGTAATGCATTGTGGTACTTTTTTTACCAATAACAGGCATAAATTTAGTGCGTATAACTACTGCGTATAGCAGAGTTAATTATTATTTTATATCGGGTGTATCTGACCTCCCCCTTCTATGTCGCTAAAATATGCGGTTTCAGCACTTTTAATGCTGTTGAGATATTAATAAATCCGTTGAGATATTAATAATGTCCTGACCCCACTGTGCATCAGGTTAATTCAAATTTAATCCACAAGGTAAATATTTTTTTCCATTCCCAACGCGCTATTGTTTTTGTTGAGATATTAATAAATACGTGAATACAGGGCAGTTGACCCCACTGTGCGTCGGATTAATTCAGATGTAATCCATAGAAGGAAATATTTTTTTTTTCATTCCCAACGCACTCAACGGACTAACTTAACGGACTAATTTAAAAATTTTGATTTTGTTTTTCTGTATCATAAAATTTCCTTTTAATTAAAATTTTATTTTTCTTTTTTTTTATCACTTGCATCGGAATTATTTTCACATATAAAAGAAATTTTTATATTTAATAATTTTTTTTTTTAAATCGCAATCAAAAAACGTTAGCTGATTGAAATATTTTAAAGATGCTTATTTCTTTATCACCATCTGGTGGGAGAATGCAAAATTGTTATTGAATTGATGTAGAGTCGTTGATTCAAAGTAATGTTGACTTCAGATTGACGACGACAACTGGAATAAGGATAAATATTGAAACAAAATTCTTCGTAATAAATAATTCGTATTTAATTTAATCCACTAGGCAAAGTTTAACTTATTTCACGTTAAAAGTCGCAGAATATAAACGATTTTTTATTAGAGGCGAACGATCTTCTTGCTCCTTTAATTTGTATTAGATTTTGGCACAATGAAGCCGAGTGTTGTCTATGCAAGATATCTCGCCGTGCCTTAAGCATTTTGAGTCGTTATTTTTAAACTAATTAAATAAAATCAAAAGTGTTTTATGCTATAATTAAATAATAATTTCAAGTTTCCATACACATGCCATTTTAATTTTGCAATATCTCTGTTCGCTTAAAACTTGCCCTGCTTTAAATTTTGCCACATCTGTGATCATATTTTGCTGCTTGAGTCTCAAAAGATTTAATAATTCATTATAATTTAAAACTTTTGCAGGCAGCAAAGCTCCAGACAGTTGCCAACAAAATTAAAACCTAATTCCCTAGACACAAACAAAGCCAGGCTGAATGGATGAAGGATGCATGGGATATGATAAAATACAGTAGCAAATTGTCAAACTTGACAAATTTTTATATTACGTTTTGCTATTAAGTAAATGAAAATTAATGGAATTAATTTTCTAAAAAAAAAAAATCATACAAAAGAATATTTAGAATCATTTCTCAACACTCACTAGGCTGACATTGTTGGGTTGTTGTAGCTGCTGTTGCTGTTGTTGCGTTTGCGGTGGCGTACACTGAAGATGGTGGTGTTGCTGTTGCTGCTGCTGCTGCTGTTGGTGGGTGTTATTCGTGTGAAGATGTTGCTGGTGACTGTGATGATGGAGGAAATGATTTGAATTCTGTTGCTGCAGGCTTTGTTGTCTCTTATTATCTAATATTAAGCCGCCACCACCACCACCACCAACTCCACTGGAACCAATAATAGAGCCATTTGCTAAATTATTTATTGCTGCCGTTGCCAGATTGAGGCCATTTAAGGGATTAGCTGCTGGAGATGTGATGGGCTGTTGTTGTTGCTGTTGCTGTTGTTGTGACTTTAAACCTAATACTGTTGTAACAGTAGCTGCAACTGTTGTTGCCGCAACACCAGCCATACTTCCCGCAATACCCGCGGCTGCTACGGCTACTGCTGTTTGATGATGTGTGGCTAAATTGCTATTGCTAAGGCTGCCATTGTTGCCACCGTTCACGTACTGTAATGTACTGTGTGTCGTTGCCAGATTATTCTATGACAAAAGTTTGCGAAGTAGAAATAATTTTTTATTGTTCATTTAAATTTCTTCTAATACTTTTTTTTTTTGTAACTTAAAAATGTGTCTTTTTTTTTAAAGTTGTATGTTTACGAACCAACACCAAACATTACTCATTATTAATAGTATATTTTTGCAAGGCAGTTTCTTTAAATTAAATAAATATATATAGAGAAAAATGACTAATTTCTTTATACAATTTGTCGGAAGACACTTGCCACATGCCACTGATTGATTTCGTTACTAAATAAATGTTAACAATTTTATTATATGTTTAGTTCAGCTATTTAAGGTATAAGAATTAATTTATTAAGTTTTATAGCACTTTACCATACTTTAGTTTCATTCATTATTGTTACATACAAAGAAAGAATGAAAAATATAAACGACATTTCCAAGAACTAAATGAAAATTATTATAATTTCTTGTTGATTCTAGTACATATTTAGTTTTTAAATAAAATGAAAGGAGTTACACTTAGCACATGCTCAACCTCAACCAGGTGTTTGATTTATTATTATTATTATTATATTTTTTTCTGTAAGAAAGCTTTTTATTATAGATAGAAATGATGGATGCTTAATTGTATTTTTCTTTTTACAAATGCAGCTTTAATTTTAAAACATTTAAAATGCATTGAAACATTGTTTAAAATTAGAAAAACTAAAAAAAAAACATACACATTTTATATGCTTCAGAGTCTAGGGGAGTGGGGATTGTTCAACAAGTTTGAAAGTTTTTCAGTTGCTTTAGGATTTAAAGTAAAATATTTTCTGGATAAAAAGTCTGAAATAAATATTTTCTACAAGCGGCAAAATATAAAACACTTCTTTAAAATTGTTGTAGTTTTGTGCATTTTTCATAGCTCGTCAGCCTGAAGATATGCAATTAAAAATGTTAATAGTGATTCAGACGTCTAAGTCTCTGTTTTATGTGTATCCTGTGCTGTTACGAGTGCACACAGTAAGTCATTAGCTGGCTGGACTTTGACCAACCCCATATGGAACTTCGTGCTACAGCTAATGGAGTAGAACCCGAATCATTAGTGTAGGATCTTACATCGAGATGGACCAATATGTCACTTTGTTACCCCTTTGGTATCCTTCCAGTTTGCAGTCTATGATTATAAGGTGTTGGCGTAGTCTAATATGAGGCCCGATTACTTAATATTTTAGTAAAGTGTTTATAAATACATATGAGTTCATCATGTATTTGCTATCCTAAACTTGTGATGGAAATAAGCTAATTTTTTAAAAACAATCCAAATACCCGAAGGACACATCAATACAATTGGGAATTGTGTTACTGGTGGCTTCTCTAGAGTTGATCGTAAAACACAAGGCGCGAATTTTCATCAAAATTTTTTTGGTTCAACGCTTGCGTAGGTCGAAATTATTTTCCTTTAATTATCATCTACTGAGGGATTTTCTGCTGTCGAAAATAAATTAATCACGGAATTTGCTTCAAATTTTATGTAAAAAGTAAAATTAAGTGCTCAAAAGCACTTCAAAGGTTAATAGCGACATACGGTGAGAAAGTGAAAGTGACGATGTTCGTCCAGGACGCTCCAGCCCAAGAACAATCCAGGAAACATATATCGAAGGTTGGATAATAAAATGATTTTTTGTTGGAAATTTGGGCATGAATCGTGCGACAGCGAAAATTGCTCAATTAAAAAAAAATATATATATGTATATAAAAAAAATATATAAAAAAATATATAAAAAAATATATATAAAGAAAAAATATTTAAAAAAAATTTATAAAAAAAATATATAAAAAAAATCTTAAAAAATCGTCGCTTGAGAATCGCTGAATTATTGAAAAACAGCAGTGGCCATCCACATTCACCAGACTTCGCCCCTGGAGACTTTTTCCTGTTCCAAAGATTGAAGAGACACCTGAAAAACGGCATTTTGCAACGATTAAGGAGATAAAAACAGAGTTCCTGAGATAACTCCAGGACATATTCACAACTGATTCGAGGATTAAAAAAAAGCTGTATATTATCTAACACCCAATTCAAACGACGAATTTTTTGGTGAAAGTTGTAGTGAAGCAAAGGGAGAGGAAAATAGAATTGATTGCCGTTTTCATGTCTTTTTTTCATATTTAACTTTGGCTAGTCTTGTTGCTAATTATTTTTTAAATTTCCAGGTCATATATATATATAAAAAACATTAACAAAAACCAAAGACATGAAACCCAAATTCAAAGTCTGAACTCAAGTTCATCGTCTGAACAAACTTTTGAGATGCTTCAGTGTTTGAGAAAAATAATAAGACGTATTTGCTCACTCAATGAGAGAAAAAGAAACGGAGAAAGCTGGAAAAGTATATTTGATTCATATTAAAAACCTGTGACTGGATCGTCAAATTTTGGTCTTATACAGTGTTCAGACATACACCTTAATTGTACTTATCGCAATTAATGCCCTTATTGAGCTCAATTAACCATTTAAAACTTTAATTAATTGATTCCTCAATTAACACTTAATTGCTATTAAATTGCGTAAAATTACAAATGCAGCACTGCTAAAACATGTGTTTAGTGAGCAGAACACAAATCAGTGAACAAAGTTAGTCGAGACTTACCACCTAAAATGTGGGCCAAATAAAGAAACCGCAAACAAAATATGACGTGCCATGTTGAAGTTAAATTATTGACATTAAGTTATTATTAATTAGACAATTAAAAAATTGTCTTGAGGTCCTCATGGAAATGAAAAATTTTTACTTTTAGTTGTCATACGTTAATTGTATTGACTAAATTTATAATAAGTGAACAGGAAGATAATTATGCCAATAAAGTGTATATTGACTCAATTAAAAATGCATGTCTGAGTACCATATTATTCGAATTTGTTGGCAACGCAGCCAAATGATATTTTCTATCGAATCAATTACTTTACTTTTCTATCAACAGCATCCTATTACGTTAATTTATCGATATGATGAATCAAATGATTTAACAAAATCTAATTAAAAGTTTGTCAGTTCCATAAAGATTCCGTTTACACTTTCGGCAAGATTTACAGACCGGGGATCCAATTCGGCATTCTATATGGACAGAAATTTAAATACAATTTTCGATGAATAGTGAATGCCGTCATTTGCCCCACTATTAAGTAAAGGAACTTAACGCACATCCGGTGTGAATACTATGGAATATAATAAAATATGTATTTAAATATGCTAGACTACATGAATTGGGAATCTTGTTGATTTTTTTTTTACTTCATGCTTTTGAGAAATTTACTCAGATTCTATCCTAGAAATTTATATACAAAATTCCATCTACACAATAAATGCATCTCATCGTGCCAGCTACACTTTATCAAAATAAGTATTTTAAAATGTGAATTTGATTTTCATTACAAACTCACTAACGAAATTCATTAGGTATATTGTCGGATGAAAATAATTATTCAATTCATTATAAAAACAATCATTCATGATACAATGAATACACATACACACACACACACACAAACACACTCGTTAACAAAAAGTATTTAAAATAAACTAAAATATATTCATCATGTCAGGAGTATGAGTTTTTATAAATCAGTTTCAACAAAAATATTATGGATTATTTCGGCATTCATTCTTAACAGCTAAAAATTATTTATTTGTTTACACAACTTTTTCCCAAGTAATTTTATTTTATTGGCATATAAAAATAATAGCAACCGTTACAAATAGAAACAAAATATTTTACAGTAATTATAATTTACATATTTTTAAAAGGTACTAACATTTTTAAAAATATATATTTTCTTTTTCCCAATATTTTTATGTTGCCGGAATTATGGAGTTTTTCTTTGGAAACATGCAGAGCGTATGAAGTGATAAATAATTTTTTTTTTTTAGTTTTTTTTTCTAACAATTTAGTTTTATTGTAAATTTAATACACAAATGCATACATAAATAACAATTTTTATTTTAACTAACACAAGTATAAATGTTTGAAAATGTGTGTGTGTGTGTGTGTGTATGTGCGAGGGGGTGTGTGTGTGATACAGGGTTGCATCGAAATAGGCAGAAAGAGATAAAAGTTGCAGCTATTACGCCGATTTTTGTACTCGCATCAAATTCAGTAACAAATCCATATCTTTCTTTCTTGTCCAAAGTTTGGCAATGATTTGGAAAACAATGTTTTAGTCAAACAAGCATTTAAAATTTTTCTTAACTTAGGGTCAAAAGCGTTTCGCAAGTCTATATCTGCCCAATTGCAGATATTCCTTTTAGAAAATGGGGTTCAGTCTCAATTTACAAAATTTTAAATGAACTCACAAAACAAATAAATTTCTATAAGAATATCTTCTGATTTATTTTAAACTAAGTGTGTGCTTTAAAAGTAGCCCATTATTTTACAAAAATTATCTTATAAATTATTCATTAAATATTTTTTAAGATATTTTAAAATCTACTTTTTAAACAAATTTATTTATTTATTAATTTATTTACTGGAATTTATCGATCCATAGTCCATGCAAAAGCCTGACTTGAAAAATAAATGCTTCATTTTATTTTTTTCGTTACTAAAATATTAAAAAATCTAACTTGTAATCTTTTGCCCAGATTGTAGACATTTATGGATTAATTGTGATGCCCAAGTTGTTTGTAGTCTTCAGAAAATCTATTTCTAGTCAAACTGCTTGTCAATAAACAATTGATTCAGTTTGGTTCCCCTTTAAAGGTGGTTTCACAATCTATACACAGTCACAACATGTATTTCTCAAGAGGAGCTCTTCTATACACGGACATAAAATTATGCACATTTCTGTTGAGAAATCAACGAAATCTGCCCCACAACAGCACATCACATGAATGAACGTGCATAAACATGCACAAGCGCGAGCAGCCCGGCTTTACCCTCTAATGGCCATGGCAGCTGAGGGGCAGTTTTTTATGGAATTAATATGATTTCATTTTTAATAAGGTTGGGTGATTTTGGGCTTCGTTGGAGAGTTTTTAGGAATGACAACTTTAAACTTGTAAACAACCAATTATGAATAAAATTATAGGAGAATATTTTCCATTTTTACTAATTCTCCTTCTGCTCTTCCTATTTGAAATTAAAATTTCAAACATACTCGTATATATATTTTTTTTCAGAGGAAAAAATAGCAGTTTTGCCATTTTTTGTTAAATAAACAAAACAATTATTGTTTATTTCTCCTAGGCCTAGGGTTGCCATTTCCAATTTTAGAAAAGGAAGACAATGACCTTAAAAAAGGAGGACATTTGACTCAAAAAAGAGGACTCTTTTTTTTTTGCTTAATATTCAAATATAAAAATCAAAAAACTCAATAAAATATACAAAATTACTTATTTTTATTTAAAAAATTTATACTCATTTCAATACATGTCTATCACATTTTTTCAAATATTCATAAAGTGCTTGACAATTCATACAGTGATGCCAACGCAGTCCCTAACGCATCACATATAGTCCATTTTTGTTCAAAATAGTGATTTTTACTGGCTGTTTCACAATTTCGAATGAAAATTGATTCGTACGAAATCTGTGTTATTTGCAAATTATTTTGCACGTTTTGTTTTTAAAAATTTAGCTTAGCTACTTATGAGCGAAAATGTAGCAGTTTTGATATTTTGAAAATGTAAAAGCAGCAAAAAGTAGAACAACCCCGGACACTTGTTAAAAAATTAGGAGGACGGACCCCGACGATAAAAAAAAAAGGGCGGTGTCCGGCGAAAAGAGTACGGATGGCAACCCTACCTAGGCCTAAATTACTTATTCCCAGTTTATTAGAGTAGGAGAACTTTTTCTCGGGAAAAGTAAAATGTAGATATTCAAAATTTTGGTGAAGATCTAGATATAAATTGGGGGTCTGACTACAGTTGTATTTATTTTTATTCTTTGGCTCTCTTAGGAGATGCTCCCATATATTTTTTTTTCTTTGAGATCTTTTCATGAAGTAGTTTTCAAATAATTTTAGATTGTAGAAAACAATTAATAATTATTAAATAAAAAAAGAGACCTGCTAACAGCACCTTAGGGACAGAAAAATAGCTGATGAAACAGGGTTGCATCTTATGTGTCAATTCCCTATCTTTTCATCTTAAGAGCATCGGCCTGTCATCTTCTATCAGACTTGGCTAGTAAGGCGGATAAGGAGCGGACCAAACTATTCTCCTTCTTAAGGGATACCAGATGGTTTGACAAACGTTAAGATGCCGTACTGGTATAGTGTATCACAAAGGAAACGAATTAATGGATGTAAGTGTAGCGGGTAACAAACGGGGGTAGCCCTTTCAACGCAACCTAACATCGGCCCATATTTTGAAAGAAAAATGAGCACATGGTATTAAATGATTTTTTTTTGAGTACAATTGTAATATCGAGTATTCGTGAAATCTGATTACAATGGCATCCATTATAAAATGTTAACAGCATTGTAATCATAAATTGTTGCCTTGTGTTTTTTTTCTCAACTGCGCTTCCATTTTCAATTTCAAGTTTTTGTAACCAAGTGAGAAAAAAGGTGAGCTTGTGTGGGAGTAATTTTTTAAAAAGCATTTAAATGATATGTTTTTAAATAATTTAAATGGGGGTTATGGCAAAACACTAAAAGAAATACACAGTTTTCATTAAAAAAAAATATGTAAAGAAATAAAAATATTTTCTATAGACAAAATGTAAATATTGATTGATTTTATATGCTAAATAAATATGACGGGATATGCAGACTTTTTTGTGTAACTTTTAATGAAAAACATGCCATCCTCAAATTTGTTCTTTTTGTTTTTGTTTTTTTTTTATATTAAAACAGAAAAACACAATAAATTTTAAGCCCAAAACAAGAGGAATTTATATACAATTGTATGACATAAACCATATCCGATACCTTTTTGTTTTTGTATTAATAGAGTTTTTCTTTTTTTTTTTTTGCATATGATGTTTGTATGTAAAAGTTTATAAATTTTTAAATATAGAACAAAAAACCGTATAATAGCATGAGTATAAATATTAAAATATCAAACATAAAAGGTGGAAAATATCATAAATTTTAAAATGAAAAAAAATAAGTGAAATACTTGTGCATACGAGATACAAGTGAAAGAGATTACAAAAGCGCACATACCTTTTTCTGTTGCAAATACATTTGAGCGGCAGCTGTTGTGGCAGCCACACCGGCAGCAGCATTTGTGTTATTGGCACCTGTACTATTAGCGGCAGCAGCAGCGGCGGCGGCTGCGGCTGCAGCAGCGGCAGCTGTACCTTCAGATTTCATCTGTGCTAGAGTATCATTTTTGACAGCACCCACAGACATGGTTAGACCATCTGTAGTTGCTTGCACTTGGGCCGCTGCTGGTGGATAGCCAGTGGGTGCGCCTGGATAAGGCGCAACACTAGCCTGCACCATGTGCTGCAATTAAAATGGAAAAGAAAATTTAATAAAAATCATATTTTTTTATAAAAATAAACAAAAAACAGTGGCACGTATTATAAAAGATTTAAAGGTATTTTCATATTATAGAACTTAATGTCGCATATATCCCTTTTATATTTCAATGGCAAACAAAAATGTTAACTGATCGACTTGCTCGAGATTTTTAAGCCACAGCTTTTACAAAATCAATTGGTTTTAGTTTAATTACATTTTTTTTAAACAAAAAGTTTAAATATTCATATTCTTTTTTTTTTTAGGTATTCACTAAATAGTTGATATTCCCAATGACTAATAGCGCCGTGAAAAGTGCAAATAAATGAACAAGGAAAGCTGATGAGATGCTGAAGCGGCCTCGAAATCAGCACTGGGGCTGAATTATAGCATTCGATATCTAGAGAAATTTGCATACAACTTAAATACAAATTTCGATCGATATCGAATGCCATAATTTGACCCCTGATCCGTTTCGCTAGATTGGTGATTATAAAAATATTCTAAATATTCCACTACAAACAAAAATAATTTGAATTTAATAAAAATTCTTAAAAAAAAAAATAATTTGCAGATTGCAGATTTGAACTTGAGTCTGAATAAAAAATTCTTATCTTAATACTAGAATTTTTGAATTTAATTGTGTCTTTTCTCATTTCCTAAAATATGGGGTGTCTCTTTTTAAAATAAATCAATCACATCGTAAATTTTACGGTTAATAAAATCGGTATGCCAGCAGTTCATGCATTTATTGATAATTTTCGCAATAATTCTACTCTTCTCGATTCAATTCACAAAACAAAGAAATATGCGTACTGAAGTGTATTGTAAAACAGAATGAAGCTGGGCTGTCAGCCCAGTCAAGCCACGCTGATTGAATTTTTCTTTCGTAAACTTAAACAGTTAAACATTGATGACTCTTGGATCCTATAAGAAGGCATAACTTGCCATATGATCGATTTATTCCAATAATTTGTTTGATTTTTATAACTAAATTATATTTTGTATGGAAGTACTTTTTCGAACATTCATTTTACTATATCAAATTCAGTTCAAGGCCAATTGCTTGAAAATTTTTTTTAAATTTAGAAAGACATAAAATATATATGCCAAAGCATAAAGAAAAGCCAATATCAGTTTTTAATTACTCGACTTATACAGCAGAGCAGAACAGCTGTTTTCAAAAGCCGCTACACTTTCATCATCAGTAATCATGTGAATTTTTGTGTGTCACCACCTATTAGGTTTTTATTAGTTAAATGTGATACCACACTTTTTTTAATAAAAATTTTATTACGAAATTTCATACGAGAGCTCTATGAATCCGATGGCAACACACTTTTATTTATGCCCAACTTTTTTTATTTTATTTTTTTTATTTATTTTTTCTTTGTTATACTTAAGTTCATGTCAACGGTTTTTTGTTGTTTTTATTGCTAGCTCAAGCCAAAGCTTAAATTTGTATGTAAATATTTTTATAATTAAAAACTGTTGTTGACTTTATCATGCATATAAATTTTAATATAGGATTATATTTCATTGCCTAATATATTTTACAAATTGTTATTTCTAATAAAATTCTAAGATTCTACAAAAAAAATCATTCATATTATTTAAGGTACTTAAAGTTCACCTAAAAGTATGCAGCGTTCATAGTAAGGTGTTGACGGCAAGTTGATACGAGTTTTACGAAGAGCATGTCTATTCATGTCTATTCGTGTCAACGCCATAAACGGGGTTCCATACAAAGGAACAATACTTAAACTTAGAGCGTACAAAAGCAGTGCATCCTAAGAGTTATAGCATGTAAAAAGACCTTTCAGTTTCTCTTTATGCAGAATAAGCTTTAGGTACTACCCTTATATAGTCCATATGAGCAATAGAATTTAATTCACCGTCCAGAACAACACCAATTTCTGCAATTAAGTAGACAACCTTTAAATTCTTATTTAACAGACTATGTGTTGGAAAATACTACAATTATGAATATGAGGTTTATGTAAGGCAATTTGTTGATGTTATTAGCAGCATAGCAGGAAGATATTCCATCGATACAACGCATTATTATCAGACATTTCGTACTGATCGAATAGACCATTTACCCGTAGCCGTGGTGTACAACTGCAGAAAATTATACTTCAAAAATAAGTGACAAAAAGGATTATAATTAAGTATTATATTTCTGTCTTGTAATTTTTAGCTCTGAGGCAGTTCAAAAAGACAACAAAAAAATATAACAATGAATAAAAAAATCCATCAAATTTTAAACAAAAATCCGGTGACAATTGAAAATAGAAATTTCCTTATTATAAAGGGTTTTTTTTATGAAGTTTTTTTTATACGAATCACTCTGTTGTCTGACAGCTGTTTTGACAGTTTAAAGTGACGTCTCTACTCAGTATTGTTTGGCAAATCATCATGAACAGGTTAACTCCAGAACAACGCTTCCAAATCGTGGAAATTTATTTTCAAAAACAGTGTTCAATTAAAAATGTTTATCCGCTTTTTTACCGCAAAATTCTTTTCAGTGATGAGGCGCATTTTTGGTTGAGTGGATATGCCAACAAGCAAAATTGCCGTATTTGGACCAAAGATAACCCACACGCCCTTCAAGAATTACCAGTGCATCCCGATAAATGTACTGTTTGGTGCGGTCTATGGGCTGGTGGAATCATCGGTCCTTATTTCTTTAAAAATGAGGAAGGACGACGCGTTACCGTGAATGTAAATCGATACAGAATCATGATCAATGAATTTCTGGTGCCAAAACTTCAAGATATGGATGTAAACGAAATGTGGTTTCAACAGGATGGTGCCACTTGTCATACTGCGGGCGAAACAATGGACTTATTGAAAGAACATTTCAACGACAACATTATTTCGAGAAATAGACCGGTGAATTGGCCTCCGCGTTCGTGTGATTTGACGCCACTCGATTATTTTTTGTGGGGATATCTGAAATCATTGGTTTACGTGGATAAACCAGCAACGATTGACGCTTTGGAAACCAGTATTCAACGTGTCATTGCTGAAATACGCCCTTAAATGCTTGAAAAGGTGGTCGAAAATTGGACCTCCAGAAAGACCTTTGTGCAAAATAGTCGTGGTGGCCATATGCCCGAAATTATATTTAAATGTTAAATGACAAGAAATTATCTACCAAATAAAAATTTCTTTTTGGCCATTTCATAATTTGGCATGTGTTTTATTTACATTTCAAATCAGCAAACTCTTATAAAAACACCCTTTAGAAATACAGAAATTTCCTTAATACATTATATTTAATTATGATTGACAGAATAGTGTTCGTAAACTATCATGAAGGGATCAAAGCAGAAATCAGCATTAAGTTTTCAACCCTCCCAGTCGAGTAGAACAGCGCTATTTATGAAAGTTGCGACACCTTCATCATCAGTACTCCTATTGTTTTTTATCATGTATTTGTTAGGTGGCTTAGTTGCATGTGAAAAGAATTTACAGAAAATAAAATTAATGAGTTTTGAATAAATTAAATTAAATCGTTTTTAATTAAGTCTTTTTATATAATTTTCAACCCATTTAATATCATCCAACATTTTTCTTTCTCACTGTTAGTTTGCATACATGGACGATACACATATAAAATATTTACGTTTAATAATTTATTATTATTTATTGTATGCAGTTCGAGTATTTTGTGTAAAAATAAAATATATATGCAGAGTAGCTATTCAAATTGAAAATTAATTAAATTTTAAAAGCCATATTTAAAAGGATTTATAACAAATAATTTATTATTTTTCGCTGTAGCCATCGGTGTAAGATTTTTATACACAATTAAAAAGTTAATTAAAATTGAAGCAAACACTTTTTGGGCAAAAATTAATATAAAATATATAAATAAATAAACTACAAATGAGTGAAGCTGATTTGCAGGTATGAAATCATATTTTATAATAAAATGTATAAATTGAATAATCAAACCAAATTGAATTGATCAAACCAATATTAGGAGTGATTTAAAATGCCTCCGAAAGCAAAGACTAGACGATAATCATAGTATTAAATAAAGTGTACTTTAGCTGTTCTAAAGATTACTTTTGATAACAATGACTTTTGTTATACTATAGACAGGTAAAAACGAAAGTGCCGGCCATGATGATGTTGAATTTTAACACAAGATTTGCACATTCGATCGATTATCAATATATTAAAAATATACGAGTATTATCGCAGATATTAGAAGACGTGAAGTCAAAGGTAATCGAAATGAATACCGAACCAGTTACATGTGACCTTAAAATTGACATATTAAAAGTCGAAGACAATAAGAATTAATACGTAAATGTATATCCTGACAACAAGCAGAGCTTCAGTCCTTTTGTTACTTGCCATGAGTAATGACACTATCATCCGTAGGGTCTAAAGAGAATGTTAGGAGCCGAATCAATCAAGTCTGGGCAAGTCTATGGTATATTAAATCAACTCTGGCACTCAATATGTACGACGTCTGTACATCTCGTTCAACGATATATTTATTCTGGTCATCCCTGTATCACCAAGTGTGTCCTGGGAATCCTTTCAATGCAGTTTCTGATTAACGGTTATTATTGTGGTGCGCTTAAAGCAACTCCGATCTATCTCTATTCTCATCTTCCGATCTCAGTTTCGACTAAGGCTTAGAGTATTTGTGAGCAGAGCTGGTCATTGTTGATTTGAGTTTGTCTACAAGATTTTTAGAATTCGACAAAGGCATTGGATAATGAAAGTTTGAATTTTTCAATCCTGGCAGCGAGCTGCTTTCCGACATGCACATCCCTAAAGGGCAACTGACTTCACACAATTGTTAAATAGGTTTAATTTAATTTGTCTCATGATACGAGGTTCATTCTTAAAAGTTCGGTGGATACGTACACTCGATTAGCGTTTCTAGGTTGTTGTTACACTCACCTTGAAAATATTATGACAATTTTAGCATTTTTATTTTGCGTATCTGGCGATTTCCTTCTATAAAAAGAATGTATCAAAGAATTGGCCACAAATTTAGCCTGAAAAATGGAATTAACTGCTCAAAAGCACTTGCAACGTTGCAAGTGGCGTACAAATATTTGCAAGTGACCCACTCTTTTTCAAAGAAGATCGGGAAGATGTGACTAACGACGATCGTCCTGGACGAGCCAGCACATGAGTAACCGATAAGAATGTTGAGAAATTAGAATAATCGCAAAGTTTCTAAAAATGTCGGCATATCGATTGGCTCACACCATGGAATTTTTTTACAAATTGTAAAAGAAAAGTCTGATCCTGGTGACAAATTACGGCATTCGATATCGATCGAAATTTGTATTTAAATTGTATGGAAATTTTGCTCGATATCGAATGCGGTAATTTGCCTCCTGCTCACTCGTCATCGCAGATTCGTAATTTTCTGGGAGAAAAAAAAACCCATTCACCAGTTCTGACCTCTGCTACATTTTTCTAATCCCAAAATTGAAGAGACCCATAAAAGTTCGACATTTTGTGCTTATTGAGGATATAATGACCGAATAGCAGAGAGAGAGAGAGAGAGAGCTCAAGGATGTAACAAAAAATGCATATCAGAACTACTTCGATGATTGAAAAAAAAAAACGTTGGTTCATGCGTCGTATACGTGAGTGGGATTTATTTCAAGGCGGACAAAATAGAAATTGGTGAATAAATAAATGAAAAAAAAAGGAAAATAATGAAAATTCATATTAATTTTTGAACAGCCCTCGCATAGCATACTTACAGGAAAGTAAGTATTTGTTAATCTAAAGCAAATTTAATGAAAAATATTTAAATATAAGCAGTTTCCATCTCTGGAGTGGTAAATACGAGTAGTTAATTTCATCTGTTTGTATGGTCTGAGGGCACATCCAAGTCAAATCTTACAACCAAAATAATTCGCATCAATAAATTTAAATTCAGTATCATTGGGTTACATACTTGAAATCAGTTCACTGGAAATGCTATAGAAATATTTTAAATCCATCTAATCTGCAACAACTACTAGCAATGCCAGGGATGTACCTCATATGCGGTCAATATCGGAACTGTTAGTTGCAATTAAATTACTTTCAATTTTCGTATAGAAAATGACAATATTTTTTTCAGTATTTATTTATTTAAAGATCTCTACTGCCTTCTTTTTCTATACATTTTTTAAATGTCAACAAAAGAAAAAATAAACTTTTGAAACTAAATTTTTTTTAGTTCCTCTCTGCATAATTTTATTGAATTCCATTTCAAAAATTGTATTTCAAATTTTTATTTTTCAATTTATACCAAATATTAATTACACTACAAAAGTTTTCCAATTTTGTTAATTAATTTTAATTTATTCATAACATTTTTTTCTGTTTCGTATTTTTTAATCTTCTTCTCCAAGTGTTGCCAAAATGAACAAAAAAAAAAAAAAAAAAAAAAAAAAAAAAAAAAAAACTAAAAACTTTTTTAAACAGCCTTTTATGCCAAAAATAAGGAAATGAGTATTTTTTAATTCATGTAAAACAAAATTAAACTTTTGGTTTTTTCCTTAATGCAGTAAAATTTTGATGACAAAGTTTGTTGTTAAAAACAAATTTCCATTGGACGGGATTTTTTCGTGAAATAAAGCAACAAAAATATGGTATAAAAAATAGTTAAATTACTTTAACACAAGCATTATGTTTCGTATTCTTTATTTTCTGAATTTTACCAAAGAGGCACGGAAACATTGTTCTGCTTCTGTTTTTTTTTTTTTTTTTTTTTTTTTTTTGCTCGTTTTCACATTAGCCCAATTCACAATCCTGTGCAAATGGTCTTGTATTATAGTATTTGCAAATTGAGAGAGTATTTGAGAGCATTTTCAATGTATTTTGTTGGTGTAGAGTACAATTATTTTGCAAATGTAATGATGCACGACCATTTGCACAAGATTGTGAATAGGGCTATTATAACAATTAACACAAGTGGGGGAAAAAACTCACCAAAAAAGCATATAGATTTAATTTTTTGGTGAAATACTTACCCGTTAGTATTGCAATTGGCTATAACGCAACAAGGAAGGAAGCAGAAATATAGAGATATTTTGGCATTAACTATTTCGCCATCGAATTTTTGCCGACGAAGGAAGAAGTTGTTACTCTGCTCTTTAGTATATGACAGTGTCAGTGCTATAGGCCGGCAACAACCAACACAACCATGCATTAATGCTGATCAGAAGAATTCGACACTGAGTTCAAGACTGAGTGCGGAGTCGAACTCAGGATTTTCGGCTTCTTAGTATCGTGTTGTTAACTACTTCAGCCAATAGCATGCATGCGATGGCTTAAACCGTTAAAAAATATACAGTTTATGTGGGCCAAGTTGTTTAGAAAATTGAAATCTTAAGCAATGGCCTAACTCTGGTGTTGGTAGAGTGACCAACACAAGAGTAACTCACTCTCATGATAAGGCAAAGGAAATTCTAAGATTAGGTAAACCAAAACTTTGGAAATTGACTTGTGTAATAACAGCAGGCCATGCAGAGCGTCATCTGTCGCATATGGGTGTTGTTGATAGTATAATATGTAGAACCCGCCTGGAAGATCATAATAAATTCGAAAACTGTTTGTGCTACTGCCGTGCTTTCGGTGAAATTAAAATATCAGAATACAATAATAATTAAAAAGTGGTCAAGAAACCAGAAGGATTTAACAATTTCAAGAGCACACAATAATTTTAAAGAAAAAGGAAAGGACATGAGCTACAGCAGATTTAAAAGGAATAATCAAGTCAGAGGACTTATTTCACAAACAACATATTTTTTCATATCAAATAAAATAATTAATTTCCTGAAGAAGTCACACAAAGGAGTGACGAAATATTGAAATTAAAAATTAAACCAAAATAAAGAGACCTTAAGCTTAAAAATATCAGAATACAATAGAAATATTTAATTTAAAATTTATTTTGAATTAAGATGTATAGGCTAATTGTTTGAAATTTTTTTGTTTTAAATTCAGAGAGACATGACAAATATTCCAAGGCACAAAGGAAAGTCAACATCAGTTTTGTAGTTATTTAACTTACACAACAGAACAGAACAGCTGTTCTCGAAAGCCGCAACACTTTCATCATCAGGACTCATGTGCATTGTGTTTGTCACCACTTATTATGTGGCTTAGTTGAATATGATAGCAGTTCTTATTTAAACAAATTTTATTAGGAAATTGAATACGAGAACTGTTTCAAATTTATTTTATTACTTATTAAGCTCGAGGTGCTTTTTTGAATAAAATTATTTCACTTTTCTTTTATTATTCAATATTTCGAAATAATAAAATAAATTACCAAAATAAAGGTAAACAAATTAATATCAATTTAATTTAAAAAAAAATGCCAGATATGGAAGTGTTTCCGAAGCTAAAATTTAAAATAGTTTTTTCTAAAGAGTGGGCAAATTTGAGGTTAGGAAGTAAATTGGCTCAAAAACACACTATTGTCTGACAAATTCAATTTTATTAATACCAACATAAAGTAGAAATATGGGAATTAATAATGGAATATGATGTTGGGGCAATGTTCACCTCTAGCACATCGGCAGACGTGCGCTCTTTTCACAGAATTTTGAAACACATTTTACAACAAAAGCTTAGCTTATTTCGCCAAAGCAGTTGTTTGTGGGTTGTTCTCCCGGCCTTCCAAATGGCACCAGAGAAAATAATCCAGCTGCCTTAATCACGAGAACGTGGCGGCCAATTGCTATCCCCAATTCGACAAATTAGGCGACCGGGAAATTTCTCATGCAATAACTGAATTGTTTGGCTGTCTGGCAGAAACCAGAGGTCACTGATGTCAACATTATCCAATTGTGGCCACAAAAAAATCGGTGGTCATGATTTAGTTGAGCAGAGGATTCACGGCGAGGGCGTTTGTCTGCTCATTTTCGAAAAAATAAGGGCCGATGATGCCGCCTCACCACAAACAGCACCATACGGTCAGTTTCTTTGAATTGAAATGGTTTTTCGAGAACTATTTGTGGAGTTTTTGAACCCCAAATGCGAGAATTTTGTTTTTTTCCTCAACCGCCTGATTCAAAATGGACCTCAGCACTAAAGACGATTTTGTTTAAAAATTCGATGTTTTTTTTTCAGTTTTTCAAACAGCCAATTCACTAACGTGCAAAAGCGTAGCGTTCTATGTTTAAAATTTCCCAACCTGTTACTTAATAATTGTCAACGGATGACAGCTCAATTCTTGACCTTTCATCATTTTGCAGCCAATTTACTTCTTAACCTTAAATTTTCCCACCCTTTACCTTTATATAAAAATATTAACAAAAACTCTTATGTTATACACATCTACATAAAAAAACCTTTTAAAACTCTTCGTCAATATTTTTGCACGATCAGCTACTTAAATGTGTACCATAAAAATATACACGTCGTATTTCTATAAAAGATATTCATATTGTGCAAATTTGCACTGAAATATCTTTCGAACCGTACATGTTTTATTACACATTTCTGAACCATAAAATAGTTAAAAGTGTACCACAAAAATATTTGTGTGACGAATTTATATATACAATGATTTCTTTCTGCCTAGGCGGTTTCAAAACTGGTGCCATACATGAAAACAGACAAATAGAATACTGTCTTTTTAGATCTAAATGTAAAATACATGTTTCTATAAACATCTAGCAGGCTGTTTCAGTATTCTGGATAGTGTTCTAGGGTTAATATGTAAAATATTGTGGATTTCTAAATAAATGAATGTAAAATAGAATTTTATTTCTTTTGAAAGTTTTTGTTGGATTATTAATAAATTAATTTTCTTACTTTTGTGGGAACAATTATTCTACAAAGCTCTTTGTGACTTCCACTGCCACAATTAATCTTTATTGCAACAGCAGTGCCTTTTCTTACAACCATTGCGATTAAGACGCCAAAAATGTTTTCTCGCTACAGCCTATTATTATTTTTTTTTTCAAGTTGTTCTGCACATTGTTTGGCACATACGAACACACATACACATTTTGTAAACATTTTGTGCTTTCCGTCTGCTGTTTGTGTTATAAAAATTTATTTGATTTGCTGTCAAGATGCTTTTGTTCTTAAGTCATTTAATAATAAAGAGCACATACAGTTTGGATTGAAATTTATGTGCTACATACAGAGTTGATATATATAAAGTACACATGCATATGGTCACCTGAAATTCACAAGCTTGTAATTGAAAAAAATATGGTCACCATAAACTCATAAGACTTGTAAATGGCACTATATATAGTTTTTCATTTTAGTTAATTTAATAAATATTAATTTAAAAATATATTTCAAATCATTTGTTTGTTACGACCTTTAGATTTTAGCTGACGATACAAACATATATTTTCATAGTGTGTCTCTCCTGCTTCTGTCTTAAAGAATCATGTCTTACATGATTCTTTTTTGAAGGCACATGAGTCAGCAGACAACTAGAGTTCTTGTGATTTTCCACAGCGATGTAATTCGAATTTATGGGGGTTTTTTAATAATTTTAATTTTATAATAAAAAATTATTTGTGCCGAAATTGGACAAGTGTATGAGTTTATGAAGATGTTCACAAAGAAACTCTATTGCATGAATGATGGGGAAATAGTTGCAAATACAAAGAAAATAGTTCTTGAAAGAAAAATATTAAATTTTAAATTAAAATCAAATATATTTTCATTTACTAAAGATACTCGTATATAAAAGAAACAACATTTCGAACTATTTATCTCTTTGCTATTTGGGGCTGAGTTAAATTTATAAACGACTTTTGCATTTTGCATTTCTTTTATATGCAAAATTGTTAAAAAGAACATTTACAAGTAAAAAAAAAAATAAAAAATAGTAAGCAAAACTTTTGCCTATTGTTGTTCAAATTGCATTAATTTGATTAGGTTTCAGTTGCCGTCGATAGGAATATTCTCTTCATATTATTACCGAATTGTGTGCGCAATCTATCTCAACGTTTACCTTTCGTTTCGTTGTTGCTATTCATTCTGTTCTTTCTATGGAAACTCAATTAGTTTAGAAAACTTTTTAAATCAATCCTGAAAAACTCTTTTTAATAGGACAGATAATATTATACTTTCTTTTGTCCTCTTTCAACAAATTGAATCATCATTAATGACGAGCAACATTAGAACAAATTTGTTAAGGAAAGTTAAAAATAAAAATAAAATTAAAATAAAATAAATAAAAATTTGTATAGAAAATTGTTGGAAACCTTTGCCAGCATGTCATGAATATAATACTTTAATTCAGTTTTGTATTACAGATGTTAATTTAATTGAATTCTCCTCTTAATGGCCTTTCAATAATGTTGAGTGAAACGATTTCATTTGCTGAGACGGTACATTTTAATCAATTTTAATTTGATTAATGCACATGAAGTTATTTTAATAAAAAGTCCAGGAGCTTTTTTAAAGGATTTTTGTTTGGTAGTATGTGTGTGCACATTAGGATGCTTCTAGAATATATCAAATAGGCATATACAGGGTGTTTTTTTATGAAATTTTTTTTATACGAATCACTCTGTTGTCTGACAGCTGTTTTGACAGTTTAAAGTGACGTCTCTACTCAGTATTGTTTGGCAAATCATCATGAACAGGTTAACTCCAGAACAACGCTTCCAAATCGTGGAAATTTATATTCAAAAACAGTGTTCAATTGAAAATGTTTAGCCGCTTTTTTACCGCAAAATTCTCTTCAGTGATGCGGCGCATTTTTGGTTGAATGGATACGCCAACAAGCAAAATTGCCGTATTTGGAGCAAAGATAATCCACACGCCGTTCAAGAATTACCAATGCATCCCGATAAATGTATTGTTTGGTGCGGTCTATGGGCTGGTGGAATCTTCGGTCCTTATTTCTTTAAAAATGAGGAAGGACGTCGCGTTACCATGAATGGAAATCGATATAGAATCATGATCAATGAATTTTTAGTGCCAAAACTTCAAGATACGGATGTAAACAAAATGTGGTTTCAACAGGATGGTGCCACTTGTCATACTGCGGGCGAAACAATGGACTTATTGAAAGAACATTTCAACGACAACATTATTTCGAGAAATGGACTGGTGAATTGGCCTCCGCGTTCGTGTGATTTGACGCCACTCGATTATTTTTTGTGGGGATATCTGAAATCATTGGTTTACGTGGATAAACCAGCAACGATTGACGCTTTGGAAACCAGTATTCAACGTGTCATTGCTGAAATACGCCCTCAAATGCTTGAAAAAATAGTCGTGGTGACCATATGCCCGAAATTATATTTAAATGTTAGTGCCGGTCAGATCATCATCTGACCGGCACTCAGATGATGATCCCTAATCCATGAATTACATTGTGCCGGAGCTATTCAACGGAAGGGATAAATGGAATTATATTCTCAAAATCACTTGAAATGTTGACAAGTTGTACATGCTTTTCAAACAATATTTAGAAGATGCTCGTCTTGGATGCCCATAGATATGAAAAGCCATTGAAAATATCGAGAAAGTGAAGACAAATTTTATTAGAAATATAGCTCATGAGGTCGACATATTCCTAATTCGAGGAACAACACAAATACACAGTCACGTTTGGCCCAAAACAGCACCGAATCATGTGTCAGCTGGCGTATTTACCAAAACAGACATTGAGGAATTAATAGATATTTTGTAAAAAAAAATTCACGACTTTTATTAGCAGATCTCGTATATTTGGAATTGAAAATTTGATTTAATCGAATTATAAATGCGGTTCATAACTTCCTCTACATTGCCTCCAGCTGATGTCGTTAAGCAAGCCAAGGCATTCTTAGCCTTATTATGACTGTCGTAGTCGTGAAGCAATCACAAAAAAGTGGTAACACATTTTAAATATTTTAATTTCGCAGCGATACGACAAAAGTAATAAGGGCCAATAGGTATCTTGTGAAATGAAATTCCGTTTATGCACTCAGTCATGAATATGGTACCGAATTTTTCTAAACTGTATTAGTGTAGTGACGAAGGCATAGCACTGATCACGAAATATTACATACAGAGTTTGACAAAATCATGTACTAAAAAAGCATATTACAGCTGTATTCTTCGTCGGTACTGATAGCTGTTGGCTGAAGTGTGGGTGCTGTTGGCTGAAGTAGTAGAACACGAGACTATGAAGCGGAGGGTCGTGAGTTCGAGCCCGCGCTGAGTCATGAAATATTGTGTTGAATTCTTCTGATCAACATACGAGTATTAGTGCGTGGTTGTGTTAGTTGTTGCCAGCCTGTTTCAATGATGAAGGCATAGTCACTGATCACTGAACATAATTGGCAGCGACTGAAACTATCATGTACTAAAAGCAGAGTAACAGCACCCATCTTCGTCGGCCCTGTAGCAAAAATTAGCCGGCGAAAAAAAAAAAAGTTGAAATAGCTACAAAAAAAAACTGTCTATCTTCTCATCTTTCCTAATCTGTCCCCTCAATACTATCCCCTCGTTATCAGTTCCGGCGCAATGCATTGCATATATAGGGGTCATCCCCTGAGTGCTGGTCCAAGATAAAAAAAAAAATATATATAAATCGGTGTCGGCTTTAGTTGTTGCATGACTTGAATGATTCGAATGCAAACTATGCCGTAAAGTGGCGCAATTGTTGAGAACGCCAAGGAATCGGCCAATTAGGATTATCTGGAGTGACATTTTCAACAGTGACATGATGCCTGGAAACAGAAGTGAAACTTATATTTAAAAAAAAATCGTTTAAAATCTTGCATATGTCTTGCGCAGCTCGAATATGACGATCATATGTAATCATCTCATAATACACGGAAAGTGACCACGTTTCAGCCACAACATTTTTCAAAAATTTTTAGCCATTTTTAAGTGCTCCTCACTTGTTAAACGATTTATAATCGTCAATAACAAACCTTTGATATGGTACTTCATATGGCAGATATTTAACAGCTGATAGCCTTGCCAGACCAAAATTACTTCAACAACTAAATGGGTAACTCGTTGCATTCATCTATTCACGTTGTAAAATCAATTGCAAAAATATGAAAATGAACGGCAAAGTTAGTCACAAGAAATTATAATCTACCACTAAATTACAAATAATTGGCTGAAAAATTTCCCTCTCAAATATTATTTTTTTGTTTTTTTAATACAGGTATTTTTTTTCTTGACTTTCTTTGGCACTTTTAATGAAAGTGAAGGCTTTTTATTCATCATATTAAATCTTTTCTATTTTTTCTTTTTCATTAGTACTTTAAGTTGTATCGTTTACATTTCTTAATTATTTTAAACACTAAAAGGAATCTTTCAAGTTTAATATCGAGAAAACATTTTTAACGTACAGTATCATATTTAACCATCTTTAAACTCAAACAAACTCCAGCACACTTTCATCTGCAGAAGACGACCGCGGGAAGAAAAAATATTAAAGAAAGAAATGAAAAGTTTTCGTACTCATTTTATTTATTTAAGAAATAAACTTAAGGTAAATATAATTTATCTTTGTGTTGGTTTTACAATTAATAAATTTAACGTTGTGTGCGTGAGTTTGTTTTAAGTATGAGTAGCTGAGAGTTTTGTGCGTACTAGGACGAAGAGTTTGAAAATAAATATTGTAGCATTAAGTTACGTTGGTAGCACAGATCAACTAAAGCAGAAGAGAAAAGAAAAAAAGAACAGAAAAGCTTTAAAATTAAAAGCATACAGAACGTGCCACACGTAACAACATGAACGAGTTGCAAGAGCTAGATTTTACATCGACGTTGTTAAAAGCAGCTACAACATTCTCCTGTAGCAAAATTAAAAACAAAAAGAAACAAGAACAAAAAAAGTGTTAAAATTTTTATGAAGCGATGCAGGAATTGCTAAAATTGTGTTGTTTCATTGTTGTATCTCGAAACTTTTAATTTTTTTTTTTACACTTAACAACAAGAGTAAAGATGAAAATCTTGTACTCACAGACCAAGAATGATGCTGACAGGTAGAACGGCTACAATTTCTTCAAAGGTAGACAGCAGAGAAAAAGAATATTAAGTGAATTTTAAGCCACGAAGTAATAGACGTTGTTGCACCACAAATGATTTATTTTCCCCATTTTTTTTTGTTTTTGTTTTTTGGCACATCTTTTTAAGTTAACTTTAGGGAGTTTGGGGCGCCAATTTGATGGCCTTTGTTTTTCAAGGAAACGTGGAACTCTACAAAAAATTTTGTACAAGTTGTTGTTTAGAAAAAGAAAATTTTTTACACAAAAATATATTCAAACAATATTTGCTCAGTTATAATTATAGGAAAACATGAAACCAATTAGCCAAACCGATTTAAAGTTGATTCCACTGCACTAATTGTAGACATTTTTATTTAATAGGGGTTTGGCTTGCAAGAGTAATTAAATTAATGAATTGAAAAAATTAATTAAGGCTACATGAGCGAGTGAGTGGTTTGGGATTTTTGCAAATTTTCGAAAACCATAATTTTCTGAAATTGTCATGAATTAAAATAAAAATATATAAATAAAAATTATTATTATTCCCTAATATTTTTAAGCTTGAGATCTCTTTATTTTAATATGATAAAATATTATTTATCAATTTCAAAGGAGTGACGAATCCGTTGAGTGACTTCTTCAGGAATAATTTCCTAATTAATTTTCCGAAGAAGTCACACGAAATAGTAAAAAATAATATTTCAACATATTAAAGTAAAGAGATCTCAAGCTTAAAAATATTAGGGAATAATAATAATTAAAGAGATCAAACAACCAGAAAAATTTAAAAATAATATTTTTTTTTTCAAATATTATCATTAATTTTCAATTAAAATTTAATTGTATTTAGTGACCGTCCTATTTTCCTATTAAGATAAGAATTTCTTATTCAGACTCAAGTTCAAATCTGCAAATTATTTTTATTTTTTTTTTAATTTTTATTATTTAGAATTTTTTTTTAAATTATTATTATTATTATTATTTTCCTCCATTATTGTTAGAAATTTTAGGTATGCGGAATTTATTTCAATAAATATACTTATGTAATACTTAATTAATAAGTGCTCAATTTTTATATTGATTTATGGTACAGTAAATTGAGCTCAATTATATGTTTAATGGCTTAAATTTCCTAATTGCGCAATTAAGCTTTACATTCACATACATATGTCATAATATACAGTAATTTATAAAATTTATTTATTTTTTTAAATTTAATTGTTTATAAAAAAGTTTTGCGACTTATTTTTTATTATTGACCCATATTTATTAATAGAAACACTTAATTCTTCTTAAGCCAACTCAAAATGGAACTTAATAAATAAATCGTTTTTTAAAGACTTTTTTTTTTGGTACACTTTTAAATATCTTATAGTAAACCAATATAATTGAAACATATATGGTTTGAAATATATTTTTAAGTAGATATGCACAATATAAAGGGTGGTTAAATTGTAAGGGGCCGATGTTGAATGCGAACCACACCTAAACATCAACTTTTTTTCTGCATTTCATTTGACATTTCTCAATTTTAGACTAACTCAATTTTTTTTTTTTTTTATCTTGGACCAGCACTCAGGGAATGACCCCCATGTAAGCAAGGCATTGCGCCGGAACTGAAAACGAGGGGATAGTATTGAGGGGACAGATTAGGAAAGATGAGAATATAGACAGTTTTTTGTAGCTATTTCAACCTTTTACTTCGCCGGCTAATTTTTGCTACAGGGCCGACGGAGGTGGGTGCTGTTACTCTGCTTTTAGTACATGATAGTGTCAGTCGCTGCCAATTTGAAACATGGAAAGATACACAATCGAGCAACGCGTTAAAGTTATTCAGGCTTATTATGAAAATCGGCGTTCGTACACTTCGTGATTTTTTCGGTCAATATAATCGTCCAAATGTGCGTACAATCGAAAAAATCGTGGAAAAATTTGAGCAAACCGAGTCTGTAGGAGATGTGAAAACACCAGTGCATGCTCGTACGGCAGAAAATATTGCTACTGTTCACGATAGTGTGGCTGAAGAGCCGTCCACTTTAACTTGTCGTCATGCCCAACAATTACACCTCTCACGATCGTCGGTGATGCACATTATGCATAAAGACTTGCATTTACACGCTTACAAGGTGAAAATTGACTCAAGAACTAAAGCCTCTTGACCATTCCAAGCGTCGTCAATGGTCAGAAAGGTGGGAAGGAAAGGCAATAGAGGATGATCAATTTTCGAAGAAAATCATTTTCAGTGATGAGGCACATTTTCACTTCAGTGGATTCGGCAATAAGCAGAATTGCCACATTTGGGCGAATGATAATCCAAGAGTGATTGTCGAAAAACTAATGCACCCTCAAAGAGTGACTGGTTTGGTGCGGTTTATGGGCTGGTGGCATCATCGGGCCGAATTTTTTCCAAAATGAGGCCGGTCAGGCAGTTACCGTGAATGGTGTTCGCTATCGTGAGATGATAAAGAACTTTTTTTTTGGTTCGAATTGGAAGATATGGATGTGGACGATATGTGGTTTCAACAGGACGGTACCAATTGCCACACGGCTAATGAAACAATGGCTCTTTTGCGCGACAAATACAATGACCGTGTTATCTCACGTGGTGGCGATGTCAATTGGCCGCCAAGATCATGTGATTTGACTCCGTTGGACTTCTTTCTTTGGGGTTATTTGAAAGAAAAGGTGTACGTCGATAAGCAGCAACAATTCAAGAGCTAAAGGATGAGTTAAGTCGGCACATTAACGGCATAGAACTTTAAATATGCCTCAGCGTCATCGAAAACTACGCTCTATTCTTTGTTATTCTATACTTGAACACACGCTTAAATTAGAATTTCGAGCGATCATTGTTAGAGTAATTCGACAACAATAAAAACTTATTTTTAAAGCAAAAAAAAAAAAATAACAAACAAATGTTTTTTTAAATAAATAATTCGAAACAAAATAATTATATTCGCAAAAAAATATTTTTTGGAATAAAATGTATGCTTCACAACAGAATTTTGTATTAGAAAAACTTTAAATTTGTCATAATTATTGTTTTAAATATTTCTTTGACTAAAAACTGAAAACGATGATAAATATTTAGTTAAAGGGGAAGTCCCCAGCACACATAATCTTATGGACAAATTTCGATAAAATCAGCTATGCCCTAAATATCGAAAATGTAACAAATTAATATTTCTGCAGCAAGTTGTCAAAAGGACATATTTTACATAAAAAAAATTTAAAACCTACCAAGTTTTTCATAAATACTTTAAGACACTTTTAAGAATGTGAATGGGTAAAAATAATATAAAAAAATAAATAAATAAATTTATTTCAAGTTTGTTGTTGCAAAATATGTTACATATAATAAAAAAAATACTTTAATTTCAGCAAAACGAATTGTTTCACCCCATTTTCTTTTATTTTCATTGTATTAGGAAATCAGTAGTTGCAGCCCGTAGCGCCACAACTTTTATAATCTCAAGTGAGTTAATTTTCAACGAAACATGTTCTAGTTTTTCTTCAACACACTTTCATCTAGAACAAACAAAAAACTTCCTTATTAAAACATACACCAGAACACTTTTAGTCATCATTTATATTATATTTGGAGCACATGTGCATTTGGAGCGGAGCATGAAAATGATTCATGTATCTTAATATTTATTAAAACTTTTGGAAACTGAAATTTCATTGCATGAGTTGTAGCAAACACTCACGCATTCCGAAGAAATAGTAATTCAAATGTTTCTCCTTTTCCTTTAATTAAAACGAAAATTCACTCAACATAAAATAGACAATCGCTGTAATTAAATATTTATTTGTAAATGTGCTTCTGCCATTTAATAACAATTCATTAAGTTTTCAGCATTAACTAATAAGTATAATTTATAAATAAAGCAACAATTCTGCTACAAGATATAACGAAGTAAATTAATGATTGTTGGAAGAAATTTAAGGAATGCAAGAGTATAGCAATTTCTTTTTCTATTAACCCTGGGGCGTGTTTGACAAGTGGTTTGAGCGCTTTTTCCTGGTGATTTCAAAGCCGTAGGATTTTGGCAATTTTCGTATAATTTTCTTAACGATTCAATTGATTTTTAAAGCTATTTGAAATATATTTTAATTTATTAAAATAGATGGGAGACTGCAAATTTTCAAGTCCTCATTAAAGATTGAAAAATAGCAACAAAGTTTAATTTGTAGCAACTCCCTTTTTGGCAACACTGTTTTTAACAGTTCAGCTGTTTTCGTGTAACATGTTACTGTCAAACATGATCAGTTTGGTCTGTACATGTTTAATCACAAATTGGCTTACAAACGACGAACGCTTGCATATTTTGGAATTTTTTTTATCAAAATTCATGCTCGCTTCAGGAACTGCATCGTGTACTTCTTCCATTTCATGGACGAAACTCATTTCTGGTTGCATGGATATGTGAAGCAGCAAAATTAACGTATTTGGTATAAAGAGTAGCCAGAAGCCAATGCCAATGCATCCCGAAAAATTCATTATTTGGTGTATGGATTATGGGCCGTTGGCACTATTGCACCGATCTTTTTCAAATACGACATTCACAGTAGCCCAGAAACGTTACTGTGAATGCCAAGCGCTACCGTGCGATGATTACAAATATTTATTTTTTTTCGCCACTAATGAAGGAGCTTGACTCGGCTGAGATGTGATGTCAAGAAAACGTTGACACATGCCACACAACACGGGAAACAATGGCCCAATTAAGAGGCGAGTTCGAAGAACAGTTTATATCACGTTTGGGATCGTGCGATTTAAAGCCATGAATATTTGGGAGCCTAATGCGCATGTCCATAGGGAAAAGCCCGCAACGGATGACGAACTGAAAGCTAATATTGAAGAATTTATTCGTGAGATACCAATCGATATGTTGAAATTGAAACCATTGAATTATATAGATCGTTCTATCGACTCAAAAAAAAAGATTTCATACTTTACTCTGAATTGTATGTGTTTTTTATATCTTTTTTTTTAAATAAAATTTCTTAAAAATTCACACATTACATCACAGCGCTAATTTAGATTGCATCATTAATGCACGAGCCCCATTTACATGCCGGTTATTGGGAGTTGGAAATACTTTTTGGTTAGGTTGAATAAACTACCAGTTTTGATTAACAAATTCAGCCCATTTGGCTCCTAGTAGGTCGCATTGTGTTGCGTAAAAACGTCTTGGCGGGAATTGAACCCACCACCTCTGTACTAAGGGGCTAGCATCGCTACCATAGCTTTGGTGCCTAAAATAAAATCCTTTAATTTTTTAATGAAAAAAAAAATAAATTAAACAAAATTTCTTTAAGTGCACAATTGTGTTTCTACCAGTAGAATGGCATCTTTGCCAGTTTTAAAAAATATATATATTTAATTCTTATTAAAACATGAGTGTTCCTTGTTTTTTTTTCTGTTCATACAAATTTTAGCAAATCAACAAGCTGAAACACTTTGAATTGTCTGAATTGGTTGCCAAGTTTCATTTATGAAAATTAATCTTTATTTTTTTTTCTTCCTTTTATTTTTTTATCTACATCTTTTGTTTTATCTCTGTGTTGGTCTTAATTGTCATTGTTGATTATAATAAATAAAGGCAACATGCAACACTTGTCTCATTTATAGCAGCACATTGAATGCAAGAGCACATGAAACTACACACACACACACACAAACAAGAGTTGAACATTAATTGCCTTAGAAAGTGACGAATTGACTAAAAATAAAAAAATATTATACGTCATTCTTATGCTCCGTCATATAAATATGACCAAATCTGCAATATATTTTAGTATATTTTATCCAAAGATGATTCTTCTGTAATTCCAGTGCATTGAATTGCAGAAGAATATTAGAAATAAATTTGTTGTCCAGTTTTGACTTCTTATGAGAAAAATAAGAAAAATATTTTTGAAATCAGAATCTCGGGTGGCAGTATTCATACCGAAGTATCCTGTTCTAAATCTTCGATCTCAACCTTAAAGCACAAGGTGGAGAACTTGGCTAATTTTGATCGATTTAAAGAAATACAGAGAGCAAATAAGGAAAACGAAAAAACAAAATTTAAATTTTTAAAATGAATTATGCGTTTGTTGTCAATATACTTAATTGCTTAGCTGCAAAAAGTTAACTCGTTGTCTAGCCAAGTCAAAATACTTAAAGATCGATAATTATTGTAAAATTTTTTAATAAAATACATAAATTTGTTTAAACTATAGAACATATTTCAAAAAAGATATATAAAACAAACAGCTGGCGCAAAATTATCGCATTCGATATCGATCGAAATTTCAATACAATTTATATGGAAATATCGATCGACATCATGCATTAAACACAATCACGGCAGAAATAGAATGCATGTATTTATATGGGAAAAGTAGCACAGACAACAACCTGCCGTTTAGCTTTGAAATTAATCATTCCTATGACTATGTCCACATGGTGAAACATTTGCTGCAGAAACATTGTGTTTGTTGATGAGAGGGGAAAGACGAGTGGAAAAGGGTACGGTGTTTCATGTACATGAAATATTTGTTGAGCACGCCATTCTCCGCTTCTGCATATAATATAATATATATATGCTGCAATACAAATGTTTCAACCGTGTGGACACGAATGCAGCTTCAAATGTTTCATCGTGTGGACATAGTATATATAAACACATGTATTCTATTTCTGTAGTTGTGTAGTCGGTAGCCTGCTGTCTTAAATGTGTTTAATGCACCAAATGCCGGAATTTTTCCCCTAGTATTTCCCACACGGATCTTTTTAATAATTGAGTCAAAGAAATGTATGACGCTGAACGACCAGAGTCATCTAAATATGCTGCGTTCAAATAAGTAGATAAAAAATTTCTTTTTGTAAATAAATGAAAATACACATTTTTGTTTTTCTAGTATTTTTTTCACATGGTGGGCAAATTTGAGGTTAGAAAGTAAATTGTCTTAAAGCACACTTTTTTGGCAAATTCAGTTTTACGGATAAAAAAATAAAAAGTAGAAATATGGGAATTAAAAATAAAATATGATATCGGGACGTAAGCTCATGGTAGGAACACAACTGGGACGAACGACGAAATTCGTTCAGTACGACGAAATCGTTCGTAAAAATTCGCTCTATAAATTCGTCGTATGAAACACAATAACGACGAATAAATTAAAATAATGAACAAAAAAATTGTAAATTTTGTTAAAAATCTTTGTAATCCTCTGATGCCAGATTCTTAAAACATTCAATAATTACCCCGGTGGTGTCCATTTTTTCCAGAACAAATTCCTTTTTGTAATTATTTTCTAAACATTTTTTCTGTAAATAAATTATTCTTTTCATTTAACAGCTGATGGGGTGACCATATGAAAAAGTAGGATATAGGAAGAAAGAATATTTTATAAAAAGTGTTCAAAATTAATAAAAAGTCGTCCGAATGATAAATTTTTGTGAATTGGTGAATGCGTTTTTAGTATGCACTAAAAATGTTCGTGCTACATGGAACATTACAGTAATGAACCATGTTTTCTATAAACAACCAGTTTGAGTATTTGAAATCTGGGCACCTGATACTGTTTTGTTCGTCGTTCGCTGACGAAACAATTAGAAATAAATCTATTTCAACTTTCGCTGAGTATGACGAATTTCGCCCAACGCCACGATTGTGTGCATTTTCATATACACCAATGTGTTTTATTTTTGGCGACGAATATTCGCGACCAAAAATTCGTCGTTCGTCGCAGTTGTGTTCCTAGCATCATTTCACAAAATTTTGCAAAATATTTTGCAACAAAAGTTCAGTTATGCTGCTCCGAATTTCATCTTTCAGACCGTCAATTGTTTGTGAGTTTTTCACGTAACCCGCAACGGTATTTTAAAAAGCCCCAGAGAAAATAATCCAGCGACTAGAGTCGCCCGCTGATCGAAATTCGATCACTTCACGTTTACAATTAAACTAATTTTTTTATTCTACATGATTCAATATAATTATTTTTGCGAGTTGAACCTACAAAGTTTAAGAAAATACCCTTTTAAGCCAAATAAAAATAAAATTATACAGAATTTTTTTAATGCTGGCATTTGCAACAAAAACGTTATAAAATGTTTTTGTTGTTCCTTTTTTTTAGACAAATTTAAAATGCTTGCCGACTAGCGTTATTCTAGGATCTTGAACATAATCCACCTGATCAGTGTTGTCAGATAAGGGGGTTTCCCCCTAGATTTAGGGTTTTTTTGCTATTAGGGGCAGATTTAAGGGTTAATATTCTTTAGGGGGAAATTTGGGGGTAAGAAAATTTTATTTAGGGAATTTTTAGGGGATTTTCGAATTTATAGTTTGGTATAGTACATAATTTAACAACTGAGCATGTCGAAGATATTGTAACGAAATGACGATTTAGAAAGTAACCTGGCATATACAAACCTTAAAACATTTTTCTCGTTAAATAAATTTTGTTTGTTTTCCTTGAATTGCAAAATATAAATTTTAAAAAGTTGTTCATCTTTACAATTTATTACCAATATGCCACAAAAGGATAACATATATAAACAAAAATATAAAAAAAGGATTGGGAAGCAGATCAGTAAAGGTATTTTATTTTTAAATAAAATTTTAAACACAATAAATGCAAAATTAAATTTCAGATTGGTTAGCCCCTGTCCAGGGAGACAACTACAAAGCTTTATGCAAATATTGTAAAAGCATTATGGTGGCTAACAGGAGACCTTATTGCACACCAAAATACGAAAAACATATTGGATTTGCATCCCAAACAAAAGAAGTACATGTACCCGTAACAAACTTCCTCAAGCCGTCTCTTACAAAAGAAAGACAGATTGAAGATATATTTTTTTGGGGGCTTTTTATAAAAAAATAAAATAAAAATTTGGGAGTTTTCGTGCTTTTCGCGTAAGAATGATAGTACCTCAATTCAAATTTAATAGAGATAAGAATGATGAAACCAAATTACTACTTGAACTTTTCTGCTTTAGGGGATTTCTTAAGAAAAAGTGTAGAATCTCGGGGTTTTCTAAATTTTTTTGGGGGAAGAAATAAAATTATCTGACAACACTGCCCCTGATTGTGTAAGGCATTCGCGTTTATATTGTGCATATCTACACAAAATTATGTTTCGAACCATTTATAATTTATCAATATCGGAGGGTCTTAAGATATTTAAAAAAGTATCACAAAAATATGTATGCCTAGTTTATTTATAAGATATTTATATTGTGCATATACCCAAAAAATTACCTTTTGAACGATTTACGTTTCTACAATATTGGAAAGCAATAAAGTACATAAAAAAGTACCACAAGAACATGTATGGCTTGGTTATATACTATATAAGATGCTATAATTGTTTGAATAAAATGAAGAGTAAATGATATTTTATAATTTTACTGCATAATTTGCTTAAAACATTCTTAAAGCATGAATTCCTTCTGTCTGGCTATTATTACTTATATTTTAGTTGGAATTGTTTCAATTATTTTAGGTATGAAAATTTAATTGTTGCAATTAATTGGTTTATTGGTTTAAATAAAAAAAGTAAATTATTTAATACCCCCAATATTTCAACTAAAATCCATTCATAGCGCACTCGTATGATTTGACTATTTCACACTGAAATTTATTAGCGACTTAACACTCGTTAATTAATTTACTAAAAAAAACCTCAAAAAAAAAAATGCTGAGGATAAACCGAACGAATTACTTGGCTTTATATAAAATATGCAAAAACATGTGTATGTGCGCCTGCTGACACACGAAAACTATCACCAACATTAAATCTTGCCAAAAATCAACACTTTTAATGACAACACAACAAAAACAAAAAAACAGCTCGTATCACACTAAACTATGATAAATTATCAAGTCAAGTTGAATGCTACAGTTATCGAGATAAACTATAAAGTTTTTTTGTCACAATACGAATTTTGTTTGTTTTCTAGTTTGGGACGACGCATCTTAATGCTCGTTTTTACAAAAATTGACTTTGATAAATAGTTCACATTTGAAAGTTTAAACAAAAAATTATGAAAAAAAAAATAATAATTGATGAGAATAAATTCAAATGAAGGTTGAGGTTTTATTACTAAAGATAAATCAAGTGCCAAGTATTTTTCTAATAGCCACAGTAATATTATTTTGTGAAGACAGTAAGTAATTTTTTAAACATTTATTTAAAAGCTAGTTATGATAGCTTTGGTTTCTTTTAAAAAAATTTTTTAAATATTTTATTTAAAAATTATAAAGTTAATGTGTTAAATAAAATGATATAAGAACTGGAATAGTTGTGAAAAATTAATTAAAAATATTAATTGGTCTACATTTAAGGATTCAATTAAACAATCAATAACATGTTTTCCGGTATTTAATTAAAATTTAAGAAAAATTTTTTTTTTGAGGATTTAAGTCCGAAATAAATTTAATTATTTAAGTCATGAAAAAATATTTTAATTTGTAATATTTAAAAAATAATTAGATATATTTTTAGAGAGCCATTAAAAAAACAAATTTAAGAGTTACCGAAAACAACAAACCGTCATTTTTAATGAATCAAGAAGTTAAATTCACGAAATGCCTGCACACTAGGTCCTTTATGTGGCCCGTAAAATGGACGAAATTTTCTTGGAACTTCAACAAGAGATTTATTTTTCTTTAACGGAATTTTTAAAATTTTGAAGCTTCGTTTTAGCGTTAAAGAATTTAGGAGGGCTTGCCCAGCTTTACTGAACATTCAGGCATAATTTTTTCCTGTTTTTCAATTATGGAAAATTTTCTTCAGAAAACGGAAATTGAAAATAAATTCTTTTTAAAGGTAGATCCATTTAAAACTATACCGAGATGCTATTAAAGTGCTTTAGTTTTCTCTCCACAATAATTTTACAATAAATTACAAAGAAAGAAAAAATTTAATTTATGAAAAAATGAAAGAAGTTCAAATTATTAAAAATATTTTGCATTTGCAATAAAGGGTTGGCAAATTTGAGGTTAGGAAGTAAATTGGCGGTCAAATGATGAAATGTCAAGAATTCAGCTGTCATTCTTGGACATTCATTTAGTAAAAAGTTGGTTAATTTCAATTATAGAAATCCTTGAGCAAAGAATTTTAAGTGCTGTTTAAAAATCTGAAAACAACAAAATCATCTTTAGTGGGGAGGTGCATTTCCAATGAAACAAACAAAATTGTCGCATATGGGGCTCACAAAATTAACAAACAGCATTCGAAAAACCATTACATCCAAGGAAAGTGACCGTATGGTGTGGTTTGAGATCAGGGGCCAAATTACCGCATTCGATATCGAACGAAATTTCCATACAATTTAAATACAAATTTCGATCGATACCGAATGCCGTAATTTGCCACCAGGAGATATTTTTTCGAATATGAAACGACCGCCGTCACTGTGAATTCTCTGCACTACCAAATAATGCTATCCGATTTTCTGTGGCCACAATTGGCTACTGCAGACATCAATGACTTTTGGTTTCAGGAAGAAGGCACGGCCACAAGCCACACAGCAGGCCAAACAATTCAGTTATTGCAAGAGAAATTTCCCGGTCGCATAATTTCTTGATTTGGCGATATCCATTTGCAGCCTCGGGATTGTGATTTAACGACGCTGGATTATTTTCTTTGGGGCCATTTGAAAGAATAAATTAGGCGTTGCATTGACGAGATAAGCGAAGCTTTTTTTGCAAAATGTTTTTCAAAATTTTGTGAAAAGAGCGGACGTCTGCCGTAGTGCCACAAGTGGAAATTTTCCCCACATCATATTCCATTGTTAATACCCTTAATTCTACTTTACGTTGGCATAAATAAAACTAAGTTTGCAAAAAAAAAGTGTGTTGTTAAGTTAATTTACTTCCTAACCTCAAATCGGCCCACCCTTTATTAAGTATATGAAAATATGTTATATATGACTTTATTTATAAATGAATAAAATAACCCTTTTCATTATTTATAACAAACATTCGTGACCGATTTCTATATTCATTTTGGAAAAATAATTATACATTTTTATGGTCAGCGTTTTATTAAATTTTAAAGAAGCAAGAAAAAAAAAGCAAATGAACCAATAAAATATACAAACAATTATTTATTTATTTAAATGCATTCGTACCGTGAAGAATTTTTAACAACGCATAAAATAAAGTTGCTGCTCACTTAACTAATTGATGAAAAATCATAAATAAAATTGTCAATTAAATAGAAACGTGAAAGAGTCAAATAAAATTGAAATGCAAAAAAAAAACTTAAATAGCAATAAAATGTGGCGTAAAAAGCCATAAAAATTGGATAATGGTGTCAAACGTATTTAGCGACAGATTTAACGTCCATTAGCTTGATCATAAAATATATTGGATAACGCCCCATTTTGATGCACTCGCCCCAAAACGAAACTAGTTCGAAACTAGTAAAGGGTGTAACGTCTTGTGATTATATATAAATATATTTTTATAAACTGAGCAAGAGAAAAAAAAAATAGATACGTACATATACAGACCTAAGATACGTTCACACTAGACAAATATTTGACCAAAAAAGCGTAACCACTATATGTTAAAGAAAAAATTCTTTGCTCAGACAAGTGATTTTAATTATTTTAAAATAATTTTTTTTTGTTAGTCCTTTGAGCTAAGGCTCATTACATTTAATAACAAAAGAGTTGGCCATATGAAAATATATATCGGAGAAAGGAAACATGGTGTTAATTAATTCCTACGTACGCGTTACCTAATACAATCACAAGTTAGAGATTTTAAAATCCGCCTAAATGTCAGCTTCTGTTTTTTTTTTGCAGCATCTAGTATAATATGATTAGATTATATGCAAATAATTGGGCTATAAACAGCCATGGGTGTCTCAGTAAGAAAGCACTTTTCAAATTTTGTGTTAATTTCTTTTGTGCACACGGCAACTCTGAAATTTGGCACCCGCGCCACATGGCTATTTCGATTCCTTTACGAAAATAACCAAACGCAAACAATTTATTCAACGGGTGAAGGATGAAAGTGAAGTCAATGGTAATTTTTAAAAAAAAAGCTCATCCTCTGTGATGAAGCACAGTTCCATTTGAATGGCTTCGAAACACACAAAACTATGGAATTTGGGATTCAGAAATCCCTCATACAGTCCATGTGGAAAAAGCATCCACAACGAGCAACTGTCTGGTGAGGATTTTAGTTAGGCGGTGTGATTAGGCCTCACCTCTGCTGAGGCGGAAATTGCAGTGTCTGGGTACATTCACTTTGTCATGCCGTGTGTAACGCAGCGAAATATCGCTCTGAGACCCCATAAAGTATATACGAGTATATTCTTGATTAGTGCTAAAATCTAAGACCTAGATTTAGCCATGTCCGTCCGTCTGTGGAGATGACGACTGAGTCCAAACGAAAAGAGCTAGAACCTTGAAATTTGGCATGAATACATTTGGAAGGAAAGCACAAGTCAAGTGCATAAATGGGCTGAGTCGGGCCAGAGTAAAAAAAAGTTGCTCTAAGAAGAACTAAATCAACCTCTAAAAAACGACATAATTTTTATTATTCTTTTTTTTAATGTTGTTGAGAAAATTAAATATTTTTATGTCAAAGAAGTTCCAAAGCTCTGAACTTGCAGCCAGAACATCAGTAAAATTTATTTTTTTAGACCCCGCCCTCTTTAGTAGGCGTTGAAGTAACATATTACATGGAAAAATAGTGTAAATAATTAACAAATTGTATAAATTAAGCCTACATTCTATGATCTTTCCTCTGCCCTATACTCCACCTACCCTTGCCCCTAAATGACCCTATCAAAAATTTTTTTTTACACTTAATAGCCCCAAAAATTCATTTTTTTTTAGCGGTTTATGGCAAAGGTGACGTGTCTTCCCCACTCCCAGAGTGACCACTACAAAATAGCGTTCTTATTTACTAACCCTCTTATTCATAAAAATTATGAGGGTCTAATAACAGCATAATAAAACCAAATTTCATATGAAATTTGTTCTATTACATTCTTATAAGGCTCTCATAATTTTTATGCATAAGGGGGTAAATATTTTGAGGGTATTTAAGATTCAACCCGGTCGGATATAACGTCCACATTTGTTTTATATTGAATTCAATGACTAATTGTTAGAAAATTTGTGTTTAATACAGAAAGACATAATAAATATTATATAAAGAAAGTCAACAACAGTTTCATTATTTAACTTACACAACAGAGCAAAATAGAATTTTTTTCAAAAGCCGCTACACTCTCATCAGTACTCATGTCTTTTGCTTGTGACCACTTATCAGTTGAAAATTATTACAAATTGTATTAAGAAATTTGCATACGAGAACTGCATCAATCCGATGGCAAACACGCCTTTATTTAATACCCGTGTTGCCGTTTGCTTATTTTCTTCAAGTTCCATTATCCAAAGTTTTTGTTCCTAAGCTGTACTTTTTTGGTTTGAATTCTTTTATACTTAATAAACACAAGTGAACGTTTTAACAGCGTTGTCAACTCAGTGCTTTTAGCACTGTTTTTAGTGCTTTTTAAAACATATTAAGCGAAATATGTTCGCTTCGGTACTTTTTGGTTTTTAGTGCTTGTTTTGGTGCTTTTTTTCATTCGGTGGCACCACACTATAAAAAATTTTGCTATTAAACTTTTATCTTTACCATATTCCAATGTTGAAGTAGAACGAGTTTTTAGCTCAATGAATCTTTTAAAAAGAAAAATTAGAACCGAATGTCGCTACATTCGGTTAAAGCGCTTTTGCAAAACAAAAACGGACTTAAAGGGGAAAATTCTTGTTGCGAAACGTACGAACTTCCAGATGAGGTCAATATTCATATTAAAACAAAAATAGTTTATAAAAGGTTGGAATATGAAATAAAAATGGTATTATGGGCAGATGACCGTGATGAGGAATTCACGGACTTTGATATTGACCTTTTACAAATACAAATTGAAATTCATTCATTATTATATGAATATATTTTGTTATTTTAAACGTTATTTTACTTTTGTTACCGTAAAAGAAATAAAATATGGCAGAGAAAGTGCATCACTTTAAAAAATTTATTGCATTTTCTATGGCGATATTTACAATATGTTGAGTTATTTTTTAGTGTAATATATGAATTATTAAAAATGGTAATAAATGCTGTAAAATTCTTCTGGTTCGTTTGATCTCTTGATAATTATTATTGTACTCTATTATTTTTAAGCTTAAGGTCTCTTTATTTTTATTGGAAATTAATTATTTAAAAATAATTAATTTCCTGAAGAAGTCACACAAAGGAGTGACGAAATATTGAAAATAAAAAATATTTTAAATAAAAATAAAGAGACCGTAAGCTTAAAAATAATAGAATACTATAGTAATAAATGATCCCTTATTTTATAAATTTTTTGGTTATAAATGTGTTAAATAGAAAAAAAATTAAATAAAATCATATTTTAAATAAAAGGCAATTCAAATAAAAAATATTTATATTTAGCGCTTTTTTTCAAAAATTACGCGTTTTTTGTCCCACTTTAGTGCTTTTCAAAATTACAAACTTGACAACGCTGCGTTTTAATTTTTATTGTTAGCTAAAACCATTAGCTTAAATTTGTATGTAAGTATTTTTCTGAATCGCTTTTATTGCTCTATTAAATTCTATGGGTAATTGTTAGAAAATTTGTTTTAAATTCTGAGACATTCACCCTTATTGTATTTGGTGTTTTTCGCCTTCAGATTCGACATTTTGTAATAGATTAACGAACATTTTAGCTTTTTGTCTTTAGGTTATTAAAATTTGTCGAATTTGAAGGCGTAAAACGACAAACACAATAAGGCTGATTATACTGCTACTAGATTGAGCCAGTAATAGCGCAATAAAAAGGTTCTGTAAAAATACTAAATACTTCTTTTTATTTTAAAAATAAAAACGCTTTCTTATCGAGACACCCTTTAACTGCAGCCTATCAATCAGTCTAACGCAATTGTTTATTTTAAGCACAGAAAAATGCTTATTTATTCGCTTAGAACAAAAATGCATGAAACATTGACTGTTCCATTTACTTTAACCAAATTTCTATATATAAAAGCAACCAGCACAACTACCGGAAGACCCCCAAAATACATTGAGCACAAGAAACCAACAGATATAAAATGTCAATATTAATTATATGAAAAACAATTTAAATACAATAACAACGGATATATTAAAAATATTAACCTGCTTACTTTCTATGCCACTTCATGTTATTAAAATATTTTAAATAGTTTAAGCGATCGTGTAAGAAAAATATACAACAGGTTCAAATATATTTCTTACGATTTGATTAACGGTCAGTTGACAGAAATATTATTTATTTTGATATTAAAAATTCAAATAAATTAAAAGAAATTTGTCAAATGTGATGAAAACATGAAAAGGGCACTAAAAATTAATGAGGCAAAATTGTTCTACTCTTTTTTTTTTCATTTATAATGACACTCAACGTGACTGTGGTGTTCTAGTTGATACTCAAATTAAACATACAAAATATTACAGACAATTTTTTTTAATCATTAAAGACATGACCAGAGCATTAAAATAAAATGAAAGTGCATTTCACACATAATAACTCAGCACCCATTTATGTGTTGGCCAGTAACGTAGTGTAAAATAATTTCTTGAAACGGCGTCAGGAGAAGTAAATATCTATTCTATTCTTGCTTATGGTCCTTCGAACCAGATTTATTGAATCATATAGTGATACAAATCAAATCGGGTATAGGAAAATATGTTTGCACAAGTGGATTACAAGTGCATCTGAGGAGCACTACTTTGAAGAGAAAATTTATGAATTAATAAATATTTTCACAAAAAAAAAAATTAAAATTGAATTTATTTTGCGTTCACCACGTACAAACGCAATGAATGTGCATTTCATGGAAATTCAAGATATTAAATTCCCTATTATGGGAATTTAAAATTTCATCTGAGCAAAAATGTCACGTTTAATTCACAATAGAGGCTGATTATGTTTTCTACATCACCTCGTTTCTTTTTTTTAAGTTATGTGATGCAGAAAATAAATTATGATCATATTTGTAGTGCCATTACTTAGGTTAGGTTAGGTTAGGTTAGGTTGAAGAGAGGGGCATAAGCCATCCCAATCCATTCCGGATTACACGTAGGCCTCATGGGCCAGTTGTGCGCTCAATAATAAGGAGTTCCCATTGTACTGTAGGGTGCCTCCACCGATACCATGGAAACCTTCAAATTCGATTACGTCAAGAACCCAGTTTCTTCAATGTATCTCCTTAAGCTCCTCCAAATTGAGCCCCCAAGAAATTCCATCCCCCGTATAATCTCCTGATTAAGTGTTTGCCTTCTGCTGACTTGGCTAAAAGCTGGACAGTAGCACAAGTAGTGCTTCAGTGTTTCGTTCTCTTCCTGACAGCCCCTGCATGTTATATCGTCAACAATACCCATGCCTGCCAGGTGATTCCTTAACTTTGTATGTCCTGTAATCTCTGTAGCGCTGGCCTATTTAATCTTAGGATTTCCTTTGTCATGTTACCATTTGGGTTCCCCCCATAGAATTCTAGTCAGCCTACCTAGGCCTACAGTCGAATCCGCTTTAGCGCAACACGCTTTACTGAAAAAAATCGCATTACTGATAAAAATCCCCGCACTGATTTTAAACGCAGCTAGTCTCATTCACTGAAAATATCGTATTACTGAAAACCAAAAGAAAGCCCACAACTACGTTTTTGTATGAAACTTACTTCGCTTTAGTAAAAAAATTAATTATTAGAAATCGATTGCATAACTTAAGGCTGAAAAAATTGTGCATGTTTTGTCCGTTAAAAAATTAAATGGCAAAATTTATTTGTCCTTTTCGCTCTTACGTACTTTATTGTATTTTTATATTATATTGTCAATGCAAGTGGCTACACATTTTCGAGGAATTCGTGAAAAATTTCAACGACAATATGAAAACTTTTTTTTAAATCACATTTTTACGTTAAATAGACGTAAAAAATATACAGATTCGATATAAAAAATATTGTTTTACTGACTTTAAGCAGTATGCTTAACTGTAACAAATTTCAGTAATCCGAACTACGTTGTAGAGAAAAAATCGGATAACTGAAAAAATTGGGGTTTTGTTATTTCCAGTAAAGCGGAGTCGATTGTACTGCCAATCTCTTGTATGCAATTCTATAGCCCACCGCCTTAGTTCGTTCTTAAAAACCTGAAATGGCTTCGGACTGTCTAGCGTAATGGTCGCCATTAATGTTCCCGTAGAATTTGACGAAGATGATAGTGCCCATAATTACAAATAAATAGAAATATGTACTTATAAATCACAATTGTAAAAACTTATTTATTGAATGGTCCTTCGAACCGTTGAAATGTTTTTTCTTCTCAAAACACTTAATAATTGTTTGCTGGGAACATGAAAAAGTCAAACAAAATAGCAAACCAGTACTTAACAAATATAACCCACTTACTCGTACATTACACGAAAATGTTTATCTAATTTTCTTATTAATGACAACAACAAAAAAAGAAAAGAAAATAATATATTCATAGAAATGTTGTAAGTACGAGGAGTATGTGTGTCATTTGCATATTTGCTTTTGGGACGTCTCTAAATTGTCGCTGCTTGAACATGCTTAATTAACATCATAATTTTTGCTGTATTTAAAGCAGAATAAAATTCTTCTAGCATTTCTTCGTTGTTGGTTCATAATTTTTCACTATGGGATTTAATATGTTTTTACCTAGACACCATTATGAAGAAAGTACAGAAGGAATTAACAGCGAATGAATTTTTTTTTTCTACTTTCAAGTACTTGTTAGTATCAAACGCCAGCAATAAACAGCAGAAAATAAATTGTGTTGAAATTTCATAAACACGAATTGGTTTTTTTTACAATTTCATCAATGAATAGTTTGCTGTGCGGTTATGCTAAATTCTGTGCTGATTAAGGATTTGAAAAAAAAGTAGAAAGAAATATTAATTACTGAAAAATGTGTGTATCACTAGCGGATTTAACGCATTTATGCAATAGTTGTGAAAATAATATCAATGGGGAATTTTAAACTATTCTCTTGGTTGCTGTTTTAAATCTCAAAAAGAGGATAATGAACTTAAATAATCTATGACAATCACAGCAATTTGTTTATCAAATTAAAATTGTATCCACAGAGATGTTTGCAATTCTTCATGCTCGGTAATCAAACTGTTTTTTTTTTCTTATTGTTGGCTACAGAGAGAATTTTAAAATTTATGTAATCAGAAATTTGATAAAGAAATTGCTTCTCCTTATGTGAGCAAACAACAAATAATCTCTAGATGGCAATAAGAAAACATATAAAATTGTCTCTCTATGGATTATTCTTTCATAAGTAAAAAATATTGCTAGATTTTCTCTAACTCATTGTTCCACAACACACGAGAATTTTTTACTAGCTATAAAATTTTTTTGTTAAAATTTTTTTTCAAAAATTTCTTTTCATTCATTCATTCGATTGGAGGTTAATACGAAATTTCTCTGCATTGAACACATTCATGCACAATGCTGTCACTACGATATTTATTTATAAAAATATAACAATGAAATGCATGTCTAAAATAAATGCTTGACCATAGAAAAGAGTTTTAATTATAAAATTTTAAATAAATTAGTCATGGGCAGGGCGATCAAAAATATGATAAATAATTTGCGTTCTATGCGTCACATTAAGTAGAAATTTATGAAATTAATCAATTTTGAGAAATTCCAAAAGTTTTGAATACGAGTTGTTTGCATATTTTTGCATATTTTCTGCTTGTTTAGCATATCTTCAGTTAACTGCAGGTTTTAAAGTTTTCGTGTAACAAAATTTAAGAATTACGTGAAAAAATGCCTTGAAGGATTTGACAAAATATTTAAAAAAAATAACAATTACAAATTTTATTGAACTTAAAGTCACTGCAAAGAGGAAAAGGGGGGTATATTTAAATACCTTGAAACCACTTACAAGCGTCTTGAAACACACAAATTGAGCAATTACATTTAGTCTTCTCTCATCGCACGCGCTCACAACATCTACTTCTTTTTTAATTTAATTTTTATTTGCTTTGATTAATTTATTTTTGTAAAAAATATATTGTTACATTTCCCAGTAAAAATGTTTCTGATAAGTATGGAATTATGAACTCCACTCAATTTGTGGTGCAATTAAATATTAATTGCTCAATTTACCAATTTAGTTTATCATACTAAACTGATTTAAAATAAGACTTAAATCGCCTAAATTTAGAAGTCACCCAATGGGCATATTATTATTCGGAAATATTCAATCACATCGCGAAAAATTATTCCCACAAAAATAAATCACAAGATTTTCTATTTCCTATCGTGAATATATCCCATAACAGAATTTTGAGAACGAATTCAGAAACCCAACAAATATGGCATCGCCAATGCTTATTCCTCTAAAAGTGTCAACGGGAAGGAGAATCCATGTTCCATTTCCTTTTGCATTCGTCTCGATTTTTTTTTTTCTAATTTAGTTCTTTTATTTTGGATGCAAGGGAATAGAAACATACGAAACGCACAGTAGCATTTGCAGGGTTACCAGACCTTCGACTGCACTGGTAAGCTGGTGGATAACGCGGCATGAAGCTCGAAATCTTTAGTGAATTTCTTACCGATTCATCTGGTTAACGCGACTACAACAAAGAAGATAAATCATAATAGTAAAAATAAATTAAGGCGGAATAACATCACAAAATTAAAATAATTTTTATATAAGGTAAGAATCTATTGAATTACATTTTAATTTTATAAAAGAAGTAAGAAAATATATTTAAAGCAAAATTTTATTTTAATAATTTAAAAATAGGAAAATAAACTGAAAATCAAATCGCCCATCAATTTATGACATCATGCAGTTTAAACGATTTTAAAGCGAGATTTTTTGCAGTACAATTGAATCGTTTATTGTAAAAAGGGCGTAACCCTTGAGTTTATGGTGTTTATTGTTCTATGAAGGTAAATACATCATTTAGTAAAAAAAAAAATTTGCGCAGGTGATGGTGAACCAAATCCAAGATTTTCTTGTTTAGTGTAAAAAGGGTTGTTTAATGCAAAAAGAGTTCAACTGCAAACTTTATTACTCACAACTAAGAAAATGTGATTTGAACTAGGGATGTAACCGATACCGATTCCGATATATCGGCGATACTTCTGATTTGCCGATATATCGATATCGCCGATATTTTAATGTCGATACGACGATACTTCTTAAATTTTTTTTAGAGCCCTTTTGGGCAAACAATTCGCTTTTTACTAACCGTTGTATTGAAAATTTGGATGATTTTAGAAGATACACAGTATGACATTCAGTTTGAATGGACTCATTAATAATCGCTTACACTATTATTTTGTTAAAAAAAAATAATTTGTTTTTGTTAATTTCAGAATGATTTCAAATATCAATTTTAAATATTAATAATTTCTTACACTGTAATTTTGTATAATAAAAGAATTACTCTACTTGAGTTTTGTTAATTTTAACTTGAGTTCAATTTCAATATGCGTATCGGAATCGGTATCGGCGATATTTCTTTTTGAGTATCGGTATCGGATCGGCAAAACGGCGTATCGTTACATCCCTAATTTGAACCCTTTTTGCAATAAACAATTCAACTATTATGCAAAAGGGATTTTTACCTTGCGTTTTTTATAAAAACTAAAAATCCCAGTTTTGGGAATTTTTCTAAAATTTTTGGGAATTCTGGGATTACCGATACCGCATACTTCTTATTATTTTCTAAATTTTTTTCACATCTAACTGCAAATTCTCATTAAAAACTGTAAGACATATATTTTCCAAAAAAAAAAAATTTAACAAAAACAATCTTTACGGAAATAAATCTATATAAGAATTTAAAAAATTTTTATATAATTTTGACAACAGAATTAAATTACCTTTAATTTGATATACATAATTTGTGCGATATCTGAGTAAAAGAATATTTTTTAGGATGTTTAGTGTAAAAAGGGCGTATCTGCAAACTCAATATTATTTTTTAAATATATGTTAGCATAGATAAAAAAATATTTTATGTTTATCAAAAAAAAATTGCAAAGAGTAATAACTTTCACAGGAAAAAAATATCAGATTTTTAAAAATAATTTTAGGGTCGCTAAGAAGTTTTCTTTGAATTACTCAAAACTATAAGATTGTTGGTTGCGCCCTTTTTACAATAAACAATTCAATTATACGTCATTTTGTACACGAAGCAAAACCGCTTAGAAAATCTGTATTTAATCTTATTACACAAAGTATTTATAAACAACACTAACCAATACATGAGTATAGGTCACAATAGAAACTATTATTCACAAGTAATTCACAATAGGTATTTTACTTACAAAATATTCACAATACCGATTTGTTGGGAATGGGAATATAAATTTTTCTAATTGTGAATAACCCAATTCATGTAAGCAATACTTGGCACATCTGTTTTATTCCTCGTAACTCTTTTGATTCATAAAAAAATTTACTTATTTGTTTGCAATCACACATTTATTTTACATAATTTATTTACATAAATTCCATAAAACCGAAGGTGTTATAAGAACTGCTTCCATTCATATCGGAAACTATTCATTTTTGTTTGGCAACTAATTTTGTAAACTTTTTTCTTTTAATACCACAAACATTTAAAATTCGGTCTGTCCTTCTTATCTCTAAACTTATGTGCATCAAAAAGAAAAAACTATATATAATAAAACATTTAATGCTCATCTAAACCTAAAAAAAAATCCCAAGTATTGCTAAAGTCATTTACAACGAAAGTTACAAGCAAGAGAACTTATAGGAAAGACAGGAAAAAATATAAACTTCAACTTTAAATGAAACACGAGGAGGCAAATTACGGCACTCGATATCAAACGAAATTTGTATTTAAATTGTATGGAAATTTCGCTCGGTATCGAATGCGGTAATTTGGCCTGAAGTCTAGAAGCTAAGGGCTGTTTTTGTTTTAACTACAGGTGAAATATTGATATCGATATTAAAAGGGTTTCACAGCTGAGAACATGAAACTGTGTTGAAATGTCTGTTCAGTTAAATTGCGCAAGTTATAATGAATCGTTCAATACTAAAACATTTCCAAATTAAGGAAATTTATGTTGGAAAAATTAAACCTTTTCGAGAGGTCCAAAGTGTACTTCGTCCACTTTACAGTCAACATAAACGGCCCAGTGACCTAATGATTTGTGAAATTATTAATGGTATTCACTCTTTACGGCAAATGACCTGGACTATCGAACCCTGCTGACTGAATTTTTGTTTCTAAAACTGAATAATTTAACCATCAACGACATTTGGCTTCAACAACACAAGGCGCATCTTGCCATACAGCGCACTTTATTGCAACATCAATTTTGTGACAATTTTATTTCCAGAAGTGATCACGTTTACAGGCCCCTGGATAATGCCATTTATCATCTTTTTTATGATCTTATGTTAAATACTTAATTTATGTCGACAAACTAGCAGCTGATAAAGCATTGAAATGCTATACTTAAGCCACTATTGACGCCATACGGAATGATATATTAGAATAAATAATAGTAATAAAAAAAAAACTGGACTGATGGAATGTTAACAGCCGGATATTATATTTAACAAATAAATGCCATGAAAAAAACCAAAAATTTACTAATAAAATCTGTATAAATAAAAACTGTTTCTTCAACTAAGATACCTAATAAGTGATGACAAAAAAAAAATACACCTGAGTGCTGATGATGAAAGTGTAGCGGTTTTCGAAAACAGCCGTTCTGCTCAGCTGTGTAAGTTGGATAATTAAATTAATTAAGTTTGACTTAGGTATGATGGGACAAAAAATTCAGAAAAATGGGACATGAAGAAAAGTAATCAAACGGTAACACGGGTATTATAACAATAACATGTTAACATCAGGTTGATACAGTTCTCGTATTCTTTTTCACAATAAAATTTGTATCAATAGGAACTGTTATCACATTCAACTATGTCACCTAATAAGTGGTGACAAACACAATACACATGAGAACTGATGATGAAAGGGTTGCGTCTTTCGAAAACAGCTGTTCTGCTCTGCTGTGTAAGTTGAATAAAACTGATGTTGACTTTCCTTTGTGCCTTGGAATATTTATCATGTCTTTCTGAGATTTAAAAACAAATTTCGAACAATTAGCGTATGAATCTTAATTCAATTTAAAACTATTTTTTTTTAATTTGGACCAGCACTCAGGGGATGACCCCTACAGTGCAGCATCCAGCTGGAACTAGAAAGGAGTTGATAGTATTGAGACGACAACTGAAGAAAAAGGAGAAAATATATAGATTTTGTAGCTATTTCCACTTTTTACTTGGCGGGGTAATTTTTTGCTACAGGGCCGTCAAAGAAGGGTGCTGTTCCTCAACTCTGTAGTACGTGACGATGTCAATCGCTGCCAATTATGTTCAGTGGCCAGTGCAATGCAATCGTCGCTGAAACAGGCTGACAACAACAAACACAACCTGATCAGAAGAGTTTGAGAAAATATTCATGGCTGAGCGCGGAGTCGAACTCTGGATCCTTCGCTTCATAGTCTCGTGTTAACTACTTTAGACAACCGCAACCTGATTAGCCTATTAATCATAATTGAATTTAATAAAAGAAAAAAAAAATTGGTAATGAAATTCTTTTTAATATCTTTTATCAGAAAACGGTAAAAGGAACAATTTTTGGGTATGAAATTATCTATTCTATCCGAAACGGAATCAATAAGTGAAATTAAGTACAAAGAAAAGGAAGGAAAAAAGCTTAAAAAAAATAGTTGAGAGCCACATTGAAACAGATTGGGAAACAGGTTGGTACTCTTAGGACAGAGGCCAGTGACTGAAACAAATGCCGCTCCTAATACAGAGACTAAAGCTATTGGGCATCATTTCGGAATGCTAAGAAAGGCTACCAAAGATAACCTGTTTAGGATAAGTGAAGTCTGACATCAGACTTGAAACAGAGGCTCAGGACAACCGTAACATTCTTCTGATCCTGTTCATCAATGAAAATGAAAGAGAAGTTATTATACGGAAGACTTTTGCATCCAGCATCAGTTCCAGAAGTACAGCGGTGCAGGGTGTGGCACCTTCCCCTCATGTTTAATCAATGCCAGAAGTTTGTTTTTTTATTTTATAAGAAAATTATCTTGCTGTGCACTACTATTAGGAGTGGTTCGTTCTCTAAAATGCTTACGCAGACTGAATTACGTCCATGTTTTTCTCTCCCAAAACCTGATCTAAACTTTTCCAACAACTAAAACAAATTTCCTGTTAAAAAAATTATACAGGAAATATTTGTAATCATTATTATTTTTGTCTTCTTTGCTGCCAACAACTAAAAGTTTTGCTCAGTAACCGGCATATGCAAATGATGTTTAAAACTCCCAAAGTTTGTGATAAAACCAAAAAAAGGCTAAAAATAAACGAAAAAAAGTGTCATAAATTAAAATGATACACATTTTTTTTTTGCTGCTGCACATTTTTGTTATAAATTGAGGTTTTCACTTTTTATTTACAAATTCCTAATCATTAATGAATACTTTTTTTTATAAAAAAAAAAATAAATAAAATTTGCATTTTATTTTTTCAGACCTGCAAAGTTTTTCAATTAAAATCGCAGTGGAAAAAAATGGTAACAAATTATTTTAAATTGTAACACATTAGTAAATCCAGTGACTGAATTTTTCATGTGGTTTAGTTGGCTTTATTTTATAAAAAAAAAACTATATGTATGTGTATTTTTGTTTAATTGAAATTCCAATCAATGGCTGATTGATTTTTTTCTGACATTTTTAATCAGCCCGTGCATAAAAACACAAGTTAATGACGCTGTAATAAAACATTATTCAATATATTATTTGCCTGTTTTACAGTTTGGAGGGGACCGGAAAAAACCCACATTTTTGACCAAATCCAAGGCAACACAAACAAACATACACGCACACACACACACACACACACACACACTGTACATGTTACCACACTAAATGTAAATGTGGTTTTTGACGTGATGATACTGGCTAATGAGGAAGTTGACAGCAAAATTTAATTTTTATAATGTTTTCTGTTTATGGTTTTCTAATATATGCAAAATTTAATACTCGTAACATAGATGTACAATTACACCAGTCGCAAACAGTAGTGGCCAGCAAAAGGCACCGAAACACAAACAGAGACCAGACTTTTGAAGGTGGAAAATTTAAAATAAATACGGGTATAGCATTCTGGTAACACATACCGTCAAAAGAAATTTTTTTTGGATACTAAAAAATTATACACAATTTATGAAATATTTGAAATCAAAAAAATATTTGCACAAATATTGGCAGACGTACCAAAATTCCTAAATTAATATGCTGTGGTTTAAAAGAAAAAAGAAATAAAATAAAAAATATATAAATACTACATCATCAGTGATTTGCCTCCCACTGTAAAGCCCACTGTAGAGGCCATTGTGATTTTGTAAATGTGTTATCAAATTGAAAATAGATTCGTAACATTACAAATCTATATATTAATAATGCAACTGATTTCGTATGTAAAGCATTTACAAAACAAGCACATATACAGACAAACAAAGTTACTTTGCAAATGAAAAACATTAATTAACCACAAAACTTTGTATACAATAGGGACCCACTGAACTGATATGTCTTTGTAGTGGTGGACTTGTGTGTATGCGTGTGTGTGTGTGTGTGTAGTGGATAGACAGTCGTTTAAATGGTTATTCCGTTTCCATATTATCTGTTTGACCAATTTGGGTTTTTGTGTGTACGCATGGCTACACGTTACGTGATTTGCTTTTAAGAGCCGAAATACAAAATAAAAACAAAAAGGCAACTCGCAGAGAAGATACTGGGTACTGAAGTAGGGGGAACAACACGAGGAATGAAACAAATGACGGTCCATATTGTGAATCACGTAAAATGTTTGCATTGGTTTCGTAACATGTTTAGTTCAAAATTTATTTATTTTATCATTGTCAAAAGCGAAATTAATTTTAAGTTGCAATAGATTTTGGTGTGTGACAAAAAGTGTAGAAAAATTTAAACAAAATAACAGCCGGGTGATTAGACTTTGGAATGAAGGGGTGATAGACACACGATCGCATAACTTTACATCTCTGCTATTTTTATTTTAATCGGTCTTGTCAAATGAAATTATTTCATACACAAAGAAAAGCTAAAAATAAGACAATCAGCTCTATTTAGAATACAAATTACTTGAGAAATTAATTGTTCACCTTTTCCACTCCCCCCTATTCTGATTGACAAATTTCGCTAATAGTTTTTCCCCCTGAAACATTCACAATAGTAACCAAAGAAAATACTATTTTTATTTCATTCGAGTTTTTTCTTCAGCAAAAGAAAAATGTAAAAATGATGAAAATTTATAAGAAAGATACTCGTATATGCAACTATTGAAAAAAAAATATTTGTAAAAATTTATTTTAGGTCCAAAAGATTAATTAAACAACAAATGCAAGAGAATACCGAAATAGTTTGTGTACTCTTTAAAGAAAACTTTAAACAAAAAATATCATACTCTTCAAAACGATGCAGCGTCAAACAACTCTAAAGCCAACGAAATGTCTATAATTTTTCTTTCATTTTATAAAAAAAAATGATATTAAAATTTTTATAAAATATCCACAATACGAACTCAATTTTTGCAAATTCAAAAATAATAATGAAATATAAAAAAATGTGTCATGTTGCAGTTACCCAAAATTTGGCATGATCGATCGTCCAATGTTTGCTCTACTGATGACTCCCTATATTTTAACAAAAATAAAATTGTCTTTTATCACATGTTTTTATAAAGGGTGTTTTTTTATGAAGTTTTTTTTTTATACGAATCACTCTGTTGTCTGACAGCTGTTTTGACACTTTAAAGTGACGTCTCTACTCAGTATTGTTTGGCAAATCATCATGAACAGGTTAAATCGAGGAAATTTATTTTCAAAAACAGTGTTCAATTAAAAATGTTTATCCGCTTTTTTACCGCAAAATTCTCTTCAGTGATGAGGCGCGTTTTTGTTTGAGTGGATATGCCAACAAGCAAAATTGCCGTATTTGGAGCGAAGATAATCCACACGCCGTTCAAGAATTACCAATGCATCCCGATAAATGTACTGCTTGGTGCGGTCTATGGGCTGGTGGAATCATCGGTCCTTATTTCTTTAAAAATTAGGAAGGACGACGCGTTACCGTGAATGGAAATCGATACAGAATCATGATCAATGAATTTTTGGTGCCAAAACTTCAAGATATGGATGTAAACGAAATGTGGTTTCAACAGGATGGTGCCACTTGTCATACCGCGGGCGAAACAATGGACTTATTGAAAGAACATTTCAACGACAACATTATTTCGAGAAATGGACCGGTGACCTCCGCGGTGGCCTCCGCGTTCGTGCAATTTGACGCCACTCGATTATTTTTTGTGGGGATACCTGAAATCATTGGTTTATGTGGATAAACCAGCAACGATTGACGCTTTGGAAACGCCCTCAAATGCTTGAAAAGGTGGTCGAAAATTGGACCTCCAGAATGAGCGTTGTGCAAAATAGTCGTGGTGGCCATATGCCCGAAATTATATTTAAATGTTAAATGACAAGAAATCATCTACCAAATAAAAAATTTTTTTGGGCCATTTCATAATTTGGCATGTGTTTTATTTAAATTTGAAATCAGCAAGCTCTTATAAAAATACCCTTTACATATTACCTTTCCCTCTCCAGTGACACTTGTTGGGAATATCTGTTCTAAATTAATTCACAGCAGAAACATTGGCGATGCCATATTTCCTCACATTGAGAATTAGTTGCCCAAAACTTTGTTAAGGCAAACATTCACAATAGCAAATCGGATATCTTGGGAGTTGCTTCATGGGAAAATTTTGTACTGATGTTAGTGTGAAAAACTAAGCTGAAACCGAATTCAGCTTACATCTGATCGAATGCTAAGGTCATGTATTACTTTTGTAAAAAAATTTTTTTTTATTGAAAGTATAGCATCAGCGTAAAAACTTTGTCATTTGTTTTAATTTTCCCGTAATAGAATTTCATATATTGCAGATATAGCGAATATACTATTTTAATATTAAACAATTTTTTGCCCCCAATACGCATTAATGGAAAGTTGCTGCAAGTCGTTTTGTATAAATCCACATCAAATTCATTTAAATTTTGCATACAATTTACCGGCATTTTGGTTTCATTTGCTTAGCTTGCGTATGGCAAACACGTAAAATTGCATCAAATATTAATTTGCAATATTTTAGCCTTAAATGTGTCATGATGACATGCTGTTCACCAATGGAGTGTTGCCAGTGAGTGCTATTGTTAACTTTTGCATTTTCTTTAGCCAAAACTTACCTGCAAGAATAAAACAAAAAGAAAATTATGTTAAAAAAAATAATTCATTACTTGAGAGCATTAAAATTTTAGAAGAAAAAATATTAATATATTAAATTGAATTAAGATTCATAGGCTAATTGTTCGAAATTTGTTTTTAAATCTCAGAAAGACATGATAAATTTACCAAGGCTCAAAGCTATGGCTTGAGCTAACAAATATAAAAAATTGGAAAAACGTTCACATGTACTTAAGTATAAAAATTCAAACCAAAAAAGTTTGACTTAGGTATGATGGAACAAAAAATTCAGAAAAATGGGACATGAAGAAAAATAATCAAACGGTAACACGGGTATTATAACAATAACATGTTAACATCAGGTTGATACAGTTCTCGGATTCTTTTTCACAATAAAATTTGTGTAAATAGGAACAGATATCACATTCAAGTAAGCCACCTAATAAGTGGTGACAAACATGATCACTGATGATGAAAGGCTTGCGTCTTTCGAAAACAGCTGTTCTGCTCTGCTGTGTAAGTTGAATAAAACTGATGTTGACTTGCCTTTGTGCCTTGGAATATTTATCATGTCTTTCTGAGATTTAAAAACAAATTTCGAACAATTAGCCTATGAATCTTAATTCAATTTAATATAGTAATATAAATGTTCGTTAAAATTCTTACTACATGAAAAAATATTAAGTTGATAAATATTGAAAGAAATGATTTAAGAGAAAATTAAAATTATTGAGAATCAATAAATATTTCTTTTATAAGAAGCTGACACACAGTTTTTTTACGACAATTTAAAATTAACACAAGATTAATTGACCTGTTTTTATATCTCCGTTGATTAATTTATTTATAATTATGTTGGAAACACAGAATACAAACTCAATTATTAACAAATAAAAAAAAATGGACTTAATTTTAACAATAACAACTGATTTTTGCTTTTCGTTGTTTTGTTGTCTTTTTTCATGAATAAAAATCCTTGCTTAAATTAATTACTTTATAATTAATAGGAAACAATGACAGTACAGGCCAAAGCATACACCAAAATATATCTTGAAAAAAAAGTTGTATAAAAATAATACAAAAATATCTGTTTTCAGCCATGCAACGAACGTGTTCATTTTTCGCATGACCTCATTCCCAAGTTGCCTTTTGGTGCATGTGCAATTTTTATATGCATACGAGAATAAAGGAAAAGGAATATTCAAAAAGTCCTTAAAATTATGCCATCCAACCATAAATTATTGATTAAGGAAAAAAAAAAGAAATGAAAATATATTATATATTCCGAATTAACTGGAGAAATGTAAAGAGATTAAAGACCAAATAATTGTAAGAGGAATATTCTCCCTTATCGTAATTTATGTAAAATATAATGATAAGAATTAAATTTAATGTGTTAAGTTTATGCACAATGGCTTTAATGTTTCCAGACAATCTTTTATATTCAACTTTATTTATTTTAATATTAAAGGAAATTAAAGTTCCTTTATTTATAATTTTCTCTTGGTTGTTGAAATTCCAAAAATGTTTAAGATCTGAAACGGGTTATCCATTATTTGAATTCAAAAGTAGAGTTAAATAAAACACAAATAGAACCAAGAATGATAAAATAAAGATTACGCCTTGCGCATGATTTACCGTTTGATGACGTCTTTGTTCCCTCGAAGAGATTGCCAAATGTTTATCATATGCAAAACTAATACTTTATCGTACAAAATTAATATTTTATGCTATATTTGGCAACTCTTCACACAATTTACTCAGAGAGATTTCGAACAAGTAAATGAAATCGGATTTATGAAATTGCAAGTTTTGTGTTATATTTTATAATAAATTGTGTTATAATTTAAAATAAATATATTAAAATAATTATTAAATAACTTAAAGTGTAAAAAACTTATTAAAACTTGATTTTTAAGGCTCATAAACTGTAAACAAAAAACCTAAATTAAAGAGAAAAGAGAACAAAAAGAGCAAACATGAAATGTGCAGTGGGCAATTGCAAACAAAGTAACAGCAAAAAAAAAAAAACAAGTAAGAAATTATTGTGTTTAAATGTAATATTGTTATCAAAATATTTTTTGTTTTCAAAAATCTGTGTCATTTTATAGTTTTTCAAGAGATGAAGCTCAAAGGAAGTTATGGCTGATATTTTGCAAGCAAAAAAAATAGTTTTGAATGGGGAAGAAAGAAAAATAATTAGCACTTGGGTTCAATATTTATATAAAATAACTATAAATTAACAATTTCAAATAAAAAAGTGGAAAATAGAATAATTTTTTAAAATTGTTTATTATCAAACAAATTTAATTTGAAAAATCGCAATTTGCCCCACTGTCCTGTTTTTACAATAACATAACAGTTCTCCAACTGAATTTTATTAGCCAATCAGAACACATTTTGAGTGACGTCAGAATTCCATCATGCGCAGAAAAGTATTTTTATTTCAGCTTGTTGGCGTAATCTTTATTTTATCATTCTTAAATAGAACTATAATTTTGATCAACCTTTTTTTTCATCATAATGGTGGGATATTGCCATTATGTACGATATACAATTTCTTATGTAAATGATCGCCTCTAAATTGATTAGCGCAGTCAGTCTGAAAAATTTCTTAAAATATTATTTCAAAAATATCTGCATTAACAAGGTGATCTAGCACCTAATTAATACATTTAAGGCATTGTGAATGGTCAACCGCGTGTCAGTCTTTATAGGGTCGGCAGATAAACCCAATTGCTGGCAGCACCATGACCTTGAAAAATTCGTATTATCCGACATACTTTAACTAACAGAATTGATATTCTTGGCAGTGCGATGATGTGTAAGCCTGACCCAAAACAAAATCGCTTCCACTATCTTCAAATTTTTTCATTATTTTGTCAATAGCTTGCACAATAGGGCGATTATGGCGACAATGCCGTAATGCGCCACATTTTCAGTTAATTTTTAAAAATTTTGAAGCATTCTTTGATTGTTAAATGATCTACATTCTTAAGTAGCAAACATTTCAGTATATAATTCATCAGCTTAGAAGAAAAATATTTCAAAGCTGACAGTGTTGCCAAATCGCCGATTTCGAAAGAACCACATGGTTAACACCACACTGAAAGCAATTGGAGAACTCAGTTTTGAGATAACTATTTTTTCTCCACTTTTAAAGTATCAGTTGGTGTGTATTTTCGACATTTCAGGAAGTGATTATTAAGAATACACCTATCCCTCGATTTACACGATACTTTCTTTACACGATTATTTTGGTTTTCGTGTAAATTGAGGGGTTTATGAAATACCTCGATTTACACGATTTTTTATGTGTTTTGAGTAAACGCTTCTGATATTTTAAAAACTAAGTTGCAATACGTATACTACATATAATTTCTTAATAATATAATTTTTTATGCGATTCTGCCTTTATTTTCGATTTATACGATTTTTCATACAAAAAATTTAAGGAAAGGAATTGGAACTCAGTTTTGAGAGAACAATTTTTTTTCCACTTCTAAAGTATCAATTGGTGTGTAATTTCGAAAAATTTAAAATTTCGATTTACACGACTTTAGCTGGAACGCATCTGTCGTGTAAATCGAGTGATAGGTGTATTCAGATAATTGTTTAGAAAAAATATTATTATTTATAAAAAATATTTTTATTTATCAAATATATGTATTTTTATTAAAATAAATATTTTTACTAGAAATAAATGTTTTTATTAAAAAAAATGTTTATCAAAAAAAAAAAAATTAAACAAAAATATTTTGAATTAAAAAAAAAAATTAAACAGACAAAGAAAAAGATTGACATAAATTGATAAACAAAAATTATTAATAATTATTTGAATCGCAGTAAGCGACTTTTCTTAACGTCATAAAATTTGTGGAAATTTAGTTCGTTTTCTATGTTAATAGTTCGAAAAATTTTATTGAATTCAGAAAGACATGATAAATATTACAGAACACAAAGAAAAGTCAATATCCGTTTTTTAATTATTCAACTTAGGCAGCAGAGCAGAACATCTGCTTTCGAAAGCCGCCACACATCAGTACAGTTGCACAAAACAGCTCTTTTGAGTGAGCGCTCTTTTCCGCTCGGCTCACTTTACTGAATTAATTCATTCAGTTCATTCACTAGTTCAGTTTATTCTTTAGCTCAGTTATAATTCATGAAATGTCATGAAAGAAAATGAAAGAATCATATTAGCTAATACAACATCCACCTATGCCTTTTTATTTTTTCGTTAATATGTATTATAAAACACATTAATTCAACATACATAAGTAATAATTGCGCGTATGTAAAAATGATAAATTACGATAAATATTTAAGGGCCATTATTACAACTTAAAGTTAGTTAAAAGTGGAATTTTATTGGACGTATAAAAACTTTATAATTTGCAAAATTTTACTTTAACCTAAAGTGAGCGATAAATTATAGGTAAGTTTATCTTACCTGGTAAGTTAAATACAACTTGCAATAATGGAAAGGTTTTTATACGTCTGATAAAATCTTACTTTTAACTAACTTTAAGTTGTAATAATGGCCCTAAATGATCGTTAGCTTTACCACAATAATAGAAATCAATCCGATTTGTGACTTTAAAATAAATACATATAAATAGTGCACAGAGTTAATAAGTACTGATATATGTATCATGGCAGTGCTGTTTAAAAGTTTTCCATCTGGTAACTCTAATAGTATAAGGCACCACACCATGTGTGTATTTGCACATACGAGTGAATTAATTACTTTTTCTGATATAGATTTTGACATACACACATTGAAAAGAGCTACTGAAAGAGACAGACCAAATGAAACAACTGAAAGAAATGACCTGAAAACGCTCAGTAAAGTGAATCATTCAACTCGCTCAATTGAATGAATGATTCAATTGAATTAATTCATTCAGGAGCCGTACAATTCTATTCAGTACTCATGTGTATTTTGGTTTGTCACTACAAATGTCATTAGGAAATTGCTTACACGTTGCAGATACAATACGATGGTGACAAATTTTATTTTCTTCATGTTCCATTTTCTGTGCCCTAAAATATTTATCATGTTTTTCGGAATTTAAAACAAATTTTCCAACAATATTGACCAAAATATTTGCTTCTCAACGAATAACAGCGAGCAAGGAGCACAAAAATTTCAGCCAAGTTCATAAAAATTCTGTTTCAATTCTCTATGCGAAATGTAACAAAAAAAAAACAGATTTTTAAATTAATGTAATAATTCTTTTTATACCCGTATATGAAAAACCAAATTCAATTTGCTAGGTGAAGAGGAGACATTTTCTTAAATTTTTTACTTATTTATTGTAATAATTTTTTTTTCATGCTTGAAAACTTCATTACATCTGTTTTGTATTGATTTGATAACTTTTCTATTATTATTTCTTGTTCTGTTAGATTTATGTACGTATGAAAATTTGTATCTGAAGTAACAAAAAAATAAAACACAAAAAACACATTAAACAAATCCAATAAAAAACAACAAATACGTGAAAACCAAACAAAACAAAACAAAACAACAACTGACAACTTGAATATTTTTGCATAAATAATTTCTGTCAACGTCTCTTTCAATAAAATTTGAGCTCAAGTATAGACAAAACTGACAGTTAGCCAGGACAGGCAAACACACATACACACTTTTACATGTACGTGAATACGTACGGTCACTTTATATGGTTAATAATAGGAAAAAAGCTAATAAAACACAGTGCGTATGAATAAATTAAATGAACGTAAGTACTCTGTATGGAGAATCAAACATTTGCTTTGTTTGTTGGGGGTTAAGTATGTCTGTTAGCCTGCATTTGATTGGGTTCTATACCCAATCATCAGCAGAAATAATTCCACTAATTTAAAAAACCTTTTAAAAGCCACAAAATATACTGAGAACCGATGGAGGCATAAGAGTGTCCTTAGGAATGAGAACAATTTAAAATAACAGTGTTCCTAATAAGTTTTATAGCGAGGAAATGTCAATTCTTTCGATAGGCAATTACTGAGTGTTATTACTTATTCTGTTGCTTGATTAAGGACAACAGTATTTTTGTTTGGAAAAAAATTTTAAATTATTTATGCTGCTACTGCGGGCATCATCTTTATCTTCCTCGTAAAGCTATTCTATTGATTCCGGAATAAAGCTAAACCTTTTTGTACTTGACATGAGCTTAAATTTTATTACAAACATTTGATGTCAAAAAGATATAGAAAAAATTTTCCTAATAAAATTTCTAAAATAATTTTTTTTTATCAAATTCAATTAATTCACCTAATAAATGGTGATAAGCATAAATGCACACAAGTACTGATGATGGAAGGGTAGCGGCTTTCGAAAGCAGCTGTTCTACTCTATTCTGTAAGTTGCACAATTAAATTGTTGCTATTTTTATCTTATTTTTTATATTCTTTGAATAGCAGGTGTTTGCCCGGTTTTGAGTGTTTTCTTCTCTATATATACGCCGACTAACGATTATGATCAAAATTTTTTGCTACAAGAGTTTGAAAATTTATATTTTTCTGTCCTTAAAAATTGAGGACTTGCACATATTTTCAGCATAATACATAGTTTTGCCACTATTAAGGCAACTTGATAATGATAACATTTTGAGTTTCATAACATTCATGAACGTTATATTGTACGAGTTCTGCTTAAATTTATCAAGTGCAATTTCCATTTTTTTTTTAAATATTTATTTATTCATTAATTTCTAGGGGACAACCATTCCAAGTAGCCTTCCTTCTATATAAGACAATTACGGCAGAGTATTTCACACTCTTCGTAGAAGTTTTTTGGTATAATTCGCGCTCTCTCAGCGATTTTTTAATTTTTATCTCCTCAGTCGCAAAACGCCGTCCTTGAAATTGTCTCTTCAATATTTCGAACTGGAAAAAGTCATGGGAATCAGATCTGGTGAATACGATGGCATTATTACGGTGCTGTTTTTGGCAACAAAAATACTAAGATTTTTTTTATTTTTTTTTTCCAATTGAGCATAATTAGAACGAAGTTCAATGCCATTAAAAATTTAAAAAAATTTAAAATTTGAAAAAATTCAAAATTTGAAAAAATTCAAAATTTAAAATAATTCAAAATTTGAAAAAATTCAACATTTTAAAAATTCAAAATTTGAAAATATTACATATCATGTGGAAAATGATATGCCGGTATTCTCTGTAATTTTTCTAATAGTGATTCGATAATTCCGCTTAACAATTTTCCACACTTTCTCAACATTTTCATTGATTGCTTCTTATTTCGGGTCAGCACTCAGGAGATGACCCCTACAAATGCAGTGTATTGCAGCGGAACTTGAAAGGAAGGGATAGTATTGGGATGACAAATGAAGAAAAATGAGAATATAGAGATAGATTGTAGCTATTTCAATCTTTCACTTCTTCGGCCGATTTTTTTTTTCTACAGGGCCGACGAACGACGGTGCTGTTCCTCTGCTTTTTAGCGCATGATAGTGTCAATCGCTGCCAATTATGTTTCGTGACCAGTGCTATGCCTTCAGCGCTGAAACAGACCGACAACAACTAACACAATCATGCACTAATGCTGATCAGAATAATTCGACACACTATTCATGACAAGGCGCGGAGTCGAACTCTGAACGCTTCTCTGCTCTCGTGCTAATTACTTCAGCCAACAGCACCCTCTGTTGTTAAGGACATGCGCTGTCATTATTCTCTACCTTCTTGAGAAAGCCTGTACCACTTGTAAATATTGTTATGACTCTGTGTCCAAACACTCCGAGTCAGAAGTGCTCAAAAGTTTTTGAAATTTTTTTCCCCACTAGCACAAGATTTTCAAAGAAGATCGAGAAGATGAAAATGTTGAGAATGTGAAGAAAACTGTTATAGTGCATTGTCGAATCACTATTATGCTGATTTCTTTTCTGGAAAATAATGCAACATTTTTTACACTTTTTAATAAAAAACTGCACCATCATGCCATTTCGAAATACCAAATCTTTTACAAATTAATCTACCCATTGCTGAGGCAAATATATTATTGTTTTAAAAATCCGCTTAAAGGCGAATTTTCGGATTAGAAGTGAAAAAATGTTACATGTTTTCAAGAAAATAAAACGCCATTAGAGAAGTTGCTGAGGATGTCGGCATATGGAATGGCATTTATACGGAAATTTGTTGGCCCTAAATCGTGTGATTGCGAAAATTGCTACATTTTTACTGCCAAACCCGTCAAATGAGAATCGTTAAGGAACTGTTGAATGACGTTAACTGACATCCAGATTCACCAGATTTCGCTTCTGGAAACTTTTTCTCCTTCAATATTAAACAGACCTATTAAAGAAGGACTTTTTGGGACAATTGAGGAAAAATTTAAATTGAGGAATAAATAATCTTTCAAAATATAAAATAAATAAATAGATAATAATAAAGTACAGCTTCTCGTATGCAAGTTCCTAATAAAATTTGTATAAATAGACTTTTATCAAATTTAACTAAGACACCAAATAAGTGGTCATAAACAATAATACACATGAGTATTAATGAAGAAAGTGTAGCGGCCTTCGAAAACAGCTATTCTGCTGTGCTGTGTAAGTTGAATAATTAATTAAAACAGATCTTGACTTTTCTTTGTGGCCTGCAATATTTATCATGTCTTTCTGAATTTAATACAGATTTTCAAACAATTAGCCATAGAATTTAATATGGAAAAGGAACTAAGTTTCTATTAATTTTATAATAATAAGAAAAGTCGGTGCGCTGCGATTAAAATATCTATTTCTTCGCCATTTTTATTTTTAGTTAAAAATATTTTAATTTTTTTTATAAAAATATTTTTTTTATAAAAATATTTTTTTTATAAAAATATTTTTTTTTATAAAAATATTTTTTTTATAAAAATATTTTTTTATAAAAATATTTTTTTTATAAAAATATTTTTTTTATAAAAATATTATTTATAAATGGGCTTTGGAATATTTACCACGTATTTCTGAGTTTTAAACAAACTTTCGAACAATTAGCGTATTAATCTTTATCGAATTTAATAAATTTCCGTTTATTATTTTAACAGACTTTGTAGTTTTATTTTGAGTTTTGTTCTTTTCTAAAAAAAAAGAATTAAAAAGTAATTACAATAAAATTTTTTAAAATACTGCTGCCCTGATTTTGAAAATGTTTTTTTATAAAATATGCTAGAAGAAATAAATTTCAAAAACATTAAGGCATTTTTTTCCACAAGACTTGCTTTGTATACAAATATTATGTATAAATCTAATATTCGGCAAACTATTGAGAAAGGCTGTATTTTAGAGAAGCAGTTTAGCATCCATTAATTTCTTTCGCAACTCATAATAAAAACGATGCTTTTGCTTTAAGAAACATTTCTCGGTAGAGTTGTCTGTCTGCTTTGCAAAGTTTGATGACGATTCACAAGTGAATTGTTTTGTGCTGCAGTGTAGCGCAGTTCTATGCATGATTTGCATGCTTAAACAATATTTTTTAAACTTATATGGTGAATAATTTATTCTTCGTTTTATGTCACACAAAAGTATTTATGTCTTTCTAAGCATTGGAAACAAAATCGTAGATTGGCACGCAACACTTTGCACAGTGTCGTTTAAGTGGACAAAATTAGCTGATTATTGAATTTCTTGCAATTGATTTGATATGCCAAATTATGACATATATAATTTTTATTTCTCTAAGAAACCCTAATCTTACTTTTAAAAGAAATATATATTTTAGATATAATTTGTTCAAGCACTCACTGTGGCACAACACTGTGCAAAGTAATTTTCTGCTGCTGCTGTTATGAATTTCTTGAATACGAGAACGGATACAATTTAAAACTGAGAACAAATTTATTCATATATTTTTTTTTTTTTTTTCGTTTTATTTGAAAGATGACCAGTCGTCACTCAACCATTCAATACATTCGAAATAACGTCAATACTGAAATATGTTAGAGAAGGAAAATGAACAGAAAATAGTTGAGGGATGAACGCATGGATGGTTGGTTGGCCTTTAAGCGTTTGATATGGCAGGTGGGGGAAATTTATTCATTTTTTTCTGTTTATTTTTTGTTTAGTTGATAAATTTTTGTACAAAAATATTTTTAGCAAATAAACTTGTGTGTCAATATATCACTTGATCAATATTTTGCACAATCTATTTATTTATTTAATAGGTAGATTTGTTTATTTAATCAGTTTTTCACGTTGATATTGTTATTGTTAATGCTTGTATTTGTTTCATAATAAATAAAATAATGATGTTGCGAAAGGTTTTGTAAACAATTTTTTTTTTTTTCATTTCATACAAATATTTTTATTTGCTCGTAATTGTTGTTTTAAGCGAAACTTTTAGTATTATAATTTATAATTTATTAACTGGAGTTTAGAAATAATTTGGGTTCTTTCAGCAGACATCTATTAATTTTTCGTCACATATATATATTTTTCTTGATGTTCGAGTGTTATTTTAAAATAATTTCTGTTATTTTTCCTTCTTTAACGTGCTCTCAAGTGCACTTTATTAAGTGACTATTTAGGCTGTTAAGCAAATAAAATGCACAGAAAAAGTGCAACAAATATGTCAAGTGCATTAACCTGTCGACTACTATTTTTAATGCTTTTATTATAATCGGCGATGAGTCATTTCAACTACTCTAAGTATGTACTTGACAACTGAATTTTAATGGTCATTGGTCGTTATTATAATTATGATCATTATCATCACTTGCACATAAAGTCGGCGTTCCCCAGACCAGCTGAAGTGGCTATTCAACAAGATACTTGAATAATGACAAACCAATATATTAAAATGTTATTTATGGTATTCTTTTTTTTTATTTTTATTTTCGAATAATTGAAAATAATGTTTAAAATATTTCGCTGTTAAACAATAAATCTTGCTGCAGAGAAAAACAATGTTAAGGTTAAAGCAAAAGGTAGAAAAGAACAAGAAAATATTATGAAAGTAACACGAAATGACTACATATTTAAATTCCTCAAGAAATAATAAAACTATTGGTGATTTCTTTTCTGAAAAAAAAAAATGTGATTGCAATTGGGTGCATTTTTAAAATAAAATTAATTTTCCGTAAGAGATGGTACATTCATTTGAAATAAATTCACTACTTCCAAATTCCATAATATTGCACCCTTTTATCGAAAAGTGTAAAATATGTTGCATTCTTTTTTAGAAAAGAAATCAAATTATATTTTGGTTTTATACACTGAAAAAAAAAACTATATAATATAAAGAACGCAGCCATATTAAGAAATATTTTTATAATTTTGCACCAAGAAAATGTGTTTTATTATATTATTTTTTTCCAAAAATTTTCGTTAAACGAAACATTTTATTTATATTAAAGCGCTAATAATGTGAAAATTTTTACTTGTTTGTGCAATTTGACTGCTATAAATTCGTAAAATCTATTTCGAGAATTTCAAAAAAAGCTGCCACAAGTTGATGAATAAATTTAGAATTGATGAATAAATTTAGAATTGATGAATAAATAGATAATTTTCAAAGAAAATTTATATTTGTATCATTTTTGTACAGGCATCGTATTTTTCAAGAATTTTCATTCATCTACTTCCTGCCCTATGAATATTAATAAGTTGACCGACACAAAGAGTTTTTTAGTTACGGCTAGTGAAATTACGACATATTACAAAACTAGAACCAAACTGCTGACAAAATGCCTTCACTCATTATCATATAGTAAGATTTTATTATTTGTTTTAAGTTGCAAAAATTTCATAAATTTTTAATTTATGTACCGATTGTCTCAGTATTAGCGGTTTTAATGAATCTGTATTGAAAATTGGAATTAAGGAAACCACCACGAGCAAATATTATTTCATAATATTATCCAATAATACCCTAAAATGAGAACATCATCTTAAGGTACCTGACACTTTAAATTTATATATTATTATTATTTATTATTATTTATTATTATTTATTATTATTTATTATTATTTATTATTATTTATTATTATTTATTATTATTTATTATTATTTATTATTATTTATTATTATTTATTATTATTTATTATTATTTATTATTATTTATTATTATTTATTATTATTTATTATTATTTATTATTATTTATTTTTATTTATTTTTTGTTCGGAACTTGCACCAGTTGCTGGTCCCTTAAGGCCAATCACTTTATACGTAATAGCTTCCCTTTACTCTTACAGACATTTATTTTCTTCGGCAGTGCCATAGGGGTTTGTCAGGTGTAAATGCAGTTGCCGTTGTAGCATGAAACGGATATGTTGTTCGTTTATATGTAACCATTAAAAACAGCTGCTTCAACAAGAACCTTATTTTTCAAAACAAAATAGAACAACGAAAGTCACTGTAAGCCACTGATGTCTTTAATCTATTTAAAAAAAATATAATTCTTTAAGCCAACCGACCATTTAAAGCAGTAACGATCCCTAAAATGAACTAACGACAAAAACAAAAAATTCAACAGATTCCATTAAAATAGCATCTATTTGTGAAGCTACCGATTAAGAGTGAATGACACAAAAGACACACACAAAAACAAGCAATAATACGAGTACCACTTAAATGTCAATAATGACAATAGAGTTCAAAGACATTTAAAAGGTGCTGATGTTTAAGAAGAAGACCTTTAACAAACTGAGACAATGCTAACAGACAACAGCACCAACTACAACAGCAGCTTTACATAATCATGCAACATTTGCTTAAATCTTGCCACAGCTTTATGGCTGTGGCATGCAAAGGCTACGAGTCAAACAAAAGCAAAAGTATATGGCATTTGAAAAAGCAAGTAAATCGCAAAACAAATAACACACAAAAAAAATCCACTCAATTTTAGCGAGTAAAATAAAAAATAACAAAGAAAATATAAACGTAAAAATAGTTTTTAGGTCAAAGGTAGGAAAAAAAAATCGCTGAGATTTTTTCATTTTGCTAAAACACCTTTGAGTGTTTTTATTTCTGCTGTCTTTGTGTCACTGGATTGTTGTTACAGCAGCGCATAATCGCAATTTAAGTGGCACAAAAGCGTGCAATTGCAAAAACTTTTATTAAAAGAATGAAGATGCTGCTTTTTCTTGTTTTTTTTTTTTGCATTTCTATTTTAAAAGTAATGGTGATGACGGCGATGTGGCACTTTAATGAACATTTGATTATGAGCATAATAAAATTGTGCAGTTGTTTGGATCATCATTATTATTATTAGATTTTGCAACTTCAGTAGTGCTTGATGTTTTTTTTTTTAATTTTTTTTACAAAATTTTATATTCTTTTAAGAACAGGTGTGCCATAAAACCAATAAGTTTAAACGTTTAATCAGGCATCAGCCTTCTCTCTTTCTCATTTTATTAAACAGTGTTGAATATTTGTAAAAAAAAAAATAATTGATTCCAGTGGTTACGGCGCATTTTTGTAATGCTGAAGGCGGTTTAGCAACAAACAGGCCTGAAAACATAATAAATTTCAAAGTTACCATCTGTTGAGACTGTAAAAACGTTTAATGCTAAATAGAAATTATTTTTTTTAAATATTATTAAACATTTTCCCCCACATTCATAAACTTTAATATCAATTTTAAGGATATTTTATTAAAAATGATTGAACATGTTGTTGAAATAGATTTCAAATTCAGTTTATTTTTTATGAATACGTTGGTTTATATTCATTTGCTTTTTCAATAGAATAAATTTTATATAAGAAAAAACAAAAATAAGCATCAAAAACATAAAATCTAAATTCAATTTTCAATATAGCTTTTAATATTCTAAATTTAATATCAATTTAAGTGTTATTCTGAAGAAGATATCCAAAGGATATCGAAATATTGAAAATTAAAAATTATAAAATAAATACTAAAACTTTGTTTTATCAGAAAACATGCTATTACAAACAAAAATACAAAAGGGCACTGATGACAAAACTGTAGCGGCTTTCGAAAACAGCTGCTCTGCTCTGTTGTGTAACTTGGATGATTAAAACTGATGTTGACTTTTCTTAGCTCATTGCAATATTTATCATGTCTTTTTGTTAAATTTTAAAACAATTGAAAATTTTAACGGAATATTATTTTTGCAAACGCTAAAAGTCAAAAACTTGGAAATAATAGATTTTCCCATAATAACTTTATCACTTAAGAATAAATTGAAATGATTTGAGGCATTAAAGACAGAATCACAGAAAGTTGTGTGTAAAAAAGCCATTAAATAAATTCTTTCAATCAAAACTGTTCAGCCAACATCCACTCGATGTCGATGTTTCATTAATCAAATAATGAGCAAATTGAATTTATACAGCGTTAAATTTTGCTACTCAAATCAGATATCATTTTAGTTCATTCGGTATGGCAGTGATTGTGTTGCTAAAGAATATATTAAAAAAAATTTAAAGTGTGAATTCTACGAGTCTGAGTAAGAAACAATAGGTGCAAGGACACCTAAGTTTGGGTAACACAGGAACTAAAGTCAATAGAAAGTTTATTGAACCTACACTGGTTTGGCTTTCGAGGCTTCACAAGTAGTCTAAGCTGGTACGCGGGATCCAGTACTGGCCAGCAGTTTACTGCGACTGGATATTTGTGAGGTCTCCTTCGAGAGTTCTCGTGGTGATTTGTGGTTTAGACCAATTATTGGAAGGTTTGTCAGATAAGGAGTGATCACCGATATTTACGGTTGGACTTTGGTCCGGCTGATAGTAGCAAAATCTATGTGTTGTTGTGAATCAACAAATGAGGTTCTTTTGGGGGTACATTCGTGCATCAAAGAGCTAAGATCTTCTAGACAGGATCGAACACTTTAGCAAGGCGTTAGTGCATGGAATATTACCCTACCATGTGCTAGAAATTGCCACCTGGGTGACCCAAGGATCGCTTAGGTGAGGCCCCTGATTTGCACGGGGGTGGTGTTGAATACCCAATTTCACACTATGTTGAGAGCATCGTCGGATGAGGTCTTCAGGTCAGGAGCTGACGTTAAAATTATACATGGTTGAAAGTGTGAATTATAGAAGCGATATTTCGATACAGACAATTAAAACGAAAAAAACAAACAGCTGAAAACCCGTGTGAAGATAAACTTTGAAATTTATAACCCTAGATACAAACCAAGTACGTTAACAGAGCACTGTTAGCATGTTAACATATCGCTGTTAAGCATGAAAAATCCTGGTGTTTGTATTCCAAATGGATTACTGGCCACATTTTGGGACCAGCCTTGAAATAAATTAACGGAACAATACACCCAGATCCATGATTCATAATCTATTAATATTTTGGTATTGCGATGCCGATAAGTTTTAGTTTTTGCATACAAAAATTGTAAAATTCTAGAGAGGATAAGCCAGGATCCTAAGAAAACGGAAATATGTGGGGGACTACAAATTTTTTTATTTTGTCGTTGTAGTGGTCCTCTATTACCTCCAATGGCCATAACCCTTAACAGTTGGATTTTAATAGAAATTTCATATTTGGAATTTCCCTAAAGGACCGCAAAAGTTTAACACTACAATTTCCTTCGTCGGCCCTGTAGCAAAAATTGGCCGGCGAAGTAAAAAAGGTTGAAATAGCTACAAAAAAAAAAAAACTGTCTATCTTCTCATCTTTCCTCATCTGTCACCTTAATACTATCCCCTCGTTTTCAGTTCCGGCGCAGTGCATTACATATGTAGGGGTCATCCCCTGAGTGCTGGTCCTACTCCTAAAACAAACAAAAAACAAAAAGGCAACCCATTACAGTATCCACCACTGTATTATCTCCCTTTCGGTGTCACTCAGGCTAACCCATACCTTAACAGTTTTCCAGGCAGATATTTATGTCATTACCGAGGCAGCATTGAGGATTAATGGGCTCAGTTTAGAGGCAAGAGCTATTGACATTTATGTAGATAGTCTGGCAGCAATTAGTGCCCTGGACTCCGGGATAATAAAGTCGAAATTTGTACTGGCATGCATTCAATCACTGGCTCGTCTTAAAGGACATGACGTCAAGATAGTTGGGGTTCCAGGGCATGAAGGTATACAGGGAAATGAAATGGCGGACGAACGCGCAAGAGCAGGTTCGGCCTTGGATCAGGCAGTCTCACATAGGGATATTGACATTCCCTCAGTTGAGCTGCTGAACAAAATTCAGGAGTGGGCAGAGAGAAAGGTGACAAGCAGATGGTCAGCAATTACCACCTGTAGGGTCTCCAAAACTCTATGGCCCTCATTTAGCGGAGTTAGGACTACACAGCTTTTAACTTTTGGAAAGAAGTCGTTGGCGCTGCTGGTAGGGGTCTTGATGGGGCACTGTGCAATTGGGCACATGTCAGGGCGTTTGGGCTTTCCCCACGATGGTCGCTGCAGGAGCTGTTTCGATGAAGAAGAAGAGTCAGTACAGAATTTCCTTTGTGACTGTCCGGCCCTGCAGGAGCGTAGGCTTCGACATCTAGGTTCTCGTTTCCTGTGAGATCTGAACTGCCTCAGGGATGCACCGCTGGCTGCCCCGGCAGGTTTTGTGAGAAGTTCTAGGTGTTTCTTAGGAACCAGTACTTCGTTTTGGAAGCATTGTTTGGGGGTATAGTCCTCTGGGCATCACAATGGACCTTTTGTGGCCTCCGAGTGTTTTCTCGTTTACTGCGGGCAGTCCTTCCAATCTAACTTAACCTAATTATCTTCCTCTCTTCTCATGTGGCCTCTCACGTCCCTAACCGCAAATATATTTGATATCCAAGAAGGAAGACACATGTATGCCCAAAATACCCAGCAGTGCGCATGGCCAATTCTTTCTTAACAATCTTTCTGTGCTCATGACAAATAAAAAATCATTTTATATTAAAAATAATTAAATTTTCTCTTTAATCATTTCGAAAAAAAAACAGAACCTGAAATTCATCAACATAGAAAATTCCATTACCAAAAATTGAATGTATTTGTCTGATGATAAACAACCAATATCCGTTTAACATGATTGAAAAATCAACAAACCAAAAAGGAACCTAACAAGAAAAAAGAGTGAATGGAAAAAAAAACACACAACAACAAGAAAGCTAAAAGTGAAAAATGTCTTGATCTGCATAGAAGGAACACACACACACACACAACTTCCTTCACTTTATCTTTCACACATCCTTATAACTTTTTAAATGAAAAATGTCTGTGCTGAAATTGAAAGTGCACAAGCGTTTGTTTGTGTGCGCATTTAACTACATATTGATAGTCTTCAGTGAGAAAAATTTTCCAATTTCAATTTATAATCTGTCAAATGATACATAAACGTTTGTTATGTTACGAACTCGCATCAGAAAATATCGTGTTACAAGACTGTTTCAGTGGCAGTGGCAGTGGCTGTGTCTGCGTCTGTGTCTGTCGTCGTGCCAGAGTTAGAGCGAAATGTTTTCAAATCATTCAACACTTTCAGCAAGCAGCCAAGCAATATGTTACGAGTACAACTGCGAATGAAATATGATGCATGTGTGTAGTTGGAAATTTCATGATAAGCGCTGGAAGGGAACATGCCAAACATTTTCGTAACAGTCGGATGTTTTAAAATAAGAGGTTTTTTGTTTTTATAGAAAGAAATAACTTCAGAGCAAATAAAAGTTTTTTTTGGATTTTATATTTTAGCAATTCAATTGTGGTTTATTTTCTAAAATAATGCGTTATATACCCGTACAGATAAACCGTTTATTTTAAACTGCAAAAATGTGATATTTCATTTGGCTAGAAAAGAACATGAATTATAGAAATATGGGAGGGTTTTCATAAAAATATTTAAACTATAAAAAAATTAAATTAACAAAAAAGGAATAATAATAATGCAGTTTATTTAACTATTTTCCCTCAAAATGTCTACCTCTTGGTTTTATGCCTCAAAAAAGGTGTCACCTCTTACCATTTCTTAGTGCAAGTTTCTGACTCTTTTTTTTTGGCTATCAAAAGTAACGATTTTTTGTTATAGAAGTTATATTAGGACTTATAATGCTTCCATCTCAGGAAATAATGTAAACGGTAACGCACTTTTTTAAAAAAAAGTGCAAAAATTAATCGATCTTGTAGTGGAGGCTTCTGCTTCTCGGCACTTGATATTGATGAATATAGTACATCTCTTAAACAGCAAGTGCAGTAATGAAATTGCTTTGTCGAAATGAAAGCTCGGTTTGGGTAACGTAAAGCGAATTTTCGTTGCCATAATGGATCTACAAGCAGGGCTATTTGCAGTGTGATATATAATTTTCGGGTTCAGTAAATAATAAAGAAACAGCCGTGTGAAGACGAAATGCTAGATCTGCCACAAACATCTGTACTCTCCGCGGGAGTGTATAGGAGAACCCGAAGCAGTAAAGTTCTCAGAGCGCACAATTACTAAACCTTTCAGAGATCACACCCCGGCAAAGTTTTGTGATTGTAAAATAAAAAAAACTAATGAGGCTATAGTAATTTTCCTAAAAAAAATTATTTTTTATTTCCGGATGAGCGTCCAATGCATCCCGTAAAAACCGCTGTTTGTTGTGAGTGTGGGCTGGAGGGCTCAGTAGTCTATATATCTTTACGGCCGACGTTGGCTAGGTCCTTAGCACCACTCCAGGTCAAGAAGTACCCACTTTTCTTTTGACCTGAATTGGATAACGTGGAAATGTCACTTCAACAGAATGACGCCACATGTCACATGCATCACCAATAACTTGAGGGTACGGCCATCTCACATGGAGATGATGTAAAATTACGTAAGTACGTACCACCCCCCCTTACGGGCCAAGACTAAACTTTGTGCGATATTATATTCCAGAGCCATGGACGATTGGCGATATCCAATTAAAGCCACGCAGTCACTAAAGCCCAGGCAAAACTTTACATTACTTTACATTCCACAGTCAACACTTCGTCAGCGTACCACCACACAATGGTCCCCAGGCGGAACTTTGTACAATTTTTATTGCAAAGTTAAGACAGATTGTACGTTTCGGATTCACGTCATCTACCAAAGCCCAGGCGAAACATTGAACAATGTTTCCAGAGCCTTGGAATATTGAACACATCAGATGTGCGCCACCCAGCGAATTCCAGGCAGAACTTTAAAAGATATTATATTATAGTCCGGAATCAAGGAAGATTGCAAATTGCCTATACCTGCCGCCCTCACAACTTTGTATCCACCGCAGAACTTTGTACGATATTATATTTCAGAGTCTCGAACGATTGCACATGCTGTGAGGGCATCCAGCAAAGCCCAGGTGAAACTTTAAAATATGTTATATTATACAGTCAACATTTCGTCAGCGTATCACACTATAATCACCAGGAGGAACCTGGTACGATTTTATATTCTACAGTCAAGAAAGATTATATATTTCGGAATTACGGCATCCATCAAAGCCCAGGCGCACGTTTACACGATTTTATGTTCCAAAGTTATGCCAGGTGGGATATTTTGGACGCCAGTCACTCATCGAAGACCGCTCAAAACTTTGTACGATGTTATATTCCACAGTCTAGAGAAATTGTACATTTCGGATTCACGCCATCTACAAATGCCCAGGCGGATCTTTGAACGATGTTCCCAGAGCCTTGAATGATTGGATACATCGGATATAGGGCACTTATCGAAGCCGCAGCAAAATTGAAATGTTAAAATCGAGTGTCAAGGAATATTGGAAAATCCGAATACGAGCCGCCTTCACACGACAAGACAGAACTTCGTACGACATTATATTCCAGAGTCACGAACGATTGGACATGAACGATCGAAGTCATCCAGTGAAGCCCAGGTGAAACTTTATAAAATGTTATACTTTATAGTAAATATTTCGTTAGCGTGCTACACAATGATCCCCAGGGGGGAACGTTGCACGATTTTACATACTACAGTCAAGAAATATTATACATTTCACGGCATTCATCAATGTCCAGGCGGAACTTTATACGATTTTACATTTCAGTCATGGCAGATTGGATGCTCTGGATGCCAGTCACTCATCAACGGCCGTTCGGGATTTTGTACAATGTTATATTCCAGAGTCAAGAAATATTATATATTTCAGATTCATTCTATCTATTGAAACCCAGGCGGAACTTTACATTATTTTCCATTCCAAACGTATGCCACATGTTGGCTATTTTAGATGCCAGTCTTTCATCGAAGACTGCGCAGAATTTTATACGATGTTTTATTCCTGAATCATGAGACATTGTATTTTTCGGCTTCACGGCATCCATGCAAGCCCAGGTGGAACTTTACAAATTTTTCGGCTTCACGGCATTCATGCAAGCCCAGGCGGAACTTTACACGATATTATATTCCAAAGTAATGACAGATTGGATATTCTGGATGCGCACAATCAGCGAGACGCCGACTGACTTTTGTTGTTGTTGATTTTCTTACAAATTTTAAAAACAAGATTTAAATTAAAAATATCAAAGAAGGTTTTACTTTTTTTGAAAAGAAAAATGAATTCAAACTGTTGCTGGAACAAGCGTCAGTTTTATCAATTCGCTTTTAAATTAAACTAAATCCAATTTATATGTAAGTATTTTTTTTTAAACGAGCATTCATTATGCTATTTTAAATTGAACTAAGATTTATTGGATAATTGTTGGAAATTTTTTGTTTTAAATTCAGAAAGACATGAAAAATATAAAAAATAGTCAAAGGGCAATAAGGGTATTAAAACAAAAATGTGTTAACATCAGATTGATACAATTCTCGTATGCAATTTCCTAATAACATTTGTTATCATGTTCAACTAAGTGGTGACGAACACAATACACATGAGCACTGATGACGAAAGCGTTGTGGCTTTCGAAAACAGCTGTTCTGCTCTGCTGTGTAAGTTGAATAACTAAGAACTGATGTTGACTTTCCTTTATGCCTTGGAATATTTAGCATGTCTTTCTGAATTTAAAACAAAAAATTTCGAGCAATTAGCCTACAAATCCTAGTACAATTTAAATCCAATTTAATTAGTGAGATTGACGTTTCTTTTACTAAATAACGAAACGTGTGCTACACCATATATGCAATCATTTTGGCAACCTGCGCCATATTCTTTAGAATGAAGGCCTAGTGTTACGAATCAATTGTTAAATATCACAGCTTGCGGTTGATTGCATATCCATAGAAGAACCAATGTGTCACATTTTCTTACTCCAATCCGTAACGTTCGTTCTTCATATTTTATTTTGCTTTTGCGAGCATATTTATTTCACTTTTCCCTTATCTATATTTTAGACGGTGTCTGCAGTTATTGAACGTAACAATTTATATTTTTAGTTCAACATCTTATGACAGACAGACAGTAAGTAGAAGAAAATTGAAAAAGAATGAATTTCTATCATATGCAAATGCGTTCTAATCAAATGATTTGAAAATAACTGTAGCACAGCAACAAATACAATCATTAAGTGAGATGAAATGCTGTATTAAGAAATGCGTTCATGTATTGAAAATCTAATAATTCGTAAGCAGTAAAAATAAAATAAAACACATAAAGGTTAAACAACTCGATTATAGTGTAATCAAAAAATTCAGATTAAATTCTAAAAGTAAAGAAAAATATTATATGTTGATTTTAGTAACGAAAAATAAACATTGAATTTAACTCAACCTCAAACTGTGATGGGAATTGTTTATTCAGTTTATGGAACTCAAATTTTAAATGTTTCCGATATTAAAAAAACAAAATTGTGAACATTATTTTTGATCTTGTAATTTAATTTTAATTGAAATTTTACAATTCACCGCATAAGTTATTCTAAATGTTCACGGTGTTATGAATGTTCCGGATTTTTCTCTAATTAAGGGATCATCAGTTAACCTGAAATATACACATTTTCTACGAGTATCTATTTCGCTTTTAAAAATATTTTATTTCACTTGGTGTTTAGCTCAATTCATATCTAAAACAACACTTTCACAATGACACTAAACAATTTAACTGACAAGACAAAAGATTTTGTCAATAATGAAACAATGAGAACAAAAAGACTAATAAGAGATCAGGTTTTTTACGGATGCTCTTTTCAATTAAAATTAATAAACAAATAAAATAAATTACGAAGGCGGCACTTGAGTGTTTGAAGTGAAAAGATGCACTTAATAATATATTTAAAATTAAGGAACATTTTTCAATTAACGTTTCAATTGAAAACAAATACTTCTGTTTTTTTTCTGTCAAACGAATTTAATTATTTTGATTTATTTTTTATTATCATACTTTGAAACGTACTTATTGCAATCATTCCATTAATTTCTCTTAATTGATTCAAAGGAAATTGGCAACAAATACTATTAGAGAAATTTCCTTTTGATTTACTCGTATTTTCAGGGATTTTCGTACACTTAAATGACAGATTGATTATGTAAAAAAAAAAAAATAGAAGAAGAAAAAAGTCAATAAAATTACAACGACAAGTGAGATTTTAATGGATTAATTTTGCTCGTTATGTGACACCGTGCAGTCATTAAATGATTTTATTGTTAAATGTATCATAAAATGTAAAAAGAATGATATTCCAAAAGCCAACTGCCAGTTCAAAGGGAAGGTGAATAACTTTTTATGACTGCGCCATAAAATTACAGCCAATAAACAAAAATTGAATAAATATTTTATAGAGTTTTTCGAACACATAAATTGTATTTAACAATAACTTTTTTTATTGGAATTTAAGCCCGATGGAATTTTAAATTGTACAAAAAAAAAATTAGTTAGAAGAATATTTTTTTAACTCAGACTCAAGTTCAAATCTGCAAACAGCAAATTATTATTCTTATATTTTTTGTAAATTTTTCGAATTTGTATTAAATGCAAACTATTTAATTAGCTGTGAAAAGTGTATTCTATTTTTATAATCATTCCACTCCTAGTAAAATTTAATTATTAAAATATTAATTTTTTATTCAGACTCAAGTTCAAATCTGGAAACAGCAAATTATTATTATTTGTTTTTTCTTTTAATTTTTAGTATTTGTACTAAATTCAAGTTATTAAATTAAGAGTTAAATATATAGTATTTTTAAACACTCTAAAACAGAATATGGAGGGTACATAATTCACTTTGTCATTCCGTTTGTAACGCAGGGTTATCCATCTGAGAACCCGTTAAGTATATACATATATTCTGTCCGTATGTAGAAATCACGATTCAGTCCAAACGAAAAAAGCCAGACTCTTGAAATTTTATATATATAAATATATATATATATATATATATATATATATATATATATATATATATATATATATTATATATGTATATGTATATATATATATATATATATATATATATATATATATATATATATATATATATTTTGAAGAATAGCACAGATTAAGTTCGGAAATACGCTAAACCGGGCAAGAGGGAAAAAAGTTCCCCTAAGAAGAACTAAACCAACCTCTAAACAACAACATAATTTTAAAAGTTTTTTTTTTGTAATTTTGTTAAGCAAATGATATATTTTTGATGTCAAAGAAGGTCCAACGCGTTAAACTTGGAAGCCGTAAAATCAAAAAAATTCATTTTTGGACTCCGCTCCCTTTTGTGGGCGTTATTTTATGCAAAAATAGTGTACAAATTTAAAAAATTGTTTTACTTAAGCTTACATCCCTTAAAAATTAAATTTTTAAGCTTTAATGACGAAGCTAAGACGTAACCTGGTACTACTCTGCCCTACCCGCTCCTCCCCCTTTGCCCGCCAAATGAACCTATAAAAAAATATTTTGATTTTGTATATAATTATCCCAAACATTTATTTTTAGAGTTTTATGACAAAGTTGAAATGTCTCCCCCACGGCCCTTGACAAAGAGACCCCGACAAAATACAGTTTTTATACCCTACAAAAAGAATTGGACCCCATAAAGTATATATATTCTTGATCAGTGATGAATTCTAAGACGATCTGGCAATGCCCAGATGTTCGTCTATTTTTAGACTCCGCCCCCTTTAGTGGGCGTTGACGTACGATATTATATGCAAAAATAGTGTAAATATTGCACAATTTTTATTCCTTAAGGTTCTAAGAAGCTGAGATGTTCTCTGATATTGGGGAGGTGAAACGTCTCCCCCACGGCCCTTCCCGGAATGACTCTGTCAAAATAGAGATTTAAAATTGGGTACAGAGATGTCTTAAAGGAACTCTGTTCCACTAAATTAAACATTTTAAATTTACTTACTAAATATTTGGAGGGTATTTAAGATTCTACCCGGTCGAATGTAACATTTTTAATTGTTTTATAATCATTACACTCTTAGAAAAATTTGATTATTAAGATAATAATTTTTTATTCAGACTCAAGTTCAAATCTGCAAACAGCAAATTATGATTATTTATTTTTTCTTTAAATTTTAAGAATTTGTATTATATTAAGAGTTAAATATGTAGTATTTTTATAATCATTCCACTTTTAGTAAAATTTATTTATTAAGATAAACATTTTTTATTCAGACTCAAGTTCAAATCCGCATATTAATTTTATTTTTTTAATTTTTATTAAATTTAAATTATTTAATTAAGGAAGGAATAGTTATCAAAATATTCTATACGTTTTTACTTGTTTTTATTTATTTTTTTTAGCACTCACGGGTATGATGCCTACCTAAAAATTTTTTATTCAGACTCAAGTTCAAATCCGCATATGAATTTTGTTTTTTTAGTTTTTATTAAATTTAAATTATTTTATTAGGAATGGTAAAATTATCAAAATATTCTATACGTTTTTACTTGTTTTTGTTTATTAATTTATTTTTTTTTAGCACTCACGGGTATGATCCCTACCTATGCAGAGTCGTATCTAAAGAGGATAGTATTGAGAGTACAGAGGAAGAAGATGACAAGATAGAAAATATGTCAATTGCGGTTTTCAGCAATCAGCATATGCTTTCGCCATTGCAACAGGCCAACAATCAAGCACTAAATAGGAGCAGAAAAAATCGTATCCAACCCTTACCATATGGCTTCAGCGCCATATGGTTTTCTTTGTTTGCGGTCTTCAGGCCATTGAACTAAAAAAAAGCTTGCTATAAATTCTGTTGAAAATATTTCAATTAATACTTTTTGCCATTATGGAATTGCTTAAATTGCTTTTTTAAGTCACTGTTGCAAATACACCTAAATAAGTGGACGTGGCTTATGAAATTTCTCCTAATGTTGCCGAGATAGCCAAGATCTATTCCACTGCCACCCACCATTTTGCTTCAACGATTTCATACAACAGCTTAACAACTTCATTAATTAAACACCTGACGTACCGCCTTTAATACGCTCCTGTTGGGTAACACTTACACCAACTATTAGAGTGCAACTCCATGACACCACGAAGCGCCTACAGCCCGACCACATTTACTAAACTTAAGCTGGTCATTTAATAACGATTCTGTGGTATTTTCTGATTTGTTTATTTTGTGTGGTCGGTCACCACCATCATCTATTTACGATTTGCGCCTTGTGTAATTGGTTCAAATGCTTAAGGCCAATTAAATATTTAAGTGGCAAAAAAAAAATTTAACTTGCAGCAACAGCGAATGTGTGTGTTTGGTTTTGCAAGAATTGCCACTTAACACTTTCGGAGGTGCATGAAATTTAAATTAATAAATAATGCAAATTTTTTGCAGGATTTTATTTATTATTTTTATTTGTTTGTGTGCAAAATAAAAGTAAAAGAATAGCGGGAAGAGAAATTAAATTTTGATACACAAAAAATTTCAAGAAAAACTTTCCAACACTTTTAAAATGGTTAAAAAAAAAATTAAACTCTATTGGACTTCAATGAGTTAAGCATTGAACGAGCTTGTTTCTGCATGCTTAAACATGTTTTTTTTTGTTAAAAAAAAGGCGTTTTAGGCAGGAGTTACTGTTTGTAGTAAATGTGCGTTCTAATATCAACATAATCCTGTGTACGCTTAAACACAAACACGGTCATGCATACACACACCCACACAAATACTAATATATTTATAGCCACTACAAACAATTTAGTTGTATGTTTTAATATCACAAGGTGTATCGTATTTCCTGGCTGTTTGTTAAATGGATTTAGTTCTCTTGTTTCCCCCACCAACTGTAGCTAAACGTTATTAGTAAAATCTTTTTTTTTGGTTTTCGTTTTTGCTCCTGCCTGTTTGCTATGTGTTTGATACATTTTAACAACGACAATTACTATAATCGGATTTTGTTAAAGTGTGAGTTTGCTCCAAGTCGTTATAGTATGTATTATTTGAAGGCATATTATATTACAAAACAGTGAACGCAAACAGGCAGCCACACTTGCAGCAACATTCAGTGTAGTAGAATTAAAAATAAATATATTATTTTTTTCTGTGCCAAAGATTTTTTGTGCTTTCCGTTTTGTTATTCACTTAAATTTGAAGGTTTATGTGTGAAAAGTGGTAATTGTGTTAAAAATAGCACCTGAAGTAAATCAATTAATTTTTTGTTACTGTAGTTGTTGTTAAAGATTTGCTGGGTTATTATACCTTGTCGTTTGAGGTGAAGAAGCGTTGGTGTATTTGGTTACTAAACAAAGTGTTTATATGCGTATTTAATTGTTATAAATATTTCTTGAACTATTTTTAGCTATAAGGGTGTTCTGTTTAAGTCTTTGAAGCAACAAGTAAAATAACTACAAAGGATATTGACTTTTTTAAGTCAAGTCATGTGGAATTGGTTACGATTTCGTAGTCAGTTAAATAAGGACATCGGTTGGTTACAGAGGTGATATGCCGTGTCAGTTGAAAAACTTTTTAACTATCGGCAGTGGCTCATAATCAAAATCACCCGCAGAAATAAGATTGTTTTAGAAACTATTCGTTCTTTCAATAAGAAGAGGGTTCTAAAATATTAAATTTTTAATTTTAGTGAGCAAAGTTAGATGTCCTTTAAATCGAGTCTGCAGTTTTCGTACAATTTCTAATAATATGTAGAACAAGACATTTATAATAACCCGATTTTGAAAATTGTCCAAAAATATAAAGAAAATGTCAAATAAAACACAAATAAATAGTAAAACTTCTGTAATACTTTAAAGGCCGTTATTTAAATTATTTTATTATAAATTGTTAATTTTTTCAACGGGCTTAAGTTCGAATCTGCATGACTGCAAATGATTTTTTATTATTTTATTAATAAAAGAATTTGTTCAAATTCTATTTATTATTTTTTATATTAAGATGAGATGGCGTAGCGGCCTCGAAATCAGTACTGATCCGTTCTGCTGGTTTGATGATTATTGAAAATATTCTTAATATTCCAATCTTAATATAAAAAATAATAAATAGAATTTGAACAAATTCATTTATTAATAAAATAATAAAAAATCATTTGCAGTCATGCAGATTCGAACTTAAGCCCGTTGAAAAAATTAACAATTTACATAAGAAAGTTCGACTAATAAAAATTCATACATAATTTAAAATTCATAAATAATTATTTTATTATATTTATTAAGTCCGAGGTCTTTTTATAAAATAATTAAAACTTGTATTTATTAATCTTCAATATTTTGTTACAAATTCAATTTTCCATTGTCTATTCCAGACAATGTGAAAAAACTGTCAACGAAATAAATAAAATTTTTAATAATTATAACATAATATATATTATAAAATAAAAAGAAAATGCAAAACTGAAAAAAAAACTTTATAAAAAAAATATGCGAGGTCCGTTCAAAAAATTTGGGGAAAATTTAATTTTTCAAAAAATTTTTTTTTTCATTAATTTTTATTTGCTCCGCCTCAAAGTATTTCTGCTCAGATATAATACAACACCGCAGTGTTTTGTTATCCAAGTTTAGCTTAAGCAGAAATTGAGCAAAAATTCACAATAATAAGACATTAGAAAAAAAAAATCAAAAAGACACAACAAAAATTTAAAGCGTGTTACCATGTGTTTCAAACAGCCCTCGTATACTATTTTGTTTTATTAATAAAACCAACTTTATTAATAAAACATTCAACGAAACCAGTTAAAAATCGTTGTTGATATGCAAACACAAATGATTACTGATGTTGAAAAAGTAGCGGCTATTGAAAACAGCTGTTCTGTCCCGCCATAACTTTTTATGGTATTTTGGAATATTTATTATGACTTTTTGAATTAAAACATGTAATAAGCACAATAGATTAACAATCATGAATTATTTTTTTTTAATATTTTGCTAGGGGTAGGACCAGCACGCAGGGGATGACCCCTACATATGCAATGCATTGCACCGGAACTGAAGGGAGAGCATAGTATTGAGCTGACAGATGAGGAAAGAAGACAACATGGAGATTTTTTTTGTAGCAATTTGAACCGTTTTACTTCACCGGCTAATTTGTTTGCTACAAGGCCGACGAAGGAGGGTGCTGTTCCTCTGCTTTTTAGTACATGATTTTGTCAGTCGTTGCCAGTTACAAAAGTTCAGTAATCAGTGCTACGCCTTCATCACTGAAACAGGCTGACAACAACTGACACAATCATGCACTAATGCTGATCAGAAGAATTCGACACAATATTCATGACTGAGCGCGGGGTTGAACTCAAGACCCTTTAGTTTATATAATTTTAATTTTCTGAGCAGACCTCGTACATGCGTTTTATATCATATTATTTATATTTTGGCACAAATTTCATATCGAAACTTATTGCAAAAAGAGATCGAGGAGTTTTTGTGTTTAAAGCCGTCTTGTTAAGCTTAAAGTGTGTTTTTATTAGTCTATAATAGACCAAAAGTATGTTCTAACAATATGTCTTTTTATAAGTAGACTGTGGAAAATTACAGATAAATCAACATTCCGGTCCCAATCATTGGATGTCGATTGAAATTTGTATTTAAATTGTATTGAAATTTCGGTTGTTATCGGTAATTTGGGCCCCAGAATAAGGCTGCGTTTTTTTAGCTGCAATTGAAATAGCGATATCGATAATTATGGTTTGACAGCTGAAAATATCAAAATTTGTTGGCATTTTTGTTCAGCAAATTCTGACCGAGTCATGGAGAATTGCTTAACGCCAAAACAACGTTTATAAATTGTCTAAATTTACTTTGATCATATAAAAAAAAATCTGTTCGTCTATTTTACAGCCAACACAATTATCCTCGTGATTAAACAATTCATGCAGTTATTGATCACTTTCGCATTAATTTTGCTCTTGTCGATTCAAAATCATCAACTAGAAAACGAAGTGAACGTAAAGAGAAGAATATTGCCACTGTTGGGTGCAGAGGATACCAAAATGTCGACTCATCGTCGTTCTCAACTAGTTGATCCTTCGACTACTTGGAAAATTGTACATGAGGATGCTGGCTTAAGAAATTATAAAATACAACTGGAATTGAAGTGAAAGGACTATTATTATTTGTGTTTAATTTTATAATTTTAATATAATATATTATGTGACTTATCCATTATCAGCTATAAAAACATGAATGCATAGAAATAGCTTACAAGTTTTGGCTGCCATTCAAGGCAGTGTTAAGAGGTCGTTTTCAGGTGTTCAATTTTACCATCATAATTGATTTTGAATGTTCCTCAGATAAATTATATCTCAAATCTCCCAATATTAATCTGAGTGCTGAAAATTACCTTTCTACACTGACTTGAGTGGCAGGTACAGAATGAACAATTAAAGCTAATTTTCGAAGCCATGGAAACACAAACATATTACCTATGTCACTAATTTTGAATTGATTTTTATTATTGATATAAAAATATAAAAATCAAAAATAACTTTTATTATTGATATAAAAATAATTAATTTTTGTATATTATTCGACCTTATTTTTGACAAAAATTTTTAATTCTTATCTTCAGGCTCTAGGTCTAGACCTAGAGCCTGAAGATAAGAGATAAAAATTTTAATTGATATAAAAATATAAAAATCGAAAATAACTTTCATTTTTCATTTAAAAATACAATATAAAAATCAAATATAACTTTTATTATTGATATAAAAATATAAAAATCGAAAATAACTTTCATTTTTCATTTAAAAATATAAAAATCAAAAATAACTTTTATTATTGATATAAAAATATAAAAATCGAAAATAACTTTCATTTTTCATTTAAAAATATAAAAATCAATAATAACTTTCATTATTGATATAAAAATATAAAAATCAAAAATAACTTTAATTTTTCCTTTAAAAAAATTAAAATCAAAAATAACTTTTATTTTTCATTTTAAATAATAAATATCAAAAATAACTCTTATTTTCTATCTAAACATATAAAAATCAAAAATAACTCTTATTTCTTGATTTTTTTTGATAAAAGTCATAACAGTTACGGTCCCTGTTAAAAATATATTTCTAACAATACAACGACACGTTTCTACAAACAAGAAAACAAAAATTCCATAAATTCCTTTCATTCATCAAAATGGTGTTAAAAGTAAAACACACACCCACATACGCACACCTACACAAATGTGCGTTAATGTGCTGACATTTCCTTCCGGTTCACTTTACGTTAAATGGTTGCATGTGTGTAATGAAAATTACAAAATTTATATACATTTTATTACATATTAAAAAGGCTCAATTAAATCTTATCGTTTATAAATGTTCATTTAAACTTAAAAAACACACAAATTAAGAAATTAAATAATTAAATATGTTAAAAAACAAATATACCCCTCCCCTTAAACAACGTTTTATGCAAAACACCTTTATGGCCCTAAACGCAATGTGCGTGTTAATTGCTTTTTAAAACTGGAAAATAAGCCACAATTTATTGTTACAGAATTATGCAAAAATTTATGTAAATAAGGAATTTTTACAAAATAAATACATAAATAAAAGCACATGTTGCAATATTTGTAAACGTTTATTGAATTATTTCAGCAATTTAAAATAATAATACCGGCTGAAAACGTTTTTTTTTTCTTAACAAGATTTATATTAAATTTTTTCAATCATTCAATACTGATAACGATATTTTTGTTTAGACTGATAACGTTCATTTTTATTTTATTATTTTTTTGGTTTCCCCAAGCAAGACAACATTCAGCCCCACAAAATATAAACAACAATTTAAAAATATTCAATTCCCTATAAAAACGTAAATTTTCCCCTGAGCAGCCTTTTTTTTTTTTTTTTTTTTTGTTATGTTGTGTAGCCAAAGCCAAAGCCAAACCAGGTATTATTGACAACTTAATGCTTTTGGTGTGCAAAATATGGAATCATTTCAAATTGTTTACAATAAAATACGATTATACGATTACACGGCGATAAATGTAAAATGTTAACGCTTCGAAAATTATGATAATCAATTGAAAAGTAATTTTTTTTATCGTGATCATGTCATGGTAACGGAGGCTTTTATTAGAATTGATGAACTGATAGTTGTGATAATTTCAATAAAGCTAAAGCACGTGTTGAGTACGCTGCCAGTGTTGTCAAGGCTGTGTTTTTAGCAAAGTAGTCAATTGTTCACTTTTTACCTGTATTTGAATATTTTAAAGAATCGTTTTTATTTGCTCCAAAATATAATGCCTTTCGTTGATGAGAATAACATGGCATTCACATATACAGCAATAAGGCCATTATTGAGACTAAAAATTACAATTTTGTAAATTATTTGCAATTAAGAGATAATTGTTTTAATAATAAGTAAAATTTATAATGCAAAGCTGTCAGAATTGTGTTCAGTGAAAAGCTTTTACAAAAGTGAAAGCTATCACAACAACTATAAATAGAAATTAAAAATATGTTATTCTTTTATCGCAATTGTGTTTCACACGACGAATTTACAAAAGCTGCTTTTACCAACAAATTCTTCGTATAGAAGGAAATTCTTTTTATTCTAGTTCAACTCAAAGTTATGAAAATTTAAAAAAAGAGACACCCTTTATTTAACGTATTCAAGCGTGCTTAACACGAGTGTATGTTAACAAGGATATTTAATGGAATTCCTTAATAGATGGATATCAGCATCAACAACATAAGCAGCACAATGTATTGCTCCTTCATAATTTAACAAACCTGCCCTCTCCTCCTACCCCTTTTCCTACCACCCACACAGCAGCAACGACGAGGGCATTTATATTTTCATGTACGAGTTTGTTTGGTAAATTGTAAATGAAGTCAGTCTACTGATATTTTATGATTTTTGTAACAACAACAACAACTACAACATACAACAAAATGACTCTAGACTTGATGTTACTTTAACTCGGTTGGATACGAATTACATTTGTTATGTGAGCAGTTAGTCAGTCAACCGTTTGGATTGTTTGTGTGCGTCACGAATGCAGAAGGGGTGGGAAGGGGTGCTAGTGTTTCTGTGCGTCAACCGGAAAATTGTGGTCTAAAACCTCGTAACTTTAAAAAGTGTATTGCAAACGACAAAGATTGGCAATATATGATTTTTAGTTTGTTTATTTTTGTCCATAGCGGCTTTTGTTTATTTGCAATTTTTGCTTAAAAGACACAAATGAAACGAGTTGAAGGAAAAAAAAAGAAAACTACTCGTAAATAGAAAAAAGATTTTAAATTAGAAGCTGAATTAGCAGTAGCAGCAACAACACTTGGTTGTATGTTGTTGCTGCACCATCTATGGTATGCATTGATACGGCTGGGCATTGTGTTGTTGCAATTGCAGCATTTGGCACACATGTGCAGCGTAATCATGGCAGGCCAGATAAACCAAATAACCAACAAAAATTGCAACTCAGACCAACTGAACTGTCAATGTGAATCTTGCTTTTGATATTTTATGTTGCACAAACAGCGACACACGCATACGTTTGAGGCAGCCAGGGCAGCCTAAACTACAGTGGTGCTGGCTCAGATTGTAATTGTGTTGGCCCCAAAGAGAAAAAAAAATTTTTTTTTTGTGTGACAAACGGCCCAAGCAAAAATAACAATGACGACGAAAACAAAACCATTTCTTTCCTTTGAAACCACTTGACGAATACAAATGAATTTCAGTTTGTTCTTTTCTGCTTAAGGGATAAATGTGTGTAAAAGGTTTTAACTAGAGCTGCTGTTTTGTGATCGATCTAGTTTTTTTTTCTTTTTTTTGGTTGCTGCTATTCAAATCTTAAAATGCTACACGAAATCACTGTGTCGTTCTTTGCATATGGGGATTTTTATGAAAAATTGATTTCGTTTGAAGGTTTTTGCCGTTGTGGCCCTAAAATTTAAAATGATTGTCATTCCTCTGGCATAGGTCGGTTTGATGTTGTTGCTTAATTGCTGAAACAACAATGTTGCATACCTTTTTTTTTTTTTGAGATGTTGTTGCACATTTTCAGTTAGAAATGCATTGAATGTGACGATGATGAGTAGACAACTAAAATATTTATTGCATCAATAGTGCAAATGCAGCAAGAAATAATGATACGACATGGAAAAAGTGTCAGGGTGTTGTGTTGTTCTTTTAATGTTTTGTTCTCTGTTCTGTTCTGTTGTGTTGTGTTCAGTGCTATTGCACAATTAAAAGACACACACACACACAGTCGGCAAGTAGGCGGGAAGGCTACTAAAGACTTTTCCGTGAATGGCATGAAGTATTTTGTCTGGCTAACAGACAAACGGAAAAGAATAGCCAGAAATTTATTGGAAATTTCAATTGCAGCACATTTTGAAACAATTCAAAAGTTTTCTCAACTGCTCTTTAGTATCAATTAGTCAAGTACTTGGCAAAATAAAATAATTTTATACAGCATACGAGCACTTAAAGCCCTGATGTTTTAAATTTATAATCAAGCTCTTGCTACAAATTACTTTATTTTATTTTTGTTTGTTTTATTTCTCAAATAATTTCATAAGCAACTCTTAACTCCTTCCCGCATATTGGCCATATTAAGAGCATAAAATATAATTCTGTTTGAAGTTGGTTGCAAGAAGCGTGTGTCTCTTGGATACACAGAGATCTAAAGTATACTTACAGATAAGTGTGGCTCTTATGTCTATTGCACTATTAGTCTTGGTTAAAGAACTATAAAAAAAAATATATATAGTTCACACACAAACTGACTAACACATCCACAAAGAAATTGAATCAGATATGTACAATTATAGAGAGAGACATAGAAAAGGAGAAAAAGAACTCCAAAGAAACTAAATAATTTTCATTAAATAAATGAACATAAACAACACAACACAGATAAAACTAACTGATGGTGAAGGGTAAGTGTGCAAAAGCACAAATTCCCGTCCTGTCAATAGAGAATAGTTTCCGAAAAACTGAATTCAATCCAATTCAAGATTTATTGAAACTTTTAAAATACATAATACAGAGAAACGGTATTTGTAAATTTTGTATATTTTTTTTGTAGTTTCAAGAAAATCTGAAAAAGGAGGAGGGGAGTGAAATATACCCCTATATATTCTGTAATTAATTGAATTGTTTATTGTAAAAAGGGCGCAACCAACAATCTTATAATTTTGAGTAATTCCAAGAAAACTGCCTATCGACCATAAAATTATTTTTAAAAATCTGATATATTTTTTCCTGTGAAAGTTATTACTATTTTCTATAAACATAAAATATTTCTTTATCTATAATAATAGGCCTGATTGTGTAAGGCGTTGGCGTTTACGCCGTAGGCGTTTTTTGTACAATATTAAAGAAACATACACACAGTTTTCTTTAATCTACTACGAAATACGACTGAGGCGTATACGCCAACGCCTTACACAATCAGGGGGAATATTGAGTTTGCAGAGACGACCTTTTTACACTAAATATCCTAAAAAAATCCTTTTACTCAGATATCGCACAAATTATGTTGATTGGTAATTTAATTGTGTTTTCAAAATTATATCAAAATTTTTTAAATTCTTATATTCACTTAAAAGTATGTATGTACATATGTTTTTTTATGGTTTTTAATGAAAATTTGCAGTTAGATGTGAAAAATTGTAGAAAATAATACCAAAATAATAAGAAGAGTGCGGTATCAGTAATCCCTAGAATTCCCAAAAATTTTCGAAAAACTCCCAAAAATGGGATTTTTAGTTTTTTGATTTTAGTTTTCGGTAATCCCAGAATTCCCAGAATTTTTTTAAAAACTCCCAAATATGGGATTTTTAGTTTTTGATTTTAGTTTTCGGTAATCCCAGAATTCCCAAAAATTTTTGAAAAACTCCCAAAAATGGGATTTTTAGTTTTTTGATTTTAGTTTTTATAAGAAAAGCAAGGTAAAAATCCCTTATGCGTAATAAGTGAAATGCTTATTGCTAATAGGATTCAAATCACATTTTCTTAGTTTTGAGTAATAAAGTTTGCAGTTGAACTCTTTTGGCAACACAGTTTTAAAAATTCAGTTTCGCATTTGTTATAGTTAGTTAGTGACATCATTATTTTTCTTTTCTTTGAATTTTAAGCAAATAAAAGTCAAACACAGTCACTAATCGCCCAAAAACTCAATTTTAGTTGTTGCCTGCGCCCTTTTTACACTAAACAAGAAATTCTCGGCTTTGGTTCACCACCACCTGGGGGAAAAAGAACATTTTTTTTACTAAATGATGTCTTTACCTTCATAGAACAATAATCACCCTAAAAGTCAATTTCTGTTTCCGTGTTGGTTACGCCGTTTTTGCAATAAACGATTCAATTGTCAATGTCGCGTCAAGACAATATCAAAAAATGAGACACTTACCTATTCCTTGTGAACAACAATTAATTGTATCTGACAGCCTTCGACTGCTTCCTAAGGCCTTAAATATAACAAGACACTGTTAAAAGTTATTCCACTGCCGAAGAAAAAGGAGTACACAAGTGTCCTATTTTTGATATTGTCTGGCCGTGACGTTGACAGTTACGGAATTAGCAAGAATATCTTAAATTTGTGTAGGAGTGGCCCTGCCTCCAGAATCAAATTTATAAACCCATGGCTATACTGTAATAATATTTACTTAATAGTATTTTATTAAAATTAGTTAAGCCACGTTCACATCTATCAAATATTTGACGAAATAGGCGTAACAAATAATTTCTGGTTTAATGATATATAATGGTAAGAAAAAAAATATAAAAATAAAAGAAATAAAATTAATTTTATTCAGCAAAAAAAAAGTACTTATCAGAAATGTTTCGAGGATATGAGGAGGACTAATTTGAAGGACACAAAATTTAAATTGATAAATATAAATATATAAATAATTTTTTTAAACAATTAAAATTCACCTTATTCATATGAGCAGTGATGATGAAAGTGTAGCGGCTTTTGAAAACAGCTGTTCTACTCTAATGTATAAGTTAAACAATTAAAACTGATGTTGACTTTCCTTTGGGCCTTTCTGAATTTAGAAACTAATTTTCAAACAATTAACCCATTAATTTCAGCTGAATTTAGTATAGCAACAAAAAGTTGGATACAAAATACTTGGAAAAAATTCACCTTATTTTCGAACAGACCTCATATGTGTAGCAAATAGAAATCAAGAGGTGTATCACAATATGTAGAAATATTTTTGGCGATTTTCTATTCGCAATCGTGTGAGTATCAAAATATTATTGATCTTACAATAAAATTTTATATAAAAAAAATTTAATGCTTTTGGTCCACCTTACGATTTTGTAACGCCCTTCCCTATAATACCCTTCCCTATAACGCCCTTTCCTAAAATACAAGATCTAAATTGAAAGCTTTGTCCAGCAACAATTTTTCCTCAACTAGAAATAATATTTCACTCTTAATAAAATAACTTGAATTTAATAAAATTAATAAAAAAATAATTTGCAGATTTGAACTTGAGTCCAATTAAAGAATTCTTATCACCTGAATAAGTTCGACAAACAAAATTTACATTCATAAATCATTCTATTAGAAGAACTCCCAGGAAAATGCAAATTTCTTTCTCTATTTTTCAATTACATCCTACTGTGCACTTGCAAGAAATATTTTGCTCGCATCCAATAGTTAGTTGACGTTAGTCAATTGACTTAAATTAATGTTTAACATTGAAAGTCAGCATTTAAGATAAAAGACAGCCACACATATTCTAATACATACCACCCATACATTGTATGTGTGTGTGTGTGTGTGTGTAGAAAGTCATTTGTTGAATTGCATACATTTTGTAGATACTGTTTCTTAATGATTAAAGGCAGCAAGCTGTTGTAATATTCCATGAATATTAAGTCAAGTGGATTGAAAGTATAAAAAATTTTAAATTTTATTTTTGTATGTTTATGCAAGTCTTCTCTTCTCATACATAAATTACTTTCTTTTGACACTTCTTTCAATTGTTTAGTTAAAGGCATAAAGGAAAATGAATGAAATGCGAACTCTAGTAGAGTAAAGAATAATGATGGATTGTAGGAATATGTCAACCGTACAAAAGAGTATTAAGAACATTGACCCTGCAGGTATTCTTAGAGAAAACTCCTATGTGGTCTAGGTACTGTGCCCTGCAGGGTATTTTGTTTGCAGAATTATGTTATTGATATAAAAACGTTATCTATTATTTTATTTTATTTTTCAATGCAAATACTTACATTAATAAAGCTTTTGTGTCTTAATATAAATCTACCTTTGATATTATGAATCACTCTCTGGGGTGTATCACTTACTTACTTTGCATTAGTTTTTTTTATTAAAAAGTTTTGAAACTTCGCTTACCTGTAAGAAAAAGAAAATACAATAAAATTAGTTTCAAAATCATAAATCATATTTGTTTGCAAAAAAAATATTCAATAAATTTTAATAATTGACTTTAATAAAGATATAAGAGTTAAAAAATGCATTAAAAATTTTGTAAGAGTCATTTTTTTCTTGTTTATGGGAAATTCTTTCATTATTATTATTTTTTGTTTGTTTATTAAATGCAATACTTTTTTAAATTTTTTTTTTTTTTTTGATATTAGCACACACTTTAATTTTTATAGCACATACAGAGAGAACGATATACAAATCTCAACACTGGGGAAACATATCGCATAAATCAAGCGCTAACACCAACACCCGAACACTCATACAGATAAACATACAAAAAGGCACGCATATATGTGTAAAAATTTTGTATTTTGCCAGTCTAAAAAGCGTAGAAAAGGAGCAAACAGACTTGCAGTTAATAAAAACAAATATAATATAAAAAAATCTTGCAAAAAGCTATAAAACAGCAAAAATAAAAATTCTGTGTACACTCTTCAACTCTCAAGGGATGTTTAAATTAAAAAAAAGAAGAAAAAAAAACCGGAAAATCACACTTCTATCTGGATCACATTTTAGCTGAAAGGCTTTTTAATTCTTTAAGATACGCACGGAAATTATCCTGCACATTCTCAAATATATTCTAAACAATATTGAAATAAAATGAAAATTAATTTGGCATTAAGAAAACATAAAAAATGATAAAAAAAACAGGTAATAATAAAAAAATTAAAAATATATATATATTAATAAAAAAATTAAAAATAAATAAAATATAATAATAAAAATATTAAAAAAAAAAATATATAATAAATATTAAAAAATAATAATAATAAAATTAAAAAATAATACTAAACAAATAAATAAAAAAATATTAATAAAAATAATTTTAAAAATTAAATTAAAAAAAAAAAAAAATATATATGTATATATATATATATATATATATATATATGTACATATATATATATATATATATATATATATATATATATATATATATATATATATATGTATATATATATATATATACATACATATATATATATATATATATATATATATATATACATATATGTATATATATATATATATATATATATATATATATATGTACATATATTAATGAAAAAGATTTTAAAATTAAATTAAAATATATATATATATATATACATATATATATATATATATATATATATATATGTATATATATATATATATATATATATATATATATATACATATATGTATATATATATATATATATATATATATATATATATATACATATATATATATATATATATATATATATTAATAAAAAAGATTTTAAAATTAAATTTAAAAAAAAAATAAATAAAAAAATATTAATAAAAATAATTTTAAAAATTAAATTAAAAAAAAAATATATATATATATATATATATATATATATATATATATTAGTAAAAAAGATTTTAAAATTAAATTAAAAAAAAAAAATATATATATATATATATATATATATATATATATATATATATATATATATATATATATATATAAAATAAAGATAAAATTAAAAAATAATAATAAAAAAACATAAAACATAATTAAAAATTTAATAAACAATCATACTAAAGCTATAAACGACTTAACGCCTTATTCAACAAATTTATTTTTTATTTATAAAAGTTTTATAAAACAGATTTTTATACAAAATTGATTGTATAAAACCCTTATAACACAGTAATACATTTAATGAATACAACAGGCTATCGACTGCAATCCGCCAGAAATAGAATCCCCCTTATTCTGTAACTATTTGTCAAAGTCACGTCAAGACAATATCAAAATTAGGTCAGTTATATTCTGGTTGTAGGCAAGAACTGATTACTGCTAACAGCCCCTGACTATCCTTCAAGGCCTAAAATATAATAAGAGGCTGTTAAAAGTAATTAAACGCCGATGAAAAAGAGTATTCAGAGTTCTTACTTTTGATATTGTCTTGACGTGACGTTGACAAATAGTTACGGAATAAGGGGGAATACATATTTTTATATGGGAATGCATATTCTGACGGTAACAAGGCAGGTTGTTGTCCGTGCTGCTTTTGTGGCTGTAGTCAAATGGAACACATTTTTTTATCTTGGACCTGCACTCAGGGGATGACCTCTATATATGTAATGCATTGCGCCGGAACTGAAAACGAGGGGATAGTATTGAGGGGACAGATGAGGAAAGATGAGAGGATAGACATTCTTTTTTTGTAGCTCTTTCAACCTTTTACTTCGCCGGCTAATTTTTGCTACAGGTCCGAAATTTTATTTTTCTGAGTGACAATGGAGGATATTCTAAATATTACAAATTAAAAAAAATACAAGAAATAAATAGGAACTTGAAAATGTATTATTTCATTTGAATAAAAAAATATAAAGATGGCACAATTTTGACAAATTAAGTTTTTTTGAAATCAGTGTAAAGTAGCCATATGGGAATTAAGAATGGAATGTGATGTCGGGCAGATGTTTATCTTTAGCACGTCGGCAGACCTCTGCTCTTTTCACAAAATCTAGAATCACGAATTGCACCTTTCGGAACGTCAGTTGATTGTGCTTTATTCACGTCAATCCGGTTTTTTATATGGCGCCAGAGAAAATAATCCAGCGGCGTTAAATCACAAGAACGATGCGGCCAATTGAGATCGAGAATTTACGCGATCGCGGAATTTCTCATGCAATAACTAAATTGCTAGACCGGTTGTGTGGCTTGTGGCGCCATCTTGCTGAAATCAAAGGTCATTGATGTCAACATTAGCAAATTGTGGCCACAAAATATCGGTAATCATGGTTTGGTTGCTCTGAGAATTCACGGTGACTGCGTTTCTTTGCTTATGTTCGAAAAAATACGCACCGATGATGCCGCCTGACCACAAATCGCACCATACGGTCACTATCTTTGGATGTAATGGTTTTTCGAGGACTGTTTGTGGATTTTGGTAGGCCTCATATGCGACATAGCGCCTAATTGAAAGTCGACCTCATCACTACTGATGATTTTATTGAAAAATGCATTGTTTTCGTTCGGTTTGTCTAACATCTAATTCACAAATATTTGATGCAAACAATTGTCGGTCGGCTTTAATTCTTAAACGAGTTGAACTTTTTATGCGCAAAGATCGCCCAAAAAAATGTTGCGCAAAGTGCCTCTGGTCATACGCCACGAACGTCGACGAGTTGAATCTCAACACTTTGTTGTACAGCGGCAACGTTTGCATCACTACGGCCACTACGAGCGTATTGTTTTGCTCTATTGTACTGTGAGCCTCGATTTTAGCGATTAAATTGCGCTCGGCAGTCTCAGAAGTAGCTTGACTACGAGGTAAAACTGCTCGAATTTTACGAAGTGATACATTAAAATTTTCATCATTTTGTTAGTAAATTTTCACAATTAAAATTCTTTATTGAAGAGTTGTAGAATTCCATGATTAAAATTTCCCAATTTCTTACTAAATAAATGTCAAAGGATGACAGTTTAATTGTTGATATTCCATCTTTTAGCAGCCAATTTACTTCCTAACCTCAAACTTGCCCCACCTAAAATTTTAAAATACAGAAAGGGTTTGCTTTTAAATTTTCCTTGATTTCAGTATATTTCCATTTTTAAAATTGAAATATATGAAAGCGTTCCATGTACTACAAACAACTACTCATCATTATTGCTTTACTGGTATTGTTTTTAAAATAATTCAGTATCTGACCACACAACGACAATTGAAGCCAACAGCACTTGTAGTCGTGTAGCCCTGTAGTCTGCTGTCGTCAAAGTGTTTAGAGCTTAAATGGAACATTACGAATATTAGCAAACAGTAACACTGGGATAATATAATTTGGAATAACATCAATTACGTATTGGTGGTGTTCTTCTCGTATATAATTTTTTTTTTGCTAATTGCAAATCAATAAAATCTGTTATCAAAAGCAAGTTGTAATAAGCCAACTCAGCCCTGAGTACTGAAGATAGGGGATGTATGGGTAACTGATATCAATACATGGCCTCTCCGGTCCAGATTGAACCTCTGCTGCAAGTGGGATGAAATGACGACCGATCATGGGCCGATTGTGGCCCTCTTAACCCATTTCGTCCCAGTGTTCCATTTTTCGAACAGTAAATTTCAAGGATTTAAAATTTTTTTTATCTGTTTAGGAAAGACTAAGAACATGTCTTTTTTAATGAAAATATTTAAAAAAATTTGGAATAAAAATTTTGAAAAATATTTTTACCAAAAATTTTTAAAAAAATTTTTAATAAAAACTTAGAAAATTTTTTAATGAAAATGAAAAAAAAATTTTTAGTGGAAATTTTTAAAAAAATTTTTAATGAAAATTAAAAAAAATTTTTAATAAAAATTTTTTAAAAATTTTGGACATCTGATTCGTATCTCCTAGACCCAAATTACCATTTAACTACGAAGTTTCATAAACTGATTCGAAAAAAATCTCTGGGACGATATGGGTTAACTAAATTGGGATTTACGCGTTGGCGGTAATCCTTCCTTTCCATATTGATTTATTTTATGTAGATATTAAAGCGTGGCAAGGATAGTGTGTACCACACATTCCTATGCCTCTTTTAAAAAGGGAATATACATAATAGCCCAATTCGCAATCCTGTGCAAATGGTCTTGCATAATAGCATTTGCAAATTGAGAGAGTATTTGAGAGCATTTTCAATGTATTTTGTTGGTGTACAGTACAATTATTTTGCAAATGCAATGATGCACGACCATTTGCACAAGATTGTGAATAGGGCTAATGTTCTTTATTATTTACACAGGCGTTGATGAATGCAAAACAACTTTAAAAAGTCTTTTTGGGAACATGTAATTTGCAAAGACAAAAAAAAATTTTGCTTGATAACAGCAAATGAATAGAAGCTCATTTTAATAATTTCGCAAGTTAAAAACCAACACAATCTTTTTTTACTCACTTCTGTTACACACCCACACACGCACGCACACACACACACACCTTTATTCAGTGATGAAGTTGCAACCGCTGCTGGCTGCTGTATCATTATTATTACACATGAACATATTATTCCAGGATACTCGTGCTAACTGCTCTTATCAACATTTTATTATTCGGCACTAGCAGTTTTAGTACACGAGTATATTTTATGATATAAAAAAAAGAGTATTTTTTATTTTGCATAACCCCCGCTTTGTTGTGTACATGAGCTTATTCATCAGAGAAATAATATATGAGAGTGTGTGTGTTTTTTTATTCTGTTCTTCTGCACGCCTCTAGGTCTGTTTCAATTTTCCTCTTTTGCTTCTGTTCATGGAAAGTGTTTGCACAATCATACACCATTCAAAAAGTTATAATTTTAAGTTTGTTTTTTTTTTTTTTTTTTTTTTTTTTGGTGCGAATGAAAATATAAAAAAATATGAGAAATTGTGTGCAACTTTTGCTCAGTAATAATTGTGTTTATTTAAAATGTTATGAATGTCAGTCTTCTGGGAGGTGCAAAAAGACAGAAAAGTTATTTGAAAGAGTTGATATGAAAAGTGCAAAAAAAAAAACAAAATAAAAAATGTTAAAAAAGTTTATCAAATATTACAAGTGAGAAAATACATTGAAATTTGGCTGGGGATAAAACAAGAACAGCATTTTTCAACATTTAAGGTTAAATTAAAATACATATTTGCAAAGTAAAATGTAACAAAAAGTTTTGCACACATTAGAGTTGCCCATTATGCATTAAACACATACACGACAGCAGGCTACCGAATACAACCAGTCAGAAATAGAATACAAGTGTTTATATGGAAATAATTATTTTCACGGCTACACGGCAGGTTGATGTCCGTGCTACTTTTGTAGTTGTAGTCAAAATAAACTAATTTCTAAATTATGTATGAATTTTTATTAGTCGAACTTTCTTATGTAAATTGTTAATTTTTTCAACGGGCTTAATGCTAGGAACACAACTGGGACGAACGACGAATTTCGCTTAGTACGACGAATTCGTTGGTAAAAAATCGCTCTATAACACAATAACGACGAATAAATTAAAATGATAAGCAAACAAAATTTTAATATTTGTTTTTTAAATCATTGTAACCTCTGATGACAGTCAGATTGTTTACACACTCAATAATTATCCCGGTGTTGTCCACCGGGATAGTTATTGAAACTCCTTTTTGTAATTATTTTCTGAAAAATTTTTTGTCTGTAAATAAATTATTATTTTCATTTAACAGCTGATGGGGTGACCATATGAAAAAGTGGGAAATAGAAAGAAAAACTATATTATAAAAAGTGTTCAAAATTAATAAAAAGTCGTCCGAATGATACATTTTTGTGAATTTGTGAATGCATTTTTAGTATGTACTGAAAATTTTAGAGCTACATGCAACAATACAGTAGTGAACTATGTTTTTCTACAAAAAACCAGTTTGAGTATATGAAACCTGGGGCCAAATTACCGCAATCGATTCGAAACGAAATTTCAATACAATTTATATACAAATTTCGATCGATATCGAATGCCGTAATTTGGCCCCTGGTCACTTTATATCGATTTGTTCGTCGTTCGTTGACGAAACAATTAGAAATAAATGTATTTCAACTTTCGCTTCGACCAACGCCACGATTGTGTGCATTTTCATATACACCAATGTGTTTTATTTTTGGTGACGAATATTCGCGACCAAAAATTCGTCGTTCGTCGCAGTTGTGTTCCTAGCATAAGTTCGAATCTGCATAACTGCAAATGACTTTTTATTATTTTATTAATAAATGAATTTGTTCAAATTCTATTTATTATTATTTTTTTATTTATATTAAGATTGGAATATTAAGAATATTTTCAATAATCATCAAACTAATTTCTATTTTCATGGGCGACAATAAATAATTTAGTGCTGCCAACACAGTGAAACATCTTAAATAAATAAGCGTTTAAAAATATTTTCAAACTGGTCAAGAATATGAAAATTGTTAAAAATATAAAATGTAATAAATAGCCCTTTCAAGAATAAAAATTATTTTGTATTTTTTATTTATTTTTTTTGCGATCTCTCGGCTTTTATTTTTTATTTATTTTTTTATTTTAATTATTTATTTATAAATGAAATTTATTTGTTGGTGGTTAAGCAATGTCTATATGCATTTCATTGGTGCTTTACCAAATCGTCAGTAGACTTTAACCACAGTTTTGAAAAGTTAACAACCTCTTATCTTATGCATATACTTCCGAAAACCATCTGAGAATTCACAACTTGTAAATTACAAACTATTTTCAAAAATAACAACAGAACAAGAACATAGGCTTGCAACTCATACAAAACTAAACCAACAAATAAAGTATGTTCGATACGAATCTATTTTATTTTTCTACACTTTCATACAATCAGAAATCCATTGGATAACAAGAAAAGTATTTATAAGGCAAAATGAAAATGAAACAGTTTGATTTAGATTTTATAAGTGCTTTTATTTTTATATATGAAAGTGGCACCACTAACAAGAGATGTTGACGGTAAGTAGCTGACTATGCAGCGACTAGTGTTGCTGGCGGCACATGTAGCCATGTAGTCGGTAGATTGCTGTCGTGAATGTGTTTAAAGCATTATTCCCCTTGCAACTTTTTTCGAATGATTTAAATAATTGTTTGATCAAAACATTTAATCTAAAAAATTATTCGATTAATCTATTTTGTTACATTTTTAATATTGAATTTTAATAAATAAAAATTTTGATAGCACTGCTCGGCAGCAAAATCCTCCTTTAAATATAACTATGTGGACTTTCATGCTCTAATAATCCGGTCAATTTAGACATTCGAAGTTACATAAAGTCCCAACAAGCTGAATTTCTGTGAAGTTGTTCAAAACATAATTATAAACAATGTTTAGAAGTTCCCCATCATTCCCCTGTAAGGAAAAAATTTAATTCAAGGTCAAAGGTAAAAAAAATGAGTTTTTCGCGATTTTCAGCAAAACGGTAAGTTTTATCATAAATGTACCTCAGACGAGCATTCTCCCCACCCTTAAATAACTTTTTTCAACAAGCGCCCAAACAACCGTCTTGGTTGGAAGCTTGTGATAGACTGAATTGTGAATCACAATTTTTGTGATTTGTGAGTAACTACAAATACGTGTGACTCTCAAGAGCGAATTTATATACATGTGAAGCGCGCTTACCCACAAAGCCTATGTCTGCTCTAAACTCAAATTCGTTTTCGGTTTTTTTCCATCAGGTCGGGATTTTTTTTTATAGGCGTGGCCAGTTTTTCCCCTAAATTAGTCAGGTACTGGGACATATTTCACCCTAACTCGAGAACGAGTCATCCGATTTTCAAAAGTAAAACACCAGAAGATGTGTAACAAAATTGTACTTATTTTAGTCCAGTATAATTTGTCCCTATCTCTTATCATTTTGGAATTATTTAGAAATTACTGGAGAACATTTTTTTTATTCGTGCAAAATTCGTAATTGGGGAACTGATTTAAAAAAAAACACAAGAAAACGGATTTGAGTTCAGCGCATCAAAATCCATATAGTCCACATAGTTTTATTTAAAGAAGGATTTTGCTGCAGAGCAGTGTAATCGACATTCGATGTTTATTTAACTCATTTAGTTAATTAAAATAATTACTGCAGTTTTAAATCGCACATACAAATGCCAGCATTTATAAATGTTTGCCGGCTTGTGCTAAATTATGTTCAAAAGTTTATAGTTATACACAATATTCGCGTAATGAATGGTTTATATGGAGTTTTTATTAAAAGCCGTTGCAGAAAATCCACAAAATATCAATTAACATTTATGCCAATAACTTTTAAAATATACTTTTTGGTAGTAAAAGTAAAATCCTGATGCATTCATTATATTATTGATAAGACCGCACTGGAAAATAGCTCATGTAAATTTCTGTTTTATTATAATTTTATACACTTGAAGAAAAATTTTTTTCAATTCTGTAGTTTTTCACTGGAGCGGTTTTTTATGAATTCATAACAGAGTTGCATCACACCATGTCACATTCAGTTTGAAAATGGACCGGTTTCGGCTATATGCCATTTTCAGTGTACTCTTGCTGAACACAGACATGGATTTTTAATTGAGTCAATATTCACGTTATTGCCATAATTAACATTCCCTTTACATATACAACATGTTGGTAGTCAAGTCAATTAACGTATGACCACTAAAAGTAAAAATTTTTTATACTCATGAGGATCTCAAGTTCAAATGTGGAAAGTGTTTTTTTTTTCCTTTTTTTAAATTTTCTAATTAATAATAAATTTAATAGCAATAACTTAACTTCAACAGGGCTCGACATATTTTGTTTAAGTTTTTTATACCCTCCAGTATATATATATATATATATATATATATATATATATATATATATATATATATATATAATCTAAGACCGTAAGTCCATTTACTTCTTAAGTTTTCACGACAAAGGTGAGTGGTCTGTACCACGGCTCTCCAGGGAGTGACCCTGTCATCATAGAGTTTTAAAATTGACCACAGAAATGTCTTAAAGGAACTCTGACTCAGTAGGTTAGACATTCTTAATTTATCTCCATCCCTTTTTGTGCGCGTTGAAATAAAATATTGACTGCAAAAATATCGTAAATTGCTTTTGTGCCGTTGGAAAGGTGCTTCAGGCGCTCTGCTTCTATTTGGAGGGTATTTAAGATTCGACACCGGGCGTATACAACATTCTTACTTTTTTTTTACTTCTGCTACCATTTTCGGTGCTAAGTCTCTACTAACTTTGTTCAGTTATTTGTGTTTTGCTCACTAAACACACCTTTAAGCAGTGCTGTATTTGTAATTTTACAATTAAGTGTTAATTGAGCAATTACTTAATTAGTCACCCCTATCGTGAATAACAAGAGGAATTTTTATACACATGAAATTTTTATTCCACTCGAAGGGAAAAATGGTATCGTGAATCTCCCCTAGAAATTATTCCCGCTATCAGTTCTCAGTGAATGCAAAAAAAGAGAAGAAGCCAAAAACAATATGAAAAATTAAAGAATTTCTGTTGAAAAATTTATGTTAATGCAATAATTTAAAAAAAGTATGGCTAACTATTTAATTTAGTGAAATAATTTGGATACATTTTGGAAACCAGACAAAACAAATTAAAAATATTCTTAATCTTTAGAATTGGAGCAACAAGTTTTACAAAGACGCAGGGAATTAATTGGTTGCAAAAATACAAGTTTGTGTCTTATTAACGGGTCTTGCGCCTAAAATAAAATTTATAAACTCTAAAATTCGATTTACAATAGAAAATACTTAAATTTTCTACTCTATTCCCCACCAAAAACTAAGTGAATAAATTAAAGGGGGAAAGTGAAAAAACTCGCGGGAAAAAAATCATTCACGATCAGGGGAATTTAATTTTAGCGTGAAATCATTCACGGTGAATGTTTTCATGATTGCAATTTTAGGGAAAAGGGAACAATTTCGAGGGAAAATTTTAAATGGTGAATATTTTAAATGGTTAATTAAGATCAAGTATGTGTGACAAGCTCAATTAAGGCGTATGTCTAAACACCGAATTAGCCGAAAACGGCTTATTTTCTAACCAATTTTGATGTTCTAACAATCTCCTATAGCATTGACACTAAGATTAATGCTGTGTACTCACTTGGAATTTAAATTTTTGTCATTTTCAACTGTGTTAAACTGTTGCAGCTACCGTCTACATTAGTTACGAGGCCGCAAAATGACATATTGCTTACCATTTATATATATATATATTTTTTTCCTTGCAGCAGCCATCAGGGGATGACCCCTACATATGCGATGCATTGTGCTAGAACTAGGAAAGTTGGCTATGGGAAGGAGGATAGAGGGAGTAGTGTTTGTGAATGTTTGATTTGATCCTTCGCAAGTTGAAACTGGCAGGAAAGACCTCTGCTGGAACTTTGATCTACATACGAACCGTTCGGCCAAAGAACGAATCCTCTCTGTAATGCGTGGAGCGGTTCACTGGCAACTCAACCACAAAAGAATGCGCCCGATATGAAGTGCGGGTAGCTCGCAAGAATAAACGGTTTTCGGGCATAAGCTTCCTTATTTCACCAGAACACATTCCGTTGTAATATCGGTAGAACACTCCACGTTGCGTCGATGCTCCAGTGATTCAATAGAGTTGGCTACCCTACTGTCAGGGATGAGCTTCTTCGCTCTCTCCTCTGCGCCGTCGAGCAACTTCAAAATAGACTTTGAAGCACCGGCCCATACATAAGAGTTGTATTCCATTTTAGGTCGGATGTAGGATGTGGTATATATAGTGAGGAGATCAGTTGGGGTGAAGTATGTCTTACAGCGTCTTAAAAAGCCGAGGCACTTGAATGCTTCTTTTGAAATATGTAAGCTGTGATCAGTCCATCGAACGTCCCATTGTATTTTCATACCAAGAACATTAAGAGCATCTGATTCCCCAATACCTATACCATCCATAAACACGGATGGCGCAGAACCTTCAACAGGCCGCCTATGCGTAAGCACGCAGCACTGCGTCTACAGATTGAGGGTTAAAGTTAACTTGTTAATTTTTTCAACGGGCTTAAGTTCGAATCTGCATGACTGCAAGGTTTACCTTTTCGTGAGGCCCCATTCGGAAATTGACACGAGATCACTTGTGAGCGACTCGTTTATTCTTCGTCTTCTGGCGTCAATCTCCTCCAGACTTGGCCGGCTGGTGAACGAAAAAGGGTGGTTAATGCTGCTATCATCCGCGAAAGAGTAGACAGGGTTTGAAGTTTAACATAGGTCATTTATAAAGATGAGGAAGAGAGTAGAAGATCGAACAGAGCTTTGCGGCACCCCTAAATTCACCTTGAACTCGTTTGATGAGACCCCATCTAAAGGATGTTTTTATAAGAGCTTGCTGATTTGAAATTTAAATAAAACACATGCCAAATTATGAAATGGCTAAAAAAAATTTTTTATTTGGTAGATAATTTCTTGTCATTTAACATTTAAATATAATTTTGGGCCACCACGACTATTTTGCACAAAAGTCATTCTGGAGGTCCAATTTTCGACCACCTTTTCAAGCATTTGAGGGCGTATTTCAGCAATGACACGTTGAATACTGGTTTCCAAAGCGTCAATCGTTGCTGGTTTATCCACGTAAACCAATGATTTCAGGTATCCCCACAAAAAATAATCGAGTGGCGTCAAATCACACGAACGCGGAGGCCAATTCACCCGGTCCATTTCTCGAAATAATGTTGTCGTTGAAATGTTCTTTCAATAAGTCCATTGTTTCGCCCGCAGTATGACAAGTGGCACGCACCATCCTGTTGAAACCACATTTCGTTTACATCCATATCTTGAAGTTTTGGCACCAAAAATTCATTGATCATGATTCTGTATCGATTTCCCTTCACGGTAACGCGTCGTCCTTCCTCATTTTTAAAGAAATAAGGACCGAAGATTCCACCAGCCCATAGACCGCACTAAACAGTACATTTATCGGGATGCATTGGCAATTCTTGAACGGCGTGTGGATTATCTTCGCTCCAAATACGGCAATTTTGCTTGTTGACTTATCCATTCAATCAAAAATGCGCCTCATCACTGAAGAGAATTTTGCGGTAAAAAAGCGGCTAAACATTTTCAATTGAACACTGTTTTTGAAAATAAATTTCCACGATTTGGAAGCGTTGTTCTGGAGTTAGCCTGTTCATGATGATTTGCCAAACAATACTGAGTAGAGACGTCACTTTAAATTGTCAAAACAGCTGTCAGACAACAGAGTGATTCGTATAAAAAAAAACTTCATAAAAAACACCTTTTATAACAACTCGTATAGTGCGGTCTCTGAGGAAGCTCGCTATAAAGCGAGAGAAATCATTACCGACACCAGTTATATATAGTCTGTGTGAATGTCTGTTAACATCGGCTATAGGCAAATTTCATTACAAAAATTTTTTTACGTGTCTGCAATATGCGAAGTCAATTTACATAATTATGAATATTCAAATTAAATTGATATTCTGAAACACCTCAACACGAAGCCATTATCCAATATCATGAGATTAATTCGTACAAAATTATGGGATTAATTAAAAAAAAAAATGTTTCTTTATTTTACTACAAATTGTCAGTGGCATCGATAACATGAGGCTGCAAATAATTGACATTTAACTGCGTCAGCGTATCCTTTACAACAGGTGTAAAGGATAGTAAATGTGTGAGTGAATTTTGGTCAATAGTCTTCTTGAGAGAAATTGGGGAATAAATAAATTAGTTTCTTGGGCATATGAAAATTCATGTACGCAGACCTCTTTCATGGAATGCCCCCCCAGCAAGTAAACTATTAAAATCGTAGCACAATTCAAAATTTCTAAACAAATAAATAAGAAAACTACTTAAAACAAAAAGGTTTCCTTTGCTAAATGACACGCTCTATTATCACAATAACTACTCTTGAATATCTCCGTTTGCCACAACATTATTTTGCTGTTCATGCATTAATTTAAATACAATTATGTCTCTTAATGTTGTTCACAAGGATTAAAATGCTACCCAACAACGAACACATCAGTATTAAAACAGAATTTGCTTGCAGCATGAATGTGTGCCATAAATAATGTGGCGCTTACACAAGCAGTTTAATTTATATTGAATGGAAGAATAAATAATAATTCTTGAAATTTTGCGATAATGCATCCTGCTAAGAACTACTTTAGTTAAAACACTTAGCCAATCCTGGCTGCAGCATCAAGTGGTTACACAATAAAGTTTCCAATACATTTTACTAATTTATAATTTTGGTATCCAGTTGACTGACTATTTTGCCTGGCAGTGCCAGGAGAAAGAAGTCAATTGAGTAGAAACTTAATTTAACTTTTCAAGATTAATTAACTTGCAATATATGGAAATATTTTTGCAATGTCTGCACTTTCGCTGCAGGTTAACGCTACAGTTGCTTTAGTCTATTGATTGTATTGCAATCGAATACAACAACAAATGGGATTCTTTATTTAAAAAAAAAAAACACGCACACACACTTTACAGAGTAGATATTTTTTACACGCAATAGGAGGAGGTCCTCTGTTCAAAAAATAAGGTTAATTTTTATTTTTTGAAAAAAATTTTTACTTATTATAAAGGGTGTGCTAAAATTAACGCAAACAAATGCAGCTGAATTTAGTTGATGCAGCGTCGCATCTCCTCCTTTTTTAGACTTGATCAGTGATGAAGTCTAAGACGGTGTAGCAATGCACATTTGATCGTCTGTGGAATACATGATATAGTCTATTTTTGGACCCCGCCCCCTTTAGTGGGCGTTGACGAACAATATTACATATAAAGGAACTCTGTCCCACCAAGTTAAATATTTTAAATTTAATTACTAAATATTTGGAGGGTATTTGAGATTCGACCCGGTCGTATATAACGTTTTTAGTTGTTTTTATACCCTCCAAAAAAGAATTTGGAAGGTATATTCACTTTGTCATTCCGTTTGTAACGCATCGAAATATACATCTCAGACCCCATAAAGTATATATATTCTTGATCAGTGATGAAATCTAAGACGAACTGAGCATGTCCGTCCGTCCGTCTGTGGAAATCACGATTCAGTCCAAACGAAAAGAGCTAGACTCTTGAAATTTGGCATAAATATATTTTGAAGCTTAGAGCAGGTCAAGTTCGAAGATGGGCTAAATCGGGCAAGAGGGAAAAAAGTTCCCCTAAGAAGAACTAAACCAACCCAGAAAAAAAAACATAATTCTTTAAGTTTTTTGGTTATTTTGTTAAGCAAATGATATATTTTTATGTCAAATACGGTCCAACGCCTTAAACTTGGAGCCATTAAATAAAATAAAAATATTTTTTGACCCCGCCCACATTAGTGGGCGTTATTATAGGCAAAAATAGCTTAAAAATTTAACAAATTGTTTTACTTAAGCCGACATTCCTTAAATATAACATTTTTAAGCTTTAATGACGAAGCTGAGACGAAACCTGGTACTTCTCTGCCCTACCCCCTCCTTCCCCTTCGCCCCCTAAATGACCCTACCAAAAAAATTTTTTTTTTTTAAATTTTGTATATAATCATCCCAAGCATTTATAATTAGAGTTTTATGACTGCCGATTTCTGCCCTATCCGCCCCCCCACCCTCTTCCTTTGCCTCCTAAATGACCCTACCAAAAAAAAATAAATTTTTAAATTTTGTATATAATCATCCTAAGCATTTATCTTTAGAGTTTTATGACTGCCTGTTGCTGCCCTACCCCCTCCTCCCCCTTTGCCCTCTAAATGACCCTATCAAAAAAAAGAAATTTTAATTTTGTATATAATTATCCCAAGCATTTATTTTTAGAGTTTTATGACAAAGGTGAAATGTTTCCCCCACAGCCCTTGCCAGAGCGACCCCGCCAAAATACAGTTTTTATACCCTCCAAAAAGAATTGGACCCCATAAAGTATATATGTTATTGATCAGTGATGAAGTCTACGACGGTCTAGCAATGCCCATACGTTCGTCTGTGGAAAACATGATATTGTATATTTTTTAACCCCGCCCGCTTTAGTGGGCGTTGACGTACGATATTATATAAAGGAACTCTGTCCCACCAAGTTAAACATTTTAAATTCACTTACTAAATATTTGGAGGGTATTTAAGATTCGACCCGGTCGAATATAACGTTTTTACTTGTTTTTTTTTTAATTTTAAATTTTAGATTAACTGGAAAAACTTTATATTCTTAACCTATGGTAGACAGATTTCTAAAAAATTCACTGTTTTTCAAAGTTTTGCACTTTTTTGTAGAAAAGAAAATGGCATATGATTCACATCTGTTTGTAAACAAAATTAATAAAACAGTCCAGATATTAGAAGAATTGTGTAAATATGAATTTCTTTTTAAATTTTTAATAACTTCAATAAAATTTTATTTACTAATTTATGAAATAAATGAAAGCCTGTAGAGAGACACAAGTAGAAAATATATGTATTATTTAATATGCCTTTAATAATCGAAAATTCCCTGCCTTCTCACCAAGAACGTCCATGAACGACAGATCACAGGCTACTACGGAGATAATATCAACTGATAATGAACATATGAGAGTATGGATGTATGCATGCGAGAGTGTGTGTGTGTGTATCGAAAATATTGTAAAGCATGTAACATAAAGTAGCAGCAAGTAGTTGAGAACGTAGTCAAAAGCATGTTACACTTGATGAATGTTTTAATTATATCGTATCAATTTGCATAAAACACAAACACACACACACACACATACGCTCAAACAACCACATACTGGTACTTTTGCAAAGAGCTAAAGAAATTTTATTAAATATGTTTTAAATAACACACACACACACACACATACACACACACATGTTTGGATGCGTACGTGTATGCCAACGAGTGTTTACAACAAAGTGAATAAGGGCAATGTACTAAATTTTAAACAAAATCATTTATATTTACACATGCAAATAAAGTTTATGAATGTGGCTGCGTGTGTGTGTTTTTGTAAGCATGTGTGTGAAAAGGTTTGTGTGCATGTATGGAATTGTTGTTTAATAATATTCGGTTGCATACTTTTGGGTAACAAAATAAATGTTGCTTAAATTTACATTTCATATAAAACAGTTAAGGATTATGTAATTACAATTGCATCAGTGTGAGTGAATGCAAATGTATGTATGTATGTATACTTGATAATGTAAATGTATGTAAAGCTTTGTTTATGTGCGGTAAATATTTAAATAAGAAGATGAATAAGTCAAAAAGGCCACAAAAGCATTTAATAATAAAAAGTGCTAAACCGGAAAGTTATTTTACGAAAAACAGAATAGCTGCCGAAAATTCTCAACCTATTGTTTTTGTAATATTTCATATAAAAATCTGTGTGAACTCTCCTCTAAAATTGAAAATTGTTTGCTAAAGAAACATTTGCATTCCAAAGTTTCTTAAATAAATTATTATATCATTCGAAAGGTTTTAGTTTATATTTTCCAAAGCTGTTAAGTAACTAAAAATCAGATGATATTTACCAAAGTTATTGAGTTATAAGTGCTGAAGAGTATGCAAAAAAAAGGATTTTACAAGATATGGAGGTCTTATGAAAATTTCAAAATATACTTTTATTGTACTCGGCAATATAAGGGATTTCGAGTCCCTTATCATTCATTCTTCTAAATATTATAGTGTAATTAATATGAAGAAGAAAAATTACAATAAAAGGTTGTCCAACAGGAAGTACTGTACTCTGGCACCTTATAGTGGCCATACCAACTACACCGGGAACGGATTTGTATTCAACAATACGTGGAAATAATAAAAAAGGGGGCTGTTGGCTAAAGTAGTAGAACACGAGACTATGAAGCGGAGGGTCGTGAGTTCGAGTTCGAGCCCGCGCTGAGTCATGAAATATTGTGTTGAATTCTTCTAAACAGCATTAGTACGCGGTTGTGTTAGTTGTTGCCAGCCTGTTTCAATGATGAAGGCATAGTCACTGATCACTGAACATAATCGGCAGCGACTGACACTATCATATACTAAAAGCAGAGTAACAGCACCCACCTTCGTCGGCCCTGTAGCAAAAATTAGCCGTCGAAGTCAAAGGTTGAAATAGCTACAAAAACAACTATCTATCTTCTCATCTTTCCTAATCTGTCCCCTCAATACTATCCCCTCGTTTTCAGTTCCGGCGCAATGCATTGCATATATAGGGGTCATCCCCTGAGTGCTGGTCCAAGATAAAAAAATAAAATATAAAATAAAAAAAATTCTGGCGTGCATTTGAACGATGTTATATTCCACACATAATGCCATCAATTGGACTCTCAAAAGAATAATAAATTTCGTTGATATCTCAATTTAAAGTTAAAGATAAAAATCGCTCAATGAAACAGCCTTAAGCTCCTCCGTTTAGCTTGAAATATGGACCGATAATGACGTCAGATCATATACTTCACCAAACAGGCAATTTTAATTTATATAAATTATGATTAAATTAAATGAATTATTAATTAAAATGGTATTCACTTTAAATACGACAATTTTGCTCATTTACGTGACCATTTAAACAGAAAGAAACATCATCACTAAAAACACAAATTTTTTATGAGATTCGCGTTTAGATTTATTTATTTTTTTAAGTAAATTATTTAATCAATTAACAAAATTTAACCAATGAAATATTAAAAGAAATACCCAATAAATTCAGTACGACTAATTGAGAATTACAGCCGTCTTCAGCGATCACTTCTGTGATCAAAATTACTTTAAGCTAATTTCTACCTTTACAAATTCAAGAAATTGCAGTTCTTGATACTCAGAATAAAGCGACTCATCATCTACACGATAAGAAAATTTCATACAATATAAAAAAAAACTGAAAATAATTAATTGCAGTTAGGTCCTTTTACTCTTGCAGCTTTAACCGGCAAGATTATCTTTACCAATTTATTTAAATTTGAATCATGTACAAAACTTAATTGTTATAGTTTGGTAAACAGCCATTAAAGAAAAAGAACATGGAGTACATGGTAGCACTCGGTCACTCTATTACATGACGAACAAATACATTCAAGTAAATAAACAAATAAATCTCTTATATTTGAAATACTTTTCATAATGATTGTAATTAAGAACCAAAAGACCTACTCGTAAAATTAATAGTTATTTACATGAAATTTATTATAAAGAGTTGTCTTAATGTTGCTGCTGCTGCTGCTATCAAGTGTGATTGTAATATTTCAGTACAACATGAGTATTTATGGTTATTAGCACAACTCAATTTCAGTAAATGTTACACTTTTTCATTAATTACAATTTTATTTTATACCCCATTTTGTAAGGCTTCAATGCGTGTACTGTGATATTTTGTAATTACTTATCTTTATCGCATGAAATATATGTTATAACAACAAGGATTAAATAGGAATTTTGTATACACCTGGAGCATTCGTTGGATTGGAAATTCCCTAAGTCTACAAATATCTGAGCATTAGGTATTTACGAAGTCAGTTTCAGAATTCGCTACAAATTCCAACTCAAAAGTTGTTTAATATTGTGGCGCTTAAATGAAATGAGCTTATTATGATGAGCAATAATATTTTTATTTTAAATTTGGATTTTGTTATATTTAATAAACTTTTATAAGTTTACAAAGAAATCCTAAAGAATTGCTGTTCTATTTATTTGACACATTGTCTCAGTTAATTTATTAAACACTCGCTACTTCATTAGCTGATGTTACTAAAAAAGGATTGACACGTATATTTTCTTTAAAAGTACCTTTTTGAAAGGGATTATTTTTTTAAGAAAAAAATTTTGTCAAGAAATAACATTTTCTGAAAAGTTTCTTTCTTTTCAAAAAGATTTTCTACTAAAAGCACTTTTCCCTGTTAAAGTACTTTTTAAGTACCTTTTCTCAAAAGTATTTTCAGTTTATCCTTCAGATAAATAATAAAATATTTATTAAAAAAAAGTACTTTTATAAGAAAACACAATTTTCAAACCTTTTCTTTTTTAGATAAGTACGTTTCCTTAAAAGTACCTTTATACTAAAGAAATATATTTTAAGAAAGTAGCTTTTTCCAGGAGGACTTATTGCGAAAAATAAACTTTTTCAAGGAAAAAGCTCTCCGTAAAAGCACCTTTCTCAAGATGGAAGCTGCTGGAAAGAGTGGCCTTTTTAGAGAGAGGCTTTTCTGGAAAGTACCTTTTATAGAATGTACTTTTTTTTAATAAATTAATCGATTTTCCCCAAAACGACTAAAAAAAGTACGATTCAAAAAAGTATGTTGCACAAAAGTACTCTTTGAAAGGTACTTTTTTGAAAAGCACTTTTATGAAAGGTACTTTTTTGAAGAGTACATATCCATAAACTTTTTCAAGGAAAAAGCTTTCCGTAAAAGCACCTTTCTCAAGATGGAAGCTGCTCGAAAGAGTGCCCTTTTTAGAGAGAGACTTTTCTAGAAAGTACCTTTTACGGAATGTACTTTTTTTTCAATAAATTAAGCGATTTTCCCCAAAACTACTAAAAAAGTACCGCTCAAAAAAGTATATTGCAAAAAAGTACTCGTTTGAAATGTACTTTTTTGAAAAGCACTTTTATGAAAGGTACTTTTTTGAAGAGTACATTTTCATGTAAATACCCCTTTTCAAAAGTGCTTTGTAGTACAACATTCAGTAATATAATAAAATGCATTTTACAAAAAGTACTTTTTGGTAAAAGTACTTTTATCAAAAACTTATTTTTAGATAAGAAAATTTATTTCAGAGTAACTATTTTATCAAATATTTTCCGAAACTTCCCTTTTTCAATGAAGGAACTTTTTGAAAAAGTACCTTTCTTGAAATGTACTTTTTTCAAAAAGTTCCTCTAAGTAGTTTTCTAAAGAAGTAAATTTACAAGAGTATGCAAGTATGAAGAAAATGTGTTTCAAAAAGTACTTCTCAAAAAAGTACCTTTTTCAAAAAAGTACCTTTTTGTAAAAAAGTACCTTTTTTAAAAAAAGTACCTTTTTAATTAAATAACCTTTCCCAAAAGTCATTTTTAGTATTACCTTCAGACAAATAATAAAATGCGTATTACAAAAAGTACATTTTCCAAGAAGTACCTTTTCCACAAATCACTTTTTAGATAAGTACGTTTCCTTCGAAGTACCTATTTTATATAATATTTTCAAAAAGTTCTTTTTTTTTGTAAAAGAACTTGTCGAAGAAGTACCTCTCCTAGAAGTAACTTTTTCAGCACTTTTCTTTAGGTACTTTTTCAAAAAAGTACATTTTGAAAAACTACGTCTTAAAAACTACCTTTTTTTGAAAAGCACTTTTTTAATAAATGTCTTTTCACTAAAGTACTCTTTAGTATAGTTGATCTACATAATCATCTTCGCAAATTGTAATTTTTGGACATTTTGCTCCGAACCTCGTAATCAACGAATTAAATTGGCTTTAATGTATTGCACACACAATTTATTATCAGCTGCACTGATTTGCTGATTGATACATTTGCCCAAAGCAATAATTATTACTAAATTTGTTACAAATATGCGTTCTGCTAACACAACAAGTTTCCAATGGGAAAAGCGAGACAAATGATGATTCAATAAATTACAACATTCAGCTAAATTAAAGGCAATTTGTTAGGCTTGCTGAAAGCCAAAAGAAGGGGCAGAAAAAAGTAGACAGAATATAAAGCGGGATAAATAATCACAAAGTCCCAATGAGCAGTAAATTTATATAAAAAGTACATGCTCATGCAGTGTGATCCAAAGTCATGTAATTTAAATTGAAAGTGGTCAAGTTGGCTGTAGTCGTCTAATCAGCCTGTTATACTGTTGCCATTCCCAACACTCCTTAATCAAACTTACGCTCAAGTGTCCTTATTAAAGGCGAACTGACATGAAATGCATTATTTCTAATTATATAAGACACGACAACTGTTTCATTGGATTCACTATTTCCTCTCAAGGATTTTTTTTTCTTTCAAATAAAACTACTTTTACTTTTTGCTGCTTATTTGTTTTCTTCTTCTCCACACATCTTCAGCTTCAAGTGATGTCAACTGCATACACGTACTTTTTTTTTTTTTTTTTTTTTTTTTTTTTTTTTTTTTTGTTAAAATAAAATTGGAAGCAAGAAGAATCTTGTTCTGCAATTATTTATACAACAACTCCTGTATCTTTTCTTAACCAGCACTTGTGAGGTCGTGTGTTTTTTTTTTTCTAACATAATTTTTCATCTTTGAAACGACTATTTTAAGAATTCAAATGACAGACTAAAGAAGACAAATACTTTTCTATTTTGTCTACTACATTTTTAGGAAAAACGATAAAGAAAAAAAAAACAATTCACGAGATGAGAGAAAAACTAGTATCGAAATTTCGAATAGAAAAAGTGAAGCTGCACAGTACAACAAACAATAGCTTGCCAAGTCGCTGAGCAGCCGGTTAATTTACTTTTTCTATTTCACTTTTTTTACGATTTAAACTTCCATTCGCATTAAATAATTTTCTTTTAGACCCCCACCCAATATTTATCTGCTTTTTTTTTTTTAGTTCTCTCATTTTGTTTTGTGGCAAATAAGATGAGTAGACATGTTGCAAAAGTATCCACTTCATATCATGACTAACAAAAAACAGAAGTAGAGAAAAATGTGTTTCATTTCTTGCCACAAGTACGAGTACAATTACTGAACTAAATCTTCATTTCTTTTGGATTCCATTTTACGTGAAAATATCTTATATAGAATTTTTTTTATTATTTGTGTTGCCAGATAGAGTTGCTGCAGAATCGTCAACTGCTGTATTTACAATCGCCTATACCATCCAAACCTATTTCATATTAATAATTTGAATTGGAGTGTAACGAATGTACAACAGGCTCCAGGGAAAATCCTCTCTTTGGTGCGAGTTAGACTTAAGTGCACCCTATTTCTTTGAAAATGAACTCTGAGCCTGACCAGTGATAGACAGTTTCAAAAATGGAGCGCGTCTGTACTCTTTATCTTCAGCAATTAACAATTTCTAATAGCTTCTTTCTATTTCCAAGGCCTTAGAGAGAAGTCAGAGGCTGTCAGAAGCAGCTAATTGTTATCCACAAGGAGTAGGGGAGTGTCCTATTTTTCGTATTGTCTTGACGTGACGTTGACAAATAGTTACAGAATAAAAGGGATTAAGAAGTCGGACACTAATGATTTGCTGTTTCAAAATATGGATGATAGATATTTTGATAATTTGGTGATAATTTGAATTCCATAAATGGACGCCAGCGACTTGGTGTACAGTGTCGCACGATTAAATAACCCTCGATCAATTCCTTAGCCGGCTCTTGAAGAAACTACGTAACCCAGTGGCCACAACTAAGCCTTAAAGGTCAACATTGTTCGTGTTATTCGTGACATATGAAAACTCATAAAAACATTTTTTTTTTTTTTTATCTTGGACCAGCACTCAGGGGATGACCCCTATACATGCAATGCATTGCGCCGGAACTGAAAACGAGGGGATAGTATTTTTTTTTAGATATTTCAACCTTTTTTACTTCGCCGGCTAATTTTTGCTACAGGGCCGACGAAGGTGGCCCCTGATCAGAAGAATTCGACAGCAGACTCATGACTGAGGGCGGACCCTCCGCTTCATAGTCTCGTGTTAACTACTTCAGCCAACAGCACCCTCTACTTCTTTCTGTTCTCAAAATCGAACAAATTCATGAAAAAACTAAAGGACCTTGCGCAAGTTTTTCTAGCCGAGGGGGAGAACTTTATAGAGGACAAAATATAAACTAATGAATAAAGAAAAATATTTTTTGATGAAAAATTAAAATTTCCTATTAACATTTTTATAAATAAAAACTCTTATGATATTCAACAAAAACACCTAATAAGTGGTGACAAGTAACAATACATAAGAGTACTGAAGACGAAAGTGTAGCGGCTTTCGAAAACAGCTGTTCTGCTGTACTGTTGGATAATTAAAAATAGGTGCTGTGCCTTTGAAATATTTCATGTCTTTCAGAATTTAAAACAAATTTTCTAACAATTAGCCATAGAATTTATTATAAAATTCAACTTATTTTTTAAACAGATCTAGAACAGCCATTAATGATAGGAAAACTTCTGGGGCACTTCTCAGAATGATTTCGGGCCGAAATCATTTTCAAATATTAATAGCATGTGTGCGATACTCTTTCGAATAAAATATTTTATTCTGCGTCAATCCTTTCTATTTGCAATTAAAAAGTCTATCGGGACTAAAAGAAACATCTTTCAGGTTCTAGAAACCAAAGTGTGAAACTTAGTGGCAAGAAGTGCATTCAATTCAGTCAATGGGAAATATATAAGATATAAGAAGATTGACTTTAAATTTTGATTATGGGACTAAAAAGTAGGTTCTCGCCTGAGGTTTACACGAAACAACCGACTAGGATGTGTATCGCCCTTCCAAAGCAGCCTATTTCACTTTTTTTATTTTTTTTTTTTTTTATTTTAAACAATTTATTTATTTGCCATTTTAAATATTTTCAAATAATTTCTTATGTGAAAAGTTTTCGAAGAAACAGCAGTAGAGTAGGAAAGAGCTTTCATTTTCGTTACTAAAAAATGTATATGACAACTTTTTTGGTATTTAAAATTTTTTTTCGTCAAACATTCAAAGGCTGCACATCATCGTGCAATCCATTGCCGTTTTGGAATAATCACTAGATTTATGCAATTTGTTATATATATAAAAATTCTTCGGAACATGATGATGTCAATTAAAATGTCTGAAATGCTTTTAATGTAAACACTTTCTTACAGCAATTTTCCATTCAAAATTGTCGCATTTGTAACACAAAATTATCAAGATGATGATAAATCATATGTGGCAGCCATGTTTGTTTATTTAACTTTTCTCGTATTTTACTTAACAAAAAAAAAACAAATACTTTAGAACTTTTAAGAAACGCAAAAAATAAACGATGCTACTTATAGTTTATTTTCGTTAATGCACTCATCGCTATCACCAACAGCATTTCCATCAAAGACAATCAGAATCCATTTTATTATGCGGTGGAAGTTTTCACATAAAAATCAAAACCCCAGGCAGGCAGCATCAATGTCTGTTGCAACTGACAATGGAAGTCAAATATATACATTAATATTATATGGATATTAGGGTGGCACTGATTTCTTTCATCTAAAATTTTTATATTAAAAATATGCCAAAAAATTTTCTTTTAAATATTAATTATTAATTGTGGGTATAAATTTTATTATTCGAACTTATTAAGACCAGGAACTTTTCATGCAGACTCAAGTTCAAATCCGCAAATTATTTTTTACTTTTTTTTTAAATTATTTTTATTAAGAGTGGAATATTCAAAATGTGTTTATATTCATTCTAAATAAGATTTATTGCAATTTAATAAAATTCTTTAAAATAAATTATTTGCAGATTGTAGATTTGAACTTGAGTCTGAATAAAAAAATTTTTTAACAATTATTACTTTTTTTTAATTTTCATTATATTCAAATTATTCTATTAAGAGTAGAATATTCAGAATATTGTTGTTATCGTTCTACTCTTAACAAAATAATTTCAATTTAATAAAAAATTTATTAAAACATATTTATTAAATAATGTTGTTGTTGTCGTTCTACTCTTAATAAAATAATTTCAATTTAATAAAAAATTTATTAAAACAATTTATTTGGAGATTTGAACTTGAGTCTGAATAAGAAAATTCTCATCTTAATAATTATTTTTTTAAAGTTTTACATTTTTATAATTGTTCTATTCTTAATCAAGTAATTTCAATTTAATAAAACAATTTATTAAAACAATATTTTGGAGATTTGAACTAGAGTCTGAAAAAGAAAATTCCCATCTTAATAATTATTTTTTTAAAGTTTTACATTTTTATAATTGTTCTATTCTTAATCAAATAATTTCAATTTCATAAAAAATTTATTAAAAAAATTATTTGGAGATTTGAACTTAAGCCTGAATAATAAAATTCTCATCTTAATAATTATGTTATTTTTTAATTATTATTAAATTCAAATTACTTTTTATTACGAATGGAATATTTACAACATTTTTATAATTATTCTACTCCTAATAAAATAATATCAATTTAATAAAAAATCGTTTAAAAAATTTATTTGGAGATTTGAACCTGACTCTGAATAAAAAGAAAATTATTATTCTAATAATTATTATTATTTTTTATTAAATTCAAATTACTTTTTATAAAGATGGAATATTTACATTTTGATAATCATAAAACTAACAGAACGGATCAGTACTGATTTCGATGGCGCTACGTCAACTCATCCAGCGTTCTAATACTCTTAATGGTTGGCCAGTGTAAAATTCTGTACAAATGGGTCTGACCTCTATAACAACAATTTTTGCTTTCACTACTATTTGAATAACTTGAAAATTAAAATTATAAGCTTAAAATATTCTAAGCATGAGCGAACTTTTAGTTCTCAGCTTTTCTATTTAAAAATTTAAAAACGAAAAAAAAAATTAAATATTTGATATAAAGAAATTCAATGTGCATATGATTAAGAGCCACCCTAACAAAATTCATATTCTATTCGAATTTGTTTTTGGTGCATTCTATTCGCTTAATGAAAGACGGATGGACAGACTGACAGCATGAATTATTTCCATGTGCTTAACAAATGTTTTATTTTAAAAATTAAGTAATTTCTTTTATTTACAAGACCCACAAAAATCATTTACTTTTTTTTGACAACGTCCGCTGCATGCATGCGTGCTTAATCATTAAATTAAAATTATTACGCAGCATGTAACGAAAATATTAGGGGAGATATGGAGGGCACAAGAGAATAGACTAAATTAGGTGTCCCACTCGTTAGAAATTTGAAATAAATTAAAAATACACAAAACTTTAGAATTAGAATAAAACAAACATTAACGAAAAATTATTTCAAACTTAAATTTTTCAAAATGTTAAGTGTTACCAGTCGTCATCAGTTTGAAAAACAATTATTTCGATTAAAAATTTCAACAATTTGCGCGCGTTGCTCTGGTGTAAGTCAATCCATAATGAAATGTCAAAGCAAACTAAACAAAAAGCAACTATCAGCTGTTAAAAGTTAAATCACTCTATAAAAACACCCTTTATTTGCAGGCAACTTCCTTTACTTTCCGTTACTCTATAATTGTTTTCATTTCCCAAGCCAACTAGGAATAGCGTTTTTTTTATATACTCTCCAAAAAAGAATTGGAGGGTATATTAACTTTGTCATTCTGTGTGTAACACAGTGAAATAATATATATATTCTTGATCGGGCATGAAATACAAGATGATCTAGCCATATACCTCCGTCCGCCTGTGGAAATCACGATTAAGTCCAAACGAGAAGAGCTAGATCTTTGGCACTTGCCATAAATATATCTTGAAGGATAGCACAGATCAAGTTCATACATGGGCTGAATGGGACCAGAGGGAAAAAATTTCCCCTAAGAAGAACTAAACCAACCTCGAAAAAACAACACAATTTTTAAAGTTTTTTTTTTTGTAATTTCTTAAGCAAATAATATATTTTTATGTCAAAGAAGGTTCAATATGTTAAACTTGGAGTCAAAATATCATAAAAATCCATTTTGTGACCCCGATAGGCTTAGGTATCGTAAAAAAAAAAATTTGAATATTCAGTACTTTGGTACTAAATTCTTCGCTGGCAATGGTGAAGGTTCTTTGCCATTATTTACGTTCAAATGCAAACCTGATGTCTGCTGTAAAAGTTCAGTTGGGCAACCTTGCAATACATCAATTTCTTTGACATTCGCTTTACAGATTGCAATTGTAGTTTCTAAGAAATATTTCATACTTATAGCCTTCTTATTTGACAATTTTTGTAAAGAAATATATCAAATAGCATAAAATATTTTTAAAGAATTGCACCTTAAAGGGTATCGAAATGTAAGATAAGATGCGTTGAGAATAATAAATGAACCAGCTCGTTCAATTGAAATATAACAATTCAGCAAATACTACGTAAAGAAAATAAGCATATAACGATACAGGAAATTGGGGTGTAATATTATACAATTCTCGTATGCTATTTCCTAATAATATGTGTATAAATAAAAGCTGTAGTCACATTCAACTGAACCATCTCATAAGTGGATGATAAGTAAAAATACAGATGGGAACTGATGGCGAACGTGTAGCGGTTTTCCAAAACAGCTAGTCTGCTCTAATGGGTAATTTATATAATTAATGTTGACTCTCTCCTGTACACCGGAATATTTATTTATAATTATCAGGTCTTTGTGAATTTCCCATGTTAAGATCCATGAATAGCCTATCAATTTTAATTGAATTTAATATAATGCACCTTAATTTCTGCACAGACCTCGTACATGCGTTTAACGTTTAATGTTTAATAAAGTGGACATATTAATGATATTTTCGAAACACTTTCATTGCAAATTCTTAATAGCGGCAACGAAAAAAAAGCAAACTGGTCATAATTAATTTAACATCGTTCAATAAATTTTTCTTTTGTTCTTATTCATTGACATGCTTTCAAGCGGTTTTTACGTCGTATTGTAATTTTTCTCTGTTTTAAATAAAAGCGATGTTCATTTAAGCCAGCCGCACTTGAGGTTTCCAAAGGAAGTGTGTACAAGTTGATAACGCTCTGCATCAAATTTGCTTTTAACTGCAATATATTTAAGCAGATTTTGAAAATTTTCAATAGTTTATGGTGCCCATCCAGAATATTTCCAGGTATTTTCTCTTGTTTGTTGTTATTGTAAAAAATTGTGCACTCTTGCGTAATAGCACACGCACACACACACACATGAATTAGTTTCAAAACGTTTAAAAGTAAAAGCAACTTTTAAATATTTCAAAGGTAAAGCGATAGCCAGGCAATTTTATGTGAACATGAATATATTGAAATTAATTCGGTCAGTTGGAATGAAAACCAGAAGTAGAGCAGGGGTTGTATTTAAGAGTAAATAAATAAAATCGAAAGAACAGTGGCCTGACCGCAAGGGAATGAAAAAAACTTAATGCTGGTATTGCATTTCCTAATTAATTTTTTTTCACACGATAATTATTATTTTTCTTTAATAAATGTTTTTCTTTAAAAACGTATTGGTTGCCCGCATTTTTAAAAAATTGTGCATAATTTCTTTCGAATGTACAGCGTTGCATCGCGTTGCATCACGTTGCATCACGTTGCATTGGTGCTTGTATTTTACCTTAAAGGCCATATAATTCCAGTGCAGCATTATGGAGATTTCAACTTCGGTCCGGGGAGTGGCAATGAAAGGTGCCGTAGAATTATTTGGTTTTAAAAAATAATACGGAATATAAATTCCAAACTTATATGCTTCTTTTCTATTCACTTAACAATTGTGTGCTCCTTTCTTTTATAATTTTCCAAACACTTAAATATCTGTTTTATGGATTTTATTTATAAACACCCGTGTGTGTTTGAGTTTTCTTACACTTTCTTTTTATAGATTTCCCATAAACTTTTGAACGGTTCTTTATATTTTCCTAGGCACACACATGCATACACAATACAATATATTTAAACACACACTCCTATATATTGACAAGACATATTTTAATAAAATTTATTTTAAGGTTTGTACTTTTTTCAGTTCTTGTTTGTTTATTTTTCATCTGTGAGAACGGCGTACGGAAACCTTTAGTTCGAAACACTACAAACCCGTAGTACGCAACCGAACGGAATGAATCAATGTCAATGTGAATGTGTAAGTAAAATGTTTTCAAATTTTGACGTTGTTGTTTACAATTTTTTTGTTGCTTTTTTTTTTGTTTTTATTCTCTACTTCTACGTTCTCTTGAAGTAATTTTTTTAAACCCCAACTCAGAGATGGAAAAGTGGATTTTTACAGCGTTTTTTATTTACAATTTACAGCAGGTATTGAAAAAGGTAGGATTACGATTAGATGTCACAAAAATTTGGTGTGATGGAATTCTGCTATTTCAATTTGCAAGCGAAGAATTAGGTGGCCTCTACTTGTTTGTTTTGAAAGAATTCAAGATATCGGAAAGTTGTTGTCAAATTAACATTCTACAATAGAAATAAGGATTTCATTTGCTCCTTAATTTTGGCAGCGAATCTCTACTAGGTAAAGCCAGTGTAGAGGTCAGGACGGTTATATAATTTTCCTCATTGATATCACTATCTTACATACCGAGAAGAAAAAGAGGTCGAGTTTTTATGCCCGTAATAGATTTTTTTTAGCTCGTAGGCTCTCGGGCAATATATTGTGCCCGAATTATGAAAGAAATTCGATATTTTAAATTGAATTAAGATTCTATAGGCTAATTGTTCGAAATTTGTTTTTAAATCTCAGCAAGACATGATAAATATTCCAAGGAACAAAGGAAAGTCAACATCAGTTTTATTCAACTTACACAGAAGAGCAAAACAGCTTTTTTCGAAAGCCGCAACACCTTCATCATCAGTGCTCATGTATATTGTGTTGATCAGAGTTGTGCGCAAAATAGTTTCCTGATTTCATTAGAGCTCATTTCATCATACGAACGATAAAACAATGAAACGGACCGTATTACGATGATGCCCCAGAGAGTCAATAGAGTTGCTTAACCTACTGTTTCCAATAATTTCCTTCGCCCTCTCCTCTAAACGGTCGAGTAGCTTCAAAAAAAGACTTTGAAGCACTGGCTCACACATGATGGTCGTATTTCATTTTCAGTCGAATATGTAAGTGGCATAAATAATGAGGAGATTAGATGACAAGAAATATCTCTTACAACGTCTTAGGAAATTGAGGAACTTGGATGCTTCTTTTGCGACATGAAAAATGTGAACCGTTAGTCTAACATCACACAGCACTTTCATGACCAAACTATTTATACCACCCATAGAATTATTTTATTTTGACTTTTCAAGTAAATTGAAACCATTTTTTTTTCTTTGTTGTAGAAAATAAAATTATGATCTTCATAATTTTTTTTAATATTTTATTTTATGCCAAGAATTCAAAAATCTATAAATCTGCAAATCTATACAAAAATGCCTTTCAAACCAAATATTCTTTATCAATACTTTTGTAGGATAAAGTTATTAAAAGTGTACTACAAAAATATGTTTGGTGTATTCGGTATAATTATTAAATACGGCCTTTAAAGTTATATCAAAAGTTGTATAGAGTACATTTTTCTCTCACCTCTGAATATAAGAAGAACGCATCAAGAATGATAAAATAAAGATTACGCCAACAAGCTGAAATAAAAATACTTTTCTGCGCATGATGGAACTCTGACGTCACTCAATATGTGTTCTGATTGGCTAATAAAATTCAGTTGGAGAACTATTATGTTATTGTAAAAACAGGACAGTGGGGCAAATTGCGATTTTTCAAATTAAATTTGTTTGATAATAAACAATTTTAAAAAATTATTCTATTTTCCACTTTTTTTTTATTTGAAATTGTTAATTTATAGTTATTTTATATAAATATTGAACCCAAGTGCTAATTATTTTTCTTCCTTCCCCATTCAAAACAAATTTTTTTGCTTGCAATATATCAGCCATAACTTCCTTTGAGCTTCATCTCTTGAAAAACTATAAAAGGACACAGATTTTTGAAAACAAAAAATATTTTGATAACAATATTACATTTAAACACAATAATTTCTCACTTGTTTTTTTTTTTGCTGTTACTTTGTTTGCAATTGCCCACTGCACATTTCATGTTTGCTCTTTTTGTTCTCTTTTCTCTTTAATTTAGGTTTTTTGTTTACAGTTTATGAGCCTTAAAAATCAAGTTTTAATAAGTTTTTTACACTTTAAGTTATTTAATAATTATTTTAATATATTTATTTTAAATTATAACACAATTTATTATAAAATATAACACCAAAATTGCACTTTCATCAATTCGATTTAATATGTTTGTTGGAAATCTCTCTGAGTAAATTGGAAATGTCTCTGAGTAAATTGAAGAAGAAGAGTTGCCAAATATAGCATAAAATATTAATTTTGTACAAGAAAATATTAGTTTTGCATATAACAAACATTTGGCAATCTCTTCGATGGAACAAATACGTCATCAAACGGTAAATCATGCGCAAGGCGTAATCTTTATTTTATCATTCTTGGAACGCATTAAGAGCTGGATCACAGATACCAGAACGAATTAATGTGATAGAATTAATATATTTATTCCAGATATTCAAAGAAATTTCAATTGTTCATTCTTCTTTGCCAGTTAACCATCCATGCAGTCGCGACCTCTTTCGCTCTCTTTAACGCTCAGCATGGAGAACAGAACAACAAACACCCTTATGTTTTTAATTATAAATTACTTCTTCTTTTATTTTTTTCGTTGTGGTTGTTTTAATTTTTGGGTTCTTTTATATTGTTTCCCTTTTTAAGATCTTGAGTAACAAGTGAGTATTTACAATAGTACTACAGTTAATACGTTTTAATTATAAACGAGTGCACTATTGTTCAGTCATGGATACGTACAAATTGCTGCCATTAATTATGCAGACTAAAGAGGCAAGAGGGTTGATGCTGTGCATCTTGAAAAGTTGCCCTGCACTGAGTTAATGATATGACAATATACAAACAAATTAGTTAATCTTCAAATATATTTAATCTTAGTTTAATCTACTTTGACGTTTTAACATCGTCACGTAAAATGCCAGTACACGTTATCTTGCTCAGTCTGAAAATGATCAACTGGCTACGAAATTTTTTAGTTTCGAATATTGTAATGATCAGTTTATGAGACGGCAATGCATCATCTTTATTAACAGTAAAGTTTACATTGAAATGCTCTAAAATGTTGTACTCGTATTTGCAATCGCAACAAGAGGTGCATTGATTTTTGTGGAAGATTTTGATTTTTGCCATTATAAAAGATACATATTGATGCGAATTTCTTTATTTATTAGCGCAACGCATTTTTGCAACACTACAACTCTTTCAGCCGTCTGAGAATTCATGATAACCTCTGACTTGTATTAAGCGCAACATAATAAAAATTGCTACTGAACTTTTCCGCCTCAACTTGCAGACAAATTGCAATTTATTCCTCAGAAATTATTATTGTTTTCATTTCATTTCAAAAGACTGGGTATGATAATAAAAAAAAAATGCAGTTTTTCGCAAACACATTTTGAAAAAAAAAATTATACACAAAATATGTGCAATAATGCAACAAATTATTCAAAATCATGCTCTACTTAATAGTTGTTGTTATTCGTTGGAGGGTTGATTGTATAAAATAAATTGAACAGAACAAAATTACCAGAATGATGTTGAATTTTTCTGAAAGAAAATAAAAAACACACACACACACTCACACTTAAATTATAGAGTCAATCAACACACTGCGGAAGATTTAATTAAGGTCAAAGTGGCAAAGTAGTTTTATATACCGCGTGGAATACTCATAAAACTGAAAGATTATGCCATGACAAGCAACATTTTTATTTGATTTGTATTAATTTAGCAACTAATTTACAATTTTTGTATACCATCTTTGCAATTGGAAAACTATTTAGAATTGTTTATAATTTTATTGTCAATATTCTTCAATTATGACAAACATTTTTACAACTTTAATAAATTTCAATAAATAATTATTTTTCTTTACTTGTTAAATGGCAAGAACTAGTTGTAACACAATAGGACACAAAAATAATGAAATTCTTTTAGAAAATATCAGCACTTTTCTTATAAAGAAGATCAAGAAAATGTGAATGATGAGCCTGAACTCACCTACTCGTTAACAGCCGATGAAAACATTAAGAAAGGTAAAAAAAAATCATCGAATAACGATTAAAGAAATTGATGAGGATGTCCGCATAACGGACATCCACATAAATAAAGAATATGTTTAAAATCCAGTTCTATTTTGAAGCTGTTCCATATTTTTGTTTCATACTCTAGTAATAAAAATTAATATTTTAGGTGGCATATATGTTTCTAAATACTAGGGTATTGAATGGGTTAAACGTTAAACGGTTAACTGATTAAATACTACTCTATTCAATGATCGCTTAATACAAAATTGCCAATTGTCTGTGAACGAGTTCGCTCAGTTAAGCAATTAGGCAAAATTGAACACATTTTTTCTCACTTAACAAGGGCTCAATAGATTTTCTGCTATTCTAATTGAGCTTGAAGGACTTTTTCAATTTTTAATTAATAATTTGATGAAAGCCCATAATACAACAGCAAATTAATTAATTGAAAGGCTATGGACTAGATGTACTGAGAAAGACAAATTTAAGTTTTAAACACACTCGCGAATATTTCTGTCGTGAAACATTTTTTTTAAAATACAGGAGAAATCAGAAATTAACGAATCTCAAAATAATAAGCAATTTATGAACTTTTTTAAAAAAAGCCAAACTACTTAAAGGACAATTTGCATTAACCGATTAATTTAAAATTATCCGACTATTAACCAGTTAAAATCGATTAAGTAATCGATTAATTATCCGATTAGCTAGTCCATTAATTATTCGATTAATTAAACTATAAAATATCCGATTAACTAACCAATTAATTATCCGATTAACTAATCGATTCATTATCCGATTAATTAATCGATTAAAAAAAATCCCTAAGCCATACGTAGTAACCAAAAATTATTTTCATTTTCCGGCTTCAAATTAAATTACACATACATACATACTTTGTTACTTTCTTGCAGTTGTAAGTTTTTGTCGACTTAATATATTCTTATATAACGCATTTACATACCTGAAAATAAACAAAAATGAAAAATAATTAGTTATCAATAAAATAATTAATTTCCTGAAGAAGTCACACCAAGGAGTGACGAAATATTGAAATTAAGAATTATATTAAAATAAAGAGACCTTAAGCTTAAAAATATAAGAATATAATAAGAATTATTGTTAATTTTTGCAACGGGCTTAAATTCGAATCTGCATGACTGCAAATGATAAATAGAATTTGAACAAATTCATTTATTAATAAAATAATAAAAAATCATTTGTAGTCATGCAGATTCGAACGTAAGCCCGTTAAAAAAATTAACAATTTACATAAGAAAGTTCGACTAATAAAAATTCAATTTAAATAATAATTATTATTAAAGCAATGCCAACATATTTGTAATCAATGTTATTATATTTAGTATAGCAGAGAAATATGGTTTGTAAAAATTTGTACATTAAAAAAATTAAACTAGAGCTACTCAGAAGAAAAACAAATATTCACACAAAGGCAAATCCTGACCACCACTTTATTCGTACCGGATTAAACCTTTTCTGATCTCTCTCTCTCTCTCTCTCTTTCTCTCTCTCTCTAGACAGAAATACTTTTATTTTGTTCACACTGTTTAAGTTGACCTAAGACAGATATAAAACATATTTTCTAGCAGGCATTTGTTGCGAAACCCAACACCGTAAACCAGTGTGACGGGCGATACAAAATAAGTGCGATTTCGTAATTTAATAAATCACGCAAAATTAAATTCCTAAAAGAAAGATGCATATAAGCAAATTTCAAAATAACTTATCGAAGTAGAAAATATTGTATCGGTCTTTATTAAAAGAGCTAGACTATTCGTGGCACACGTTACATTTTCTCGAGTTTATTAATTAAACCAGCTATTATATATTGAGCAAGGATCACTCGTTTGCAACCAATTTCCAATGATTCCTGTACTCTCTTAATGCACATTCATTCATCATAAAAGTTTCATAAACTTGGATGCTAAACTTAAAAGATTTCTATTAAATAATCTGAAACCAGTTATAAAACAAATTAAGTATTATTTGTTTAATTAATGTACATAAATAATAATTAAAATAGTTGTATTAAACTTTTTTGAATATATAATTTTTTCACACATTTTATTTTTATTGCATCTTCAATTATAAATTGAAATAACAATAAAAATGTACAGCGTAAATTTTTAATAAGATGACTAGTCAATGGTATACAAAATATTAGGTTCAATGCTGGCTTCTTCAATATATTTAGTGATTTGCGTTCGAGTGACAGCAATAGTCATCCATATTATGTATGTCGAAGACGAATTTGATACAACGACCAATTGCCATAGAACAAAGAATAATTTTAATTATTTTCTTTATATTATTACAATTCGTCGTATTTACAAATTAGACTGCGAAGTACATAATACGGGTGGATGTCTCCCACTCAACTCACGAGTGACATCTAGTGTAAATATTTAGTCTAGGCTCACTACCTTCAGTTTGTGTCGAACAACTACAGGGAATGACCTTGAATGAATGCAGTGCCTTGAGCCGGAAGTAGAAAGTAGAGGATAGTATTGCGAAGAGAGATATTTTTTTTAGATATTTTAACCTTTTACTTCCCTGGCTAATTTTTTGCTACAGAGCCGACGAAGGACGCTGCTCTGCTCTTTAGTACATGATAATATCAATCGCTGCCATTTATGTCAAGTTACGAGTGCAATGCCTGAATCAGGACGACAACAAATTCGACATCATATTCATGAACTGAATGATGAGTCGAACTCTGGAGTTTTGGCTTCATAATCTCGTGCTAACTAATTCAGCCAACATCATCGTAATAAAACAGAAAGATATACAATTTGAAGAATATTTCCTTCTTTCTAATAGAAAACTCTATAGTTAAACAGCAAAACTTGAAGTGTGTTAACCGGGGCTGCGTTGCCTTTCGTCTCTGTAATGCCATTAATGAAACTAATTTCGTTTTTTTTCTACAAGCTTGAAACACACTTTTTAATTTTTTTCTAAAACTCAGTTTAAACCAAAAATTTATTTTCTAAAGAGTTCGAAGACAAATTTCTAATGATTTACTCTTTTCAAAAGACATAACAGGGTCAGTTTTAATTGAAAAATGCAAAAATTAGGCACCTTTTGTAGAAAAGAACAGCATAAGGCCAAAACATATTATATAAATTGAAATATATGAAAAATGATTTTAAAAAAAATTTCATTGAAAAGTGCAAAAATGTTGCGCTTTTTGTAGAAAAGAACAGCATAAGGCTGAAAACATATTATATAAATTGATATATATGAACAATAATTAAAAAACAAATTTTCATTGAAAAGTGCAAAAATTTTGCACTTTTTGTAGAAAAGAACAGCTTAAATAATTTATTTCCTTAATATCACTTAAGCTTTTGTAAGAATTTGCTGAGATTGCATTTTTTAACGTGGTTAGAAATTCGCTACACACATAAAGTGCATAAGCTACTCACGGTAATACTTAACCCCTTATTCATAAAAATTATGAGAGTCTAATAACAGCGTAACAAAACAAAATTTCATATGAAATTACACTCTTATTAGCCTCTCATAATTTTTATTAGCCTCTCATAATTCTTATAAGCCTCTCATAATTTTTATGAATAAGGGGTTTAGATTTGCTAATGATTAACTAATCACAGTAGAACTACAAGTACTTTTGGTTGTAATTCCTATTGCTGTTGTTGTGAAAATGTAGTTTGAATAAAAAACCAAACAAATAACTAAACGTAATACTGCGATGAAATATCTAGAATAAAAATATAAAATAAAATAAATGAATTTGACCCCGAGTGTCAATTTAAACTGATTAAAATGATCTTATTTAAACAATACTCGTATACGCAGCCAAACGCTGCTTTAAGAATGACAATTCGCTGCCATTTACTCATATGAATATAAAGAATAATAAAAATTTTTTATATATTCATCGCTTAAATTCGTTATTTTTATAATTCTGTGAAAAAAATATATATAATAATACACAATTTTGTTAAAGCTCAAAAAAATTTAAATAAAAAAATTAAGTAAAATGGTGTTGATGTCCCAGAACAGGAGATAAAAAAAAAGTATGAATCAAATAAAATGTTCGTTACAGTATTTTTACATAAAAACAATTCTTACTGTTCTGTCACTTTTGGATTTCAATGTGCCACACTTTGTAATAAATTATTTAACTCTGTCGCTATTTTAAAGCAAAATGCAAGGGAAAAATATAAACAAGAGTTTGCGTTTTTATTTTCGTCATGGCTGCTGTTATTTAATATTTTTAGTCATTTTTCTTATTGCGGGCAGTATCTATGTGGTGGCGATGAAGTGTTGTGTGTGTATAAGTGTGTGTATTAAATCAGTTTTAAAATCAAGGCAATAGTTGTTACATGTGTTGTTTTATTCTGAGTAAAATTTGTGATTTTGTTAATAAAATAATTGCACTTAATTTCACCGGAATTCGAGATCAATAGCTCCATTTTGTAAAATAGATAAATTTAAGGAGGTTCTAACGACTGATGCTACTAAAGACGACTACAATTTTTTATGCAAGTATCGGATGACTGAATTATTTAAAGAGCGTTATGATTGCCCTCTCCTTTCTTTTCTAGGAAAAGAGAAGAGTCATAAAGTTATATGCCATTATACGGGTGGGCAAATTTGAGGTTAGGAAGTAAATAGGCTGTCAAAAGATGAAGAAATGTCAAAAGTTGAACTGTCATCCTTTGACATTTATTTGGAAAAAAGATGGGAAATTTAAACCATGGAACGTTATTTGCGTCAAACGTTTGAGACTTGGCTGTTCAGCTTGAAAAACTAAACGAAAACAATGCATTTTCCAACAAAATCATGTTTAGCAATGAGGTCCATTTCCAATTAGGCTATTACGGGGGCTCACAACATACAAAAACAGTCCTCGAAAAACCCTTACATCCAAAGAAAGTGACCGTATGCTGCGGTTTGTGGTCAGGCGACATCATCGTCCCGTATTATTTCGAAAATTAGCCAGGAAACGCCGTCACCGTGATTTCTCTGCCCAACCAAACCATGATAATCGATTTTATTGTGGCCACAATTGACTAACGTTGGCATCACTGACTTTCGATTTCAGCAAGACTGCCCGGTCGCTTAACTTCTCGCTAGGGCGATATCAATTGGCCGCCTCGTTTTTGTTTTTTAACGCAGCTGGATTATTTCTTTAGTGGACAATTGAGAGAACGGGTTTACGTCAGCAAAACAAAAAAAACAGACGTTCTGAAAGAGATTCGGCGCTGCATTGACGAGATAAGCGAAGCTTTTGTTGAAAAATGTGAATCCACAGTTTGTGAAAAGAGCGGACGTGCTAGAAATGAACATCTGTCCAACATCATATTCCATTATTAACTGCCATATTTCTACTTTCCATTGGTATCAATAAAACCGAATTTCTTAAAAAAAGAATGTGTTTTTAAACCAATTTACTTCCTAACCTCAAAATTTGCCCACCCGTTGCAAGTATCTGATGATTGAATTAGTTTAAGAATGTTCTCGTTACCCTACCCCCTCTTCTTCATAAGAAAATAAATTGAGGAGTCCAGCTGTAGTCATAACTCATAATATGATAAAACGTAAATTACTGGTGTGAACAACCCGTGACAATTTAGTGTGCATTTTTAATTATTTCCTATGAAAGAAACAAAAAATTAAAGCATTTTTATTTAAAAAATTAAAGCATTTTTGATGTGTTAACATCTATACGCGCGCCTCTAGGGCAGTAAACTATCAGTTTCAATACATACGCAAGTGTAAGTGTAAGAGTTTGTTTGTTTGTTGTTGTTGCTTGGCAGTCGGTATTGAAAGTGATTATTGGGCGATTTTCATATAATTTTCCCTCGCGATTTTCTCCCGAAATTCATAGCCGATTTTATTAATTTTTGGATTAAAACGCTGGTGCGGGTTTCGACGAAGAGTTTAGGCCAAAAATTAAGGCGATCCGATATCGGCGAGCGGAGATTTAAGTGTTTTAATTCGGAGTATTAATTTGAAGTAATATTAAAAAAGTGCTTTATGTTGATCTTCGGTTTTGTCTTATGCATAGCAAAGAGAATAGTGACGTGGTTATACGTACATATATATAAAAATGAGATAGCAAGACAGCAACGTATGTAGCTTATGTACAAACATAACAATGTATGTATGTACATTTGTCTGTTGCTTTGCATTCTCTTTGTTTTTTGTGGGTTTAATATAAAATAAATAAACAAAAAGGTGTTAACACATCGCCCGTGAGTTCGAACACTCATTGATTTTTTATTTAAAATTTATCTTCTGCCGCACAAGATTCTCGAAATAAATTTGTATGTATGAGTATAAGCAAACAGCTGTTGTCGCTGATTTTTTGACGGCGGCAAGTGAAACACGTTATATTCGAACGTTTGAAGGAAGATCAGAGAACATCTCAGCTTCGTCATAAAAGTCTAAAAATGAATGTATGAATTTCTATTTTTAATAGTGAACCTTTATTTATGTAAATTGTACTACAGGATGTTAATTTTCCCAACAGGCTATAGGTTCAAATCTGCGAAACTGCAAATTATTTTATTTTATTTTTATTTTTTATTTTAATAAATGAACGTGATTACATTCTATTTATTATTAAGAATTAAATTTTTAAGAAATGTACGCTTAAGGAATACAATTAATTAAATATTTGCACTGTTTTTCCGTATAACACTTCAACGTCCACAAAAGGAGGCGGGGTTCAAAAATGTATTTTACTGATTGTCTGACTCCAAGTTCAACACTTTGAATCTTCTTTGACATAAAAATATATCATTTGTTTAATAAAATTTACTAAAAAAAAAAACTTTCAAAATTATGTTGTTTTTTTAGAGGTTGGTTTAGTTTTTCTTAGGGGAACTTTTCTCCCTCTGACCCGATTTAGCCCATTTACGAACTTGACCTGTGCTATCCTTCAAAATTTATCTATACCGAATTTCGTTTGGACTGAGACGTGATTTCCACAGACGGACGTACGGACGGACATGCTCAGATCGCCTTAAGCGGACTGGAGACTATCAAAAAAAGTCATCAAACACAAGGTTGTGTGCGTGCGGTCGTTGTTTTTCGGGTACACGTATTTGTTGTCGGCTCTGTTTGAAGAAAATCAAAAAGTTTTGATTTTTATTTTGACGGCTGATTTTTTGTACGTCTCCATTTGTGTTTGACAAAAAAATTTTATTTTTCTGTGTTTATCGTCACAACAACATCGCGGGTAAACAGTAACACAAAGTCAACAATAATTCATCGTCCGACATTTTTTCAATATGTTCACTACAACGGCAAAATACAAATTGTGTTTGAAGCTTTTATTTGTACGTCTCTTTCAAATGCTACAATCACACGACACCCACACATATGCAATGTTTGATGCCTTATTTTGATAGTCTCCAGGGCCCTTTAGATTTCATCACTGATCAAGAATATATATATATTTTATGGGGTCTCAGATGGATATTTCGCTGCGTTACAAACGGAATGACAAAGTGAATATACCCTTCAAATTTTTTTTTTGGAGGGTATAATTTTCCTAAAATCACCATTAATTTTTCAGATTCCCATAATCGTACAGAATATTTTTATTGCAAAACGGAAGAGTTGCAAAGACTTATAAACAACCACAACAATTTTCTAAAAATTTCCCTCTTCTAACTTTTGCGCACTTTTTGCAAAATATTTATATTTATACTCAATAATGTTTTTTGTTGGCATTTATTTTATCGCTGTCTTTATATCGCCAATTATCCATAAAATTTGAAAAGCAAAAACGAAAAAACACCAGCATTTTAATGTTATCTTGTGCCCACCCGCATGTGACTGTGTTGGTGTGTTATTTTCATGGGATACAGTTTGTTGAACATCGCAAGTAACAAGTGTTCTCAGTTTTATGGTTGATGTTAATTGGAAGAGGCATTAATAGCTTTTCTATGTGGTATCTACATGTAGTACCTGCTGTACAATGCACTTGCATTCTATGTTTATAACACTCGTTTATTATACTCTTATAAGCAGGTGCGGTTCTAAACTTAAGGCGTTGGAGGGTGAAGCTTTCCTGGCCTCTGGTATATTTGTAAAATGAGTTGTTCTAATCAAAAGTGGAAATAATAAATATTTTAATGATTTTGGAGGGGAGAAATAAATATTCCTTTCCTGGTTGCGCAACTGCATGAATGCAGAAAAAATATAAAAATTATACAAGAGGACTGTGTCATTTTTATGTCATAATGTAGTTTTGCCACAGCTGAACACCGTAACATATAATATTGGTTAGTCATACTCACCGGCAATATATACATATATCGTCGCAGAAAATGCAAAAAGCCCTAACTAACATATTAAACATTTTACAGGACAATCAAAGAAAAAACTTCTTTGTTATGTAAAATATTTACAGACAACTAATGCAAAATCGTACAATACAAATTGAAAATGACCCCCATATTTATATATTTATAATAGTTATCGATTTAAGAAATTCATTTCAACAAGTTTTATGCTTCACTAGTTAAAATTTTAATATGCTAGATAGGGCTCTTTGCATTTTCTGTGACGATATGTATATTTTAAAATTACTTATGTTAGATATGATAAAAGTGAGCATTGTCTTTGTTCCCTATAGCTCATAGTTAGCGGTTATTCGTAAAAGCCTTTGCTAAAGTTAACATCAGCTCAAGTTGCTTTTAAGTAATTAAAATATGCTTTTTCATTTCTATCCAATCAAAATCGATCATGTCCAGGACAGAACAGCAAAACCACAACTTTATAGAAACCCTGTATCATTTACAAAGACCCCTCACTCTATTCCAGTCAATAGCATTAAGTCGGGTTATGCCTGGTAAAGAGTCATCCTCAAAATATCTGGATCCCTGCTAGGCAAGGATCTCGATTCCTGGGTAATGGGAAATTCAGTGATCTATTGTCTCCGCATTCTCCCTGCATGCGGTACATTCATTACCGTCGAAGGAAAGGTCTTCTTAAATTAGAGTGGGTCGTTAAAACCGCGATCAACCATCCTTATTTGGGACTGCTTACGAGTACTTTAATCTACCACAGAATCCTGAAGATGACTGGCGCAAAACATAGCAGAGGTCATCTCCTAAATGCTGATCCCAAGAAAAATTTAAAACTCAAGAATCACTGACAGTAACATTTAAATTTGCCAAATCATTCTCATTTTCAATTAACCCATAGTGGGCAAGCACCCTAAAGCGGCGTTTTCTGCTGTGTAATTTTTAATCATATGCTCGCATTCCAAAATGGTTCTTGATATTATCTTCTTGTCCCGCATTGGCCTCTTTGCCGCTTGGCTATCCTAACATGTACACTGACCCAATTCTAGTGATCGTTGATCGCACCGCATTCCGCTTGCGAGACCGTGTTATAGTCACGCTGGCGGAAGTAAATTTTGCTCTCCGGTTCTGAATAAACCTAAGCCTCTTTTGCCTCCAGCAGTTTTCTGTCTAATTTTTTAGAAACAATTGACCACATAATTTTCCCTTTTTACATATTTTTCTTTCTTCATAATAGACAGTCAAAATAAGCAGCCGGCCTCATTGAAGTAGTTGATCTTATATGTGACAAAGTTCATATAAACAAGAAAGAACGTCATATACGACCGGGTCGAATCTTAAATACCCTACAAAAAAAATTTTACATGGTCATTTAGGTGGCAGCGCAGAGGATGATCAGGGAACATTTCAGCTTCATCGTAAAAGCTTAAAAATTTAATTTTTTAAGGAAAGTAGGCTTAAGGAATATAATTTGTTAAATATTTACAGTATTTTTCCATGTAATATGTTACTTCAACGACCACTAAAGAGGGCGGGGTCCAAAAATCGATTTTTCGGATTTTCCGGCTCGAAGTTCAATGCGTTGGATCTTCTTTCACATAAAAATATATCATTTGCTTTACAAAATTAAAAAAAAAAAACATTTTAAGATGATGTTTGTTAGATCTTGGTTTAGTTCTTCTTAGGGAAGCTTTTTTCCCTCTGGCCCGATTCAACCCATTTACAAATCAAAATTTATCTATACCAAATTTCTAGGATATGCCTCTTTCCGTTTGAATTGAATTGTGATTTCTACAGACAGACAGACATGGCTAGATCGTCTTGGATTACATGACTGATCAAGAATATAACCCCCTATTGTGAATAACAAGGGGAATTTTTGTTCACATGACATTTTTATTCCACTCGACGGTAAAAATGGTATCGTGAATCTCCCGTGAGAAATTATTCCCGCTATCAGTTCTCAGTGAATGCAAAAAAAGAGAAGAAGCCGAAAACAACATGAAAAATCAAAGAATTTGTGTCGAAAAATTTAAGTTTATGCAATAATTTAAAAAAAGTATGACTAAATATTTAGTAGTGAAATAATTTGGATACATCTTGAAAACCAGACAAAGCAACGTAAAAATTTTCTTATCTTTAGAATTGGAGCAACAAGTTTTACAAAGACACAGGCAATTGATTTGTTGCAAAAAATACAAGTTTGTGTCTTATTAACGGGTCTTGCCACTAAAATAAAATTTGCAAACTCTAATATTCGAATTATAAAGGGTGTTTTTTATGAAGTTTTTTTTCGAATCACTCTGTTGTCTGACAGCTGTGTTGACAGTTTAAAGTGACGTCTCTACTCAGTATTGTTTGGCAAATCATCATGAACAGGTTAACTCCAGAACAACGCTTCCAAATCGTGGAAATTTATTTTAAAAAAAAGTGTTCAATTAAAAATGTGTATCCGCTTTTTTACCGCAAAATTCTCTTCAGTGATGAGGCGCATTTTTGGTTGAATGGATATCTACGTCAACAAGCAAAATTGCCGTATTTGGAGCAAAGATAATCCACACGCCGTTCAAGAATTACCAATGCATCCCGATAAATGTACTGTTTGGTGCGATCTATGGGCTGGTGGAATCTTCGGTCCTTATTTCTTTAAAAATGAGGAAGGACGACGCGTTACCGTGAATGGAAATCGATACAGAATCATGATCAATGAATTTTTGGTGCCAAAACTTCAAGATATGGATGTAAACGAAATGTGGTTACAACAGGACGGTGCCACTTGTCATACTGCGGGCGAAACAATGGACTTATTGAAAGAACATTTCAACGACAACATTATTTCGAGAAATGGACCGGTGAATTGGCCTCCGCGTTCGTGTGATTTGACGCCACTCGATTATTTTTTGTGGGGATACCTGAAATCATTGGTTTACGTGGATAAACCAGCAACGATTGACGCTTTGGAAACCAGTATTCAACATGTCATTGCTGAAATACGCCCTCAAATGCTTGAAAAGGTGGTCGAAAATTGGACCTCCAGAATGGCGTTTGTGCAATATAGTCGTGGTGGCCATATGCCCGAAATTATATTTAAATGTTAAATGACAAGAAATTATCTACCAAATAAAAATTTCTTTTTGGTCATTTCATAATTTGGCATGTGTTTTATTTAAATTTCAAATCAGCAAGCTCTTATAAAAACACCCTTTAATAGCAAATACTTAGATTCTCTACCCTATAATAAACTTAAAGGGAAAAGTAAAAAAACTCGCGGGAAAATAATCATTCACAATCAGGGGAATTTAATTTTAGCATGAAATCATTCACGGGGAATTTTTTCATGATTGCAATTTTAGGAAAAAGGGAAAAATGTCGAGGGAAATATTATTCATGATATGGGTGTCTTAGAGGCATATTTTCGAATTCTTTTCCGGGGGGTATAACGCTCCGTATGCATTTTTGTTAATTGTTGGCTAGTGTAAATGACGGAGCCATAGCTCTGGACAATCTGGCTATGTATACATATTATGCTGCACTAATAACGAAATGATAGACCCCTCTATAGCCGGGGAAGCAATATGTTATACACTATCGCTTTTTCTCAGCAATCTCCTAATAATAAAACGCATAAGTAAGGTCCAAAATCAAAACATACACTGCAAGAAATTAATATGTTTTTTGTCATATTTTATTTTTCTTATTTTAGTTCATAGTTCATTTTCCAGAGAAGAAAAGATTATTAACAATTTCCTCACTTTTTCTTTTTTTCACTTCTGTGCACTTGATGGCTTTTAACACTTCAATGCCATAAACAAGTCGGGGTATATGTATTTATAACAATTTATTAATAATATTATTTATTTAACAACTGACAGCCACGATAATTTGATGACAAATTTTGAATTACTGTCAGTACGTCAGTCATTTGTCCTCTCACTTTTTCTCTCTTTCATTCCAACTTAAAAGTCAATCAATCTTTAATAAAAATATTAAAAAAAAAAAACGTGAAGTAAAAAGAATTATTTGCTGTGTTGCATGTTGAAAGGAAATTACATTATGATTATGCTCTTTTTGCTTTTGTTGGCAGTTGTTTTTAGTGCTGGTGCTGCTGCTGCTGCTGTTTCAAGACGAATATAATTTCCATGACTTTTAGCATGAAGAATATAAAAATTAAAATAACACACTTCCATAGCACACGAATATAAAATAAGAAGAAGTTTCGTTTGCATTTTTTAAATAATAATAATAGTTTTTTGTTTCAGTAACACCAGAACAGCATGAATATGAAAGTGTATTAAAAACTATAAACAAATTGACCTGCTGGCAAAGTGAATAGCTGAACACAGTAGCGGCGAGCACATAAATGAGGCATCACGAAAATGTTTCTGCTAGGAAAACCAATTGATAATGATTTGCATTAGCCAGCCCTATTGTTAATCTAGTGCATTGTGATATTTGCAAATCTGCAAGAAGGAAAAAAAGTTTTTGATCAAAAAAGTCAGTGAGTTATTTTAAACCGCTCTCCTAAAATGCAATTTATTAATTTCATTGGCAAATTTTTAAAATTTTTTAAGAGTTTCACTTAAATATATTTCCCCCAAAGAATATCACACACCACGTGCAGTTTAAACAATTTGAAATTTTTTTTTAAATAATTGTAGCGTTAAATTATATATTGAATCTAACGAAGCTATTGTTTTATTATTATATTTTGTTAACTTTACAAAAACTGTTTAATTTCCAAACAAATGCACCTGTCATTCTACCATTTTTTTTCTTTAATTTTTTTTTGCTTGTTTCCTTTCATCGTTTTGATCCGTCTTGAACAGACAAACCGCTAGATATTACATGTCTAAATAATCCATGCAATATCTCTTACTTAATGTCATTTAACAAATTATTTCTACAGATTTCATGTGCTTTTATTTAAAGCCACAAAAACAATTTGTATTTACGAAAAAATTAAAAGAAAAAAAAAACAAGTAAAAACATTATATTCGACCGGGTCGAATCTTAAATACCCTCTAAATATTTAGTAAGTAAATTTAAAATGTTTAACTTGGTGGGGACACAGCTCCTTTAGGACACAATTTCAAATCTCTATTTTGACCGAGTCACTCCGGGAAGGGCTGTGGGGGAGACGTTTCATTTCTGCAAGATCAGAGAACATCTCAGCTTCTTATAGGCTCAAGGAATAACAATTTTTCAATATTTACACTTTTTTTGCATATAATATCGCGCGTCAACGCCCACTAAAGGGTGCGGAGTCCAAAAATAGACTATATCATGCTTTCCACAGACGAACGTATGGGCATTGCTAGATCGTCTCAGACTTCATCACTGATCAAGAATATATATACTATATCCAATTCCAATTCTTTTTGGAGGGTATTAAAACTATATTTTGCCGGGGTCTCTTTGGCAAGGGCCATGGGGGAGACATATCACCTTTGACATAAATCTCTAAAATAAAATGTTTTGGATAATTATATGTAAAATTTATTTAAATTTTTTTTTTGTGATAGGGTCATTTAGGGGCAAAGGGGTATGAGGGGGTAGGACAGAGGAGTACCAGGTTACGTCTCAGCTTCGTCATAAAAATTTGATTTTTAAGGAATGTAGGCTTAAGTAAAACAGTTTGTTAAATTTTTATGCTATTTTTGCCAATAATAACGGCCACTAAAGTGGGCGGGGTCAAAAAATATTTTTATTTTATGGCTCTAAGTTTAAGGCGTTGGACCGTATCTGACATAAAAATATATCATTTGCTTAACAAAATTACAAAAAAAAGCTTAAAAAATTATGTTGTTTTTTAGAGGTTGGTTTAGTTCTTCTTAGGGAAACTTTTTTTCCTCTAGCCCGATTCGGCCCATTTACGAACTTGACTTGTGCCATCCTTCAAGATATATTTATACCAAATTTCAAGAGTGTGGCTCTTTTCGTTTGGACTGAAACGTAATTTACACAGACGGACGGACATGTTCAGATCGTCTTAGATTTCATCACTGATCAAGAATATATATATATGTATATATATATATATATATATATATATATATATATATATATATATATATATATATATACTTTATGGGGTCTCATATCGCTGCGTTACTAACGGAATGACAAAGTCGATATACCCTCCTTTTTTGGAGGGTATAAAAAGAAAGTAAGAACGTTATATTCGACCGTGTCGAATCTTAAATACCCTCCATATACTTAGTAAATAAAAACTCAATTTTGTTGGGGCAATCCGGGAGGAAACATCTCACCTTTGCCATAAACAACGACAAAGCCAAGTTTTTGGGATTATTAAGTGTAAAAAAAAAATTATTATAGGGTAATTTAGTGCGCAAAGGTCGCGGGAGGGTAGGACTATCAGAGGACCTCTCAGCTTCATCATATAGGCCTCAAAATCGAATGTTTAAGGAATGTGGGCTAAATTATACAATTTGTTATATACTGCCGTCGTAGTTATATGAAATGCAACACTGTTCCCATCACGTACCAGCTGTTAATAGACAGCTGTGAAATTTTGAGCAAGTGTCGTCATTTACTTTGCGTTTAACAGCTGTTCAAAACATAACAGCTCGTGTATTTTTCTAAAAATGGAAAAAAGTGAATTTCGAATGGTCATTAAACATTATTTTTTGCAAAAAAAAAAACCGTAAATCAAACCAAGGAAAAGCTCTGCACCATCGATTTCAATGGTAAAAAAAGTGGTTTAGTGACTTTCGTTGCGGTCGCACAAGTACAAAAGACGCTGAACGTTCTAGACGGCCAATTGAGGATGCCATAGGCATTTCATATGGCAGCGTGGTTTCGATTCTAAATGATCGGCTGGGTTTAAGAAAGTTGTCTGCAAGATGGGTGCCTCGCGTTTGCTCTCAATTGACCATAAACGTAAACGTGTGACAACTTCAAAGGATTGTTTGGAGTTGTTTAACTGCAATCCGAATCGGGGTTTTGCCGCCCTTTTTGTAACTGTGGATAAAACATGGATCCATTACTGTCTGTCTCCGGAGACCAAACAGCAGTCTAAACAGTGGGTTTCTCTGGCTGAACCTGCTCCGAAGAAGGCCAAGGTAAGTTTGTCGGCCAATAAGATGATGGCAACAGTTTTGTGGGATCCATGCGGGATAATCCACATCGATTACCTTCAAAAGGGAAAAACAATAAACGGCGAATATTATGGCCACGTATTAGACCGATTTAATGGCGATTTAAAAAGAAAACGACCCCATATGACCACGAAAAAAATTATTTTTCATCAAGATAATGCACGGGTGCACATGTGTGCAGTCGCAGTAGCAAAACTCTATGAATTGGGCTACAAATTGGTGCCTCATCCGCCATATTCTCCGGATTTAGCTCCTAGTGACTACTTCGTATTTCCAAACCTAAAGAAAGCTGCAACCATGAAATTATTGACCAAACAAATGCCTATTTTAAGGACCTCGAAAGATCCTATTTTTTATTTTTTTTTGAAGGGATACAAAAACTGGAGAAACGTTGGACTAAGTGTATCGAGTTAAAAAGAAGATTATGTTGAAAAATAAATTTTTGTTTTGCAAAAAAATGTGTTTCATTCAAAAAGTCACGGACTTATTGATCCTACAAAATTCTTATTTCGATGGTATTTCGCAGTATTGCAAGTTTACTCCAACTGGATTGTGCGTCCTCAATACAACCAACTGAATAAATTTCACTGCATCTACATATTTTTCGATTAAGTTTGAATTTTCTCCAAAACGTCTATATATAAAATAATGCAGTGTCAATCAAGCAAATCCTAAACAATTGGAAATTCATAATAAGTACGAATATATAAAATAAATAAATGTTAATGCCACTACGATTGATAATAACAATTCCTAAAGATGAGAATGTTCGTTCTTTCAACTCTACATTTACTTTAGATTCATAAGGAAAAGTATAAAAAGAAAAAAATTAAGACGCGCAAATAACAGAAACAGACAGCATTTTCTAATAAGAAATTCTAGTCACGCATAAAATAAAACGTAATATTTTGAAAGCTGCCGAGAAGCCAAGAGAAGAAGAAACAAAATCAACTTCAGTTGAACGTTGGATTAAAACAAAGTCAGCAAAATGCGAATCAGTCAAGCAATTCATTTGAAATATAAGCGAATGTCTTACGTACGCATAAATAGACGATAGATTATAAATTTTTAAGTAATAAGTTTCTACTATTATGGCTTATGTACTCGTGTGCTAACTGACTACGTTTCATACAAAAAATCATTTTTATTCAACAGATCTATCTACACATGCCGACAGCTTAACAACGTTGGTCTCCAAGGCGTCATTGTTGCTTCTTTCAAAGCATAAGCAATTTGCTTCATTAGTACCCCTAATATTTACAGTCGTATTTAAAAAAAATAAATAATTGGGGGATTCACACTGTAGTTATAAGGCCATAAGTCATAAAATAATAGCACGAAATATATGACTAGTGTGAACAAGCCGTCATAACTTAGTATGCTATCTCAAACATCGATCTGCTGATAAGAGAACAACCCATTTGTAATTAAATGTTATCAAAAGATAATTAAGATAATTGTAATAATAATTTTTTTTTTATCTTGGACCAGCACTCAGGGGATGACCCGTACATATACAATGCATTGTGCCGGTACTGAAAACGAGGGGATAGTATAGAGGGGACAGATTAGGAACTAAAAAGCCGACAATAGTTGCCTTTTTGGTTACTTTTATGCATAAAAAAATTTTAATTTCCCAGCCCTGGAAGCGAATTTTTTTTTACCTATCCTAGTCTTCATAAATAAAGTATAAAGTCGTTTTATGTAAGAAAAACTTAAAATTTGCAACCATGTCACTTTCATGTAGTACAATATACTGCATATAAAAAAAATATTCAATTTCCTAACCCTGAGATTGAAATTTTATTTTTTTTGTTCTTTTGTTTTTTTTTACCAATGCAACTCTTCATAAAGTAGTGTTATTTTAGAAAAATTTACAATTTTGAAACCTTATGGTCACCTTCATGAACAATAATATATTGCACTTGTCCAAGCCGGGATTGGAAATTTTGATTTTTTTTTTTTTTTTTTTTTAATTTTTGATACCAATTTTGTTCTTCCTAAAATATCAAATAGTTTTGGTTAGCAAAAAAAAAAAAAAAAAAACAACGTCAATTGCCATTTGCTTACTTTTATGTACAAAAAAAAATCAATTTCCCACCCCTGGAAGCAAAATTTTAATTTTAAAATTTTTTTTGATCAATGCAAATCTTCATGACGTATGAAGCCGTTTCATTTAAGAAAAACTTAATATTTTTAACCATTTTAGTTATTACATGTACTACAAAATACTGCATGGGCCAAACAAAAATTTTATTTCCCATTCCTGGAAATTTTTTTTTTATTTTTTTAGTTTTTAATAGACTATTGAGGCTTCCTAAAGCATGAAATATTTTTAATTTACAAATAACCAAAAAAAGTAATTGGTTTTTGGTATTAATTTTGCGTATAGAAATTGGTGTAAGCTTCCCAGCTCTGGAACCGTGTCTCGGTTTTTAAGTTCATTTCCAATCCAACGGTCCAAGAACGAAGTGTCTAGCTGTTCTGGGAGCTTGGGAAACCCGATTTCACGTACAGACAGACGGACATTGCTCAAGCGTCATCGCTATTCATAAGGATTCAGAATATATATACTTTATGGGCTGGGTCCCATATTGATATCGAAGAAAATACACACGGAATGACAAACCCAGATATACCCTTTCACTTTTTTGTGAAGGGTATACAAAATTATTTTAATACGCTGGTGCTCTGGGAGGAGCACGTCTGACACACTTTTCCATCAGCATAAAAGCAATTTACGTAAAAAAGGACTGAGATAAGTTAAAAATGTTTACTCGGTCGGGTCAGAAATTCTTTAAGACATTTCTGTGTCCAATTTTAACTCACTCTCCGCCTGAATAAAATTAATACAGAGAATAGAAAACATCGGCTAAAATCATCTGAACACAGAAGTTGAATAATGAAAAATAAGTAAAATTCGGCTGTGGCGAATCATTACGTCTGCAGTACATTCATTCCAACCCTGGAACCATTCTTTAGATGTTTATCATTTTCAACACCAATTTATTTCTTTTGGAGATATAAAATAGAATTCATTAAAAAAAATTTTCTATCGAAGATTTTTATCACACACAGAAGAAAGTCAACACGAGTTTTAATTATCCAACTTACACAACAGAGCAGTACGGTTGTTTTCGAAAGCCGCTACCCTTTCATCATCAGTACTCGTGTGCACATTTTTATTTATCCCCTACTTATTCAGTGGCTTTGTTTTTTCTTTATATGTGACGCGCAAAATAGTAAGGAACCTAAGGGTAAAAACCGGTTTTGTTCAGGAGAGCCATTTTAAAGATTTAAATACGTGTATATCTTTGGTGTACCATCACTGAGCGTGTTGGCGCATATCTCTGGGAGGGAACACTTTTGGGGCATGGGATCGGTCTCATTTGATGCTCAGATGTTGTCCACATCAAAAAAAAAAACAAGTTAAAATTGATTTTGTTTACCCTTATATTAAAATCTAAAATATTGAGATGTTCAATGTCAACTTTTTCACTATAATGATGTAAATTAAAATGCTATTTTCTTTCTTACCAGCCTGATTTCCTTGCGTGGTGATTACTTTGCAGAAATACCCCGCAATTTATAAGATAAAAATGATATATAATTATTTGTTACATAAGTCATTTTGCGTTTTAGCTGACGATATATAACATTTCTACTTGGTATCAGTAACACAGTCATGTGCAGAAAATAACAGTAACTAAATAACTAATAATATAATAAAGCCAACACCAGCAACTACTCCTGCCACAATCTTCAATGCTTCGCAAATACGTTTTTTCATTTTATCCATAGGAGAGAAAGCTTTCCACATACACACACACACACACACACAGAGAGAGAAACACTATTATTTTGCAACTTTGTTGTAATTAAGCATCAGCAGCGAACAACAGCTGAGAAGCATTGGCAAATCGAATATCAGAAATTATTGATGAAGCTCTAGGGAGTTTAAGTAATTTGTAAAATAAAAACCTTAAAGATTATTTTTCCACTACGATATGATTGAAGGGCAATTCGCATTGTGGTCGCAACGCTTTGCTTTGGCAATCCATTTCAGAGTTAAAAATTTCATTATATTAATGAACTTTTTGTTAATGGCAAGGATTTTAATAATTTGGCTTGTATTTAGAGTGGCCATATATAAAAATTTTTTTCTCGTTTTAAGGATTATGAGTTGTACCAAGGCGAATTCATACAAGGTGAACTCATTTATGCAACTCTGTGTAAAATTTATTGGACTGTCAAATTAAATGCTTTGGAAAAAACAATGGGCGCACACAAAAACAGTTCAATTTGACAGTTCAATAATTTTGCCTTGGTAACAGCTGATCACCAATTTCTGAACTAAGGCCACCTGGTATGAATTCGCCTTGAGTTGTACTCAAAGAAACAAAATTTTTTCTCAATTAATTTTGCTTCTTACTATTTGGTGTCTTATAAAAATCGTGTACTCGCGTGCTCCTAGATTTAATTTCATACCTTTGGGAGTTCGATAATTTTTTTTTAGTGTAATCAATTAATTTTACTGCCTATTTATTGAATCTATTGCAAACAGGAAAGAAAATAATGTGTTTTTTTTTGTGGATGGGAATTTAAGCTTCTAGCAATAATTCATAAAATTATGAACAACTTCATTAATGGAATATATTATACCGAGAAATATTATTTTAACAACCATTTCTTTTTTTTCTCTCTTTCTTTTCAGTTTAATTAACAGAAATATTTGAATAGAAATAAACTTAATTGTGTATAAATTGGTGGTACTGCATAGATTGAGTAATTGATTGATTAAGTTATTTACATATACAATGTGCTATCTTATTCACTTAAACATTATATGTAAATGATGGATTATTTAAAAATTTATTTGTACAAAATAAACCTTCATCATTCCCGCTTTAATAACTTTGACGCTTATTTACCTGAAAGTCACCTTTCAATTGTCATACGATTGATTATATAAATTAGATGATTACCTTACAATTCTAATCAAAATTAACCTTAAATTTTATAGCCTTAGTTGGTTCAGTTTTAATTGAAATTAAGACTTAACTGTTCCATAAGTTTACTTAATTATTAAGTCAACTAATGGAACATTTTCTCTTCTCGGTATTCAGACATGCATTTTTAATTGAGCCTTATGTAAAGCATATGATATATTTTTATATCAGAGAAGGTCCTACGCGTTAAACTTGAAGTCATAAAATAAAAACAATAATAATTTTTGGACCTCGTCCCCTTTAGTGGGCGTTATTTTATGCAAAAAAAGTTTACAAATTTAACAAAATGTTTTACTTAAGCCTACATCCGTTAACAATAAAATTGTTAAGCTTAAATGACGAAGCTGAGACGTAACCAGGTACTCCTCTGCCCTACCCCCTCCTCACCCTGCCTCCTAAATGACCCTTTCAAAAAAAAATAATAACAATAATTAAATATAAATTTATGTGTGTGAAGATACATATATATGCCGAGTTAAGTACGTTTTGACGTAAGCAATTACGAAGTGCAGTTAAATATGTTATGACGTAACGAAATGGCAATCAGTGAATTATTTTTTTTTTTTTTTTATAAAAATCCATATTTATATACAAAATGATCTTCTATCCCATACATCATTTTGTATATACTGGCAATGCTTATTTGGCCTCTTGGGCCAAAATCCCTCCAAGATCACACACACTCTCATGGCCTGTAAGTTGACCTTTCATGACCTGTAAATATTTCCTCAAACTCAATTCAGCTATTCCAATTGTTGAGTGTGATAACGACAACCCCATGATCATTTCTTATTTACTGGCAATGCATGCCAACCCCTTATTTGGCTACTGGAGGAAAAATCCCTCCAAGGTCACTTACACTCTCATGACCTGTGAATTGACCTTTCATGGCCTGTAAATATTTTCACAAAACGATCAAAAAATTGATTAAATATGGATTTTCATAAAAAAAACTCCATTGTTTGCCATTTCGTTACGTCATAACATATTTAACTTCACAACTAAATACGTTGTTTCGTAACTGCTTACGTCAAAACATGTTTAACTCGGTATTATTACCTTCACTCACATAATAAATTTTACATTTGATTATCCCAAATATTTATTTTTAGTCTTATGGCAAAGATGAAATGTCTCCTCCACGTCCGCCCCAAGAGACCCCAAAAAATACAGATTTAATACTCTCCAAAAAGAATTAGACCACATAAAGTATACACATGCTTGATCAGTAATGAAGTCTAAGACTGTCTAGCAATTTCCATACGTTCGTCTGTGGAAAACATGATGTAGTCTATTTTTGGACCCTGCCCCCTTCAGTGGGCGTTGACCTACGATATTGTATAAAGGAACTCTGTCCCACCCAGCTATACATTTTGATTGTACTTACTAAATATTTGGAGAGTATTTAAGATTCGACCCAGTCGAATATAACGTTTTTACTTGTTTTTGTTTATTTTCTTCTCATTTTAGGTGCTAAGTCTCGACTAAGTTTGTTCAGTGAGTTGTGTTTGGCTCACTAAACACACTTTTTAGCAGTGCTGCATTTTACACCATATTGCAAAAATTTCATATTTATTAAGCATTAATTAAGAATTGAACTCAATTATGCTATTTATTGCGATAAGCTCAATTAAGGTTCATGTCTGAACACGGTATTAGTTTAGTGTATATTAAATCAAGTTTCTTCTCTGACTTATCTTTTATATGAACTATATCCCAATGAAAAACAAGTAAAAATGTTAAATTCGACCAGGTCGAATTTTAAATACCCTCCAAAAAATTTAGTAACTAAAATTATATTTTTATTCTTATTAAATTTAAACTTTTTAAGTAAACAAGAAAAAAAATTATTTTAATACGGTCGTTTCCAAGCAATTTACGTATTAATATTTTATATCAAAGAGAAAAGTAGAGACTGAAATAAATTACAAATGTTTAACCTGCTGAATCAGAGTTCCTTTAAGGAATTTCTGTGCCCAATTTTAAACGATGTTGGTCCTTCCCTGCGACCAAATTTTGTACGAAACTTTCGAGCAATTTCGACCAATTGTCTTTGTTTTGGAAATAAATTTCCAATAAATACCAACGTTGTTCAAGCGTAAATCGATTCCTTTCGTTCAGCGGAGATAATCTACTGAATTTTGTAACAGAATAGAATGACATAAATAAGTATTGCCATATTCGAAATAACCCCGGGTTCAAATTTAAGCCGATAAGTGGCCCACCCGATATAAAAAAAGAGCCGCATCGCCAAACATAATTTTAAGTTTCAACATCAACTAAATCAATTTTCAACTTAATCAAAATTTATTCATAATGATTTGCCCTAGTGTAATAGATGTATGTGCGGAGGTATATTGAAATTGTATATAAATTTATAACTTTTTTATAAATAAAAATTTTTTTAAGTGCAAGCAAACGGATAACGAAACACTAGTTTTTTTCCATTTCGTATAACAAACGATTCAAATGAAATCCTCAAAATTCCCAGTGACCAGTCATGCTTAAATCAACTGAAACAAACCGCATGCATAGAGACACACGCCGAGGAGGGAATGCCATACGCGTATGTACGGCAGGCAATCTGCGACTGATTGTGTGTGCATGATTTAATAATTTTGACTTGTTTGGTGTAGTTGTTGTTATTATCTTTTATGCCGGACCGGTGGTTTTGACCGCGACAATCATCAGTGACTACGTCATATAACTGGAACAACAGCAACATCAACTGACTGCTACTGTTGCATAATACGCTACACTGCCTTATTCACACACACATACACAGACCCCTACTGCTCTATTTGCCATCAACTTGAAGCCTAGTTGCTATTTTAGTGTCATGTTCTTGGAGGTTGACTTTTTTTTTTTTTTTTTTGTTATAGTTTTTATTTGTATTTTCACTTTATTTTGCCGTAAACACAATATATATGAAACCACTATTGCAAAGCTAACTAAGTGAAGCGCATAAATGTCATTTCATTTATAATGTGACTGGTTTGCATGATTAACCCTGATATACACCATCTAGTTCTGAAGACATACATTTTGATGTAAACGGCGACCACAAATATACCAAAATCCAATAGAAAAAAATTTTGGAAAGCAAAACAGTAAAATTCGTGCCAGTAGGAACTGTTCAGTGATACTTTTTCATTTTCAAAGACCAGGACTCATAGAATTATGCAACGCATTGTGCCGCCACTATACAAACCAAGTTGAGAAAGAAGAATGGTTTCAGCCATTATTATTAGCCCACTTAAGTGGAGAATTTGTTAATTTAACGGCGAGAGATCAATTGCTGTCGTTACTGTTAAGTGCTTAAGTCAAGCAATCTAAATGGCGTGTTCCAGGGTTACTCGCCAAATCCAGTCTCAGTAATGACACAACGTTTATAAATATTTAAAAAGTATAAAAATTTTCTATAAAATATTATGTTTAAAATTTTTGTTTATAAAAATTATGTAATAATTAAAAAAAGTGTGCATAAATTTTCAATAGATAACGGGCAAACTTTTTTTACAGAAAACCTAAAATTTTTTTTATTTTATTTTATTATTATTTTTTTCTCAAATAGCACAAATTTTACAAAAGTATTCACATATAAATATATAAATTGTAACAATAAATTTTCTACAGAAAATATTGACCAGTTTCCTAGGGAAAATATGGGATAGTTTTCTATAAAAAATATGGAACAGTTTTCTATAGAAAATATGGAACAGTTTTCTATAGAAAAATATGAAACAGATTTCTATAGAAAATATGGAACAGTTTTCTATAGAAAAATATGGAACAGTTTTCTGTAAAAAATATGGAAAAGTTTTCTATAGTAAATATGGAACAATTTTCTATTGAAAATATGAAACAGTTTTCTATAGAAAATATGGAACAGTTTTCTATAGAAAATATGGAACAGTTTTCTTTAGAAAATATGAAACAGTTTTCTATGGAAAATATGGAACAGTTTTTTATAGAAAATAATGAAGAGTTTCTATAGAAAATAATGAAGAGTTTCTATAGAAAATATGGAAGAGTTTTCTATAGAAAATATGGAACAGTTTTCTATAGAAAATATGGGATAGTTTTCTATAAAAAATATGGAACAGTTTTCTATAGAAAATATGGAACAGTTTTCTATAGAAAATATGGAACAGTTTTCTATAGAAAATATGGAACAATTTTCTATAGAAAATATGGAACAGTTTTCTATAGAAAATATGGAACAGTTTTCTATAGAATATATGGAACAGTTTCCTATAGAAAATATGGAACGGGTTTCTATAGAAAATATGGAACAGTTTTCTATAGAAAATATGGAATAGTTTTCTATGGAAAAAAATGGAAGTTTCCTATGGAAAATATGGGATAGAATTCTATAGAAAATATGGAACAGTTTTTTATGAAACATATGAAACAGTTTTTTATGAAACATATGGAACAGTTTTCTGTGGAAAAAACTATAGAAAATATGGCACGGCTTTCTAAAAAAAAAATATGGAAGTTTTCTATAGAATGTATGAAACAGTTTTCTATAGAAAGTATGGAACAGTTTTCTATAGAAAATATGGAATAATTTTCTATAGAAAATATAGAACAGTTTTCTATAGAAAATATGGAACAGTTTTTTATAGAAAATGTGGAAAAATTTTCAATAGAAAATATGAAACATTTTTCTATGGAAAAAATGGTACAGTTTTCTATAGAAAATATGGAACAGTTTTCTATAGAAAATATGGAACAGTTTCCTATAGAAAATATGGAACGGTTTTCTATAGAAAATGTGGAACGGTTTATATATTAATTTTCTTTAAAAAATTTATAAAAATATGTATAAGCAAATTGTGTAAAGAAGATACGAAATAATTTTTTGTAAGGACAAAAAATCAAAGAATGTTCTACAGAAAAACTTGGAAAATTCTTCTATCGAATACATGGAAATTATATTCATTTACATTTTCGACAGAAAATATGAACCAATTTTGCTATAGAGAATTGGAAAATGCAAATTTTGTCTAGCGACATATTGAGATATTTTCTACAGAAAACATGGCAAAGATTTTATATAAAAATATTCGTACGAGCACGCATTTCAACAAACATTTTATGAAATTTTCCTTATAAAAATGTTCATTGAAAACGTTTGCTCAAGTCACAAGTTCTGACGTATGATTATGATAAAAATATCAGATATTTGTTTCTTTGAGCATGTGATCAGACAAACTGTCGTATGTTTAGAACAGACTTTTGTTTAAAAATTACAACAAACAGATATACGATACTGTCTAATTATACGATTAGATAACTTATATGACATCAATTATTATTGCTGTAAAAAATTCTTTAGGATCACAGGAAAGAGTAAAATTTTCGTTGAAAAAAATTTTTATTATAAAAACTTCGTATCCCCAATAACGCTGAGATATCTGCATACCTTCCAGATATTTGATATATTATAATTTCAAGTCTTTTATACGAAACAGTTTCTCGAACCTATTAACAGCCATTTTAATTACAAAAAATAATTAATTTTTTCCTTGCTCAACAAGCAAGCGTTCATAAGTTTAATGAATCTGTGGTGAAAGTGGATACAGCAGCCATGGCTTTATTTATGGTCCTGGCACAGACAGCCATTCCACAGTCGTACATGAGTATTTTAACTGAAATACACATGCATATTTACTCGCATGCTCCTTTATAAATGTTTCCAAAGGACATCTTTATGATCGTTTATACAATACTTTATTCGTTTTGTTCTTATTTAAAGGCAAACTGTTGTTGTTCGTTGACCAGCCGGTAACCAAAACGAATAATATTGTTGCAATATACATTTATAAGCAAACACACACGCACGCACGCACACACACATACCCACACACACACACACTCTTGCGCACTGGGAAAATTGCTTACATGAACCGGATAAACTGACAGGATAATATCGCGACAGAACAGAAAACCATGAAATATTGTAACAAACACTCTCTCAAATGGAAATACACGCACACACCCATACCCACTCACACATCCTTTTGCTGGCTCTCCAGTAACAATGTTTGTGATTTTTTAAGTGTTTCCGCATATCCAGAGTTATTTGTTTCTGCTTGCATGTGTGAGTATTTTTTTTTATGGATAAATGACTGGCTGAATTAATGCCTGACAGTGTGAATATTTGTGTATTTGTATTTGTGAGCTTTCTGTAAATGTTATTTTTGAAAATGTATGTATTAAAAAGTTTTTAATCGGATCACAATTTAAATCTTGAATATACAAATAAAAAATATATTAAAAAAAGGGATTTAAAGTGTAGTTAGATTTACTAGAAAATAAAATTTTTCTATTTTGTTATTAAACAATGGGACACAAGAGTATTTATGATTACCCTTCATCTCAAAGGATGAAGGAATATATATAGATTTGTCTTTCCTCGAGTATTTTCCACAATATTAATATAAGGACCCATAAGGATATATACACTAGGTCCTTATGGTTGAATAAGCGATACGCATGTGTCCGTCTGCCTGTACGAGAAATCGGTTTTATGTAATGCCAGAAAAGCTAGAGACTTCGGTCTTGGATTGAAGTATTGGGAATAGTCCTTTAATAAACTGAAGATCAACAAAATACAAAATGGGGTTTCAGAGCTAGAAAATTGCAACTTATTTTTGGGATATCAGACCATTCTTTTTTTTTTAATCCAATTCTATACGAGATTGATAAGTCCATGACTTATTGAATGTAACACATGTTTTTTTATAAAAAGTTGTTTTATTTTTCGGCACACTCTCCTTTGAGTTCTACACACTTAATCCAACGTTTCTGCAATTTTTCTATACCTTCCGACAAAAATGATTTGGAAAGGTCATCAAAATAGATATTTGTTTGTAAGATGATTTCATCGTTAAATCTGTTTTTGCCGAAACATTTCGTCAAGTTTGGAAACAAGAAATAGCCACTAGGGTCTAAGTCTGGTGCACATTCGTAGCCCAATTCATAGATTTTTGCATTGGAAATTGCACATTCGTGTGTCACCCATGATTTTGCGGAAAACTTTCTCATACATTCCAAATTGTCCCCACTTTCAATCTCAGATCGGCTAAAATAATATCGTGATTTTTTTCAACTATTTTGAATGCAGAGACATCAACATATCGAAATTCAGTCAGGCACTTCTTTACCATGGAAATAGATGGCGCAGAGTTCCCGTAATATTTATCCAGTATCGCCTTGATTTAAGTGATGGGGTTTTATACCCTAAAAAAGAATATGGAGGGTATATTCACTTTGTCATTCCGTTTGTAACGCATCGAAATATCCATCAGAGACCCCATAAAGTATATATATTCTTGATCAGTGACGAAATCTAAGACGATGTGGGCATGTCCGTCCATCCATCTGTGTAAATCACGATTCAGTTCAAACGAAAAGAGCTAGACTCTTGAAATTTAGTATATATATCTTGAAAGATAGCACAGAGCAAGTTCGTAAATAGGCTGAATCGTGCCAGAGGGGAAAAAGTTCCACTAAGCAGAACTAAACCAACCTCTAAGAAAAAATATAATTTTTAAGGTTTTTTTTTTGTAATTTTGTTAAGCAAATGATATATTTTTATATCAAAGAAGGTGCAACGCGCTTGGAGCTATAAAATAAAAAATAAATTAATTTTTGAACCCCGCCCGCTTTAGTGGGCGTTATTATATGCAAAAATAGTGTAAAACTTTATCAAATTGTTTTACTCAAGCCTACATTCCTTAAAAATAAAATGATCCTCCTATCCTTTTTCAGTTATCCGATTTTTTTTCTAAAATGTAGTTCGGATTACTGAAATTTGTTGCGTACTGCTTAAAATCAGTATAACAATTATTTTTATATTTTTTATATAAAAAAAAAATTATTAATAAAATTTTTTTTCTTTGGGGCGAAATCCCGGCGGTACTGCAATACCGGGCCAACCCGTCACAGAGGTAGAGCAAGCCCCTAAACACTGTTTTAAAAAAATAATTTCATAACAGTTTGATTTAGATTTTATTTTTCATTTTGCCTTATAAATACTTTTCTTGTTATCCAATGGATTTCCGATTGTATAAAGGTGTAGAAAAATAAAATAGATTCATATCGAATATAATTTGTTTGTTGGCTTAGTTTTGCATGAGTTTCAAGGCCTACTATCCTTATTCTGTTGTGATTTTTTGGAAACAGTTTGTAATTTACAAATTGTGAATTCTCAGATGGTTTTCAAAAGTATATGCATAAGATAAGCGGTTTTTAACTTTTCAAAACTGTGGTTAAAGTCTACTGATGATTTGGTAAAGCACAAATTAAATGCAAATAAACATTGCTTAACCACCAACAAATAAATTTCATTTATAAATTATTCATAAAATTATTCATTTTGTTGTTGAAATTTTTCATGAATTCCTCGACAATGTCTAGCCACTTGCATTGACAATATAATAGAAAAATACAATAAAGTACGTGAAAGCAAAAAGGACAAATACATTTTGCCATTTAATTTTTTTACGGACAAAACATGCAAAAATTTTTCAGTCTTAAGTTATGCAATCGGTTCTAATAAATAAATTTGTCATTATTTATTTTTCCACTAAAGCGAAGTAAGTTCAATACAAAATGTAGTTTTGGGCTTGCTTTTAGTTTTCAGTAATACGATATTTTCAGTAAAGCGATGTTGCGCTAAAACGAAGTGAATAAGATTAGCTGCGTTTGTATCGCTTTCAGTTTTCCGATTTTTTTCAGTAAAGCGTGTAGTGCTAAAGCGGATTGGACTGTATATGCAAATATAGTATGATTATTGAATTGAATTAAATTTTTATTCCTTAAGCCTGTAAGAAGCTGAGATGTTCTCTGATCTTGCAGAGGTAAAACGTCTCCCCCATGGCCCTTCCCAGAATGACTCTGCCAAAATAGAGATTTACAATTGTGTAGAGGAACTCTCTCTCACCAAGTTAAACACTTTAAATTTACTTACTAAATATTTGGAGGATATTTAAGATTCAACCCTATAAAATGCGCTATAAGATGCAGCATTCAGAGCCATTACTGGCAGAAGGCTGCAGACAGATGGCGCAAGCTGGACACGTGTAGGGTGGCCAGAAGTATGTGGCCCTGCTACAACGACAGGAGGACAGCACAGCTGATCAACAGGAACCGTAGGGACATCTCAAGACTCGTCGCAGTAGTGACGGGGCACTGGGCAATAGGCAGACATGCTGGTAAGATAAGTCTCTCCTATAATGCATTCTGTCGCAGCAGCCGGGATCAGGGCAAGGAAGAGACAGTTTATCACTTCCTTTGTGAATGCCCGGCATTACACCATACGAGACACAGAATCTTAGGCAACAGTATAATATCCGACCTTTAGGAGCTATCAGGTATAGGTGTAGGTGACCTTATTAGATTCCTCGATACGACAGGTTGGACCTAGCATCCATCACCCTATCCGGGATCTGGATTCGGTTCTGCATAGGTTGACACTGACGAGTGGAGTGGTCTTTCAAAACGGGACCTCAGAGATTCTACTTGAATGCTTGTGGGATACAGGCAGCCACGTATACCAACCAACCAACCAAGATTCGACCTAGACGAGTATAACGTTTTTACTTATCCTGCGTGATGACTTCTGGAGAACTTCAATGACGTCTAATAAAACAGCACGATGAAGAAATTGTGTACCGAAATTTTTTTTATTAAATCATTCACAATAAGAGGACTAGCATTTAAAATGAATTGGAGATCATCATAATAAAATTTCTTGGGAACAGTGGGGCTTTTTGTTGAATTCGAGGTGATAGCGAAATTCTTTCGAAAGATTTGTTCGTAATATTTTATTCAAAAACACCACAGTAATCATGCCATCGTATACACCGGTTTTGGGCCCCTTTGATTCTTTTTTTCCTCTTCCCAAGTTTGAACAGACCTATGGAAAGTCGGCGTTTCGCAACTATTAAAGAGATAAGAGCTGAATCGCCAAAAAGTGCAAATCAAAACAGCTTCGACAATTGCGTAAAGAGTTTGGCATAGTTATATTATATAAATAAAAGTTGATGAATAAATAAATATTTTTTTAGGAAAAATTAAAGCTGGAGTTACCACAAAAAGTTCGGCACTTCAGACGTACACAAGACGGTACAACAGGATACAGAAAATTCGACACTGCCAAAGACAGCACTTTTACTCTTTAATATGAAAATGCCATCCCAAGTAAAATTACCTGGTAGAATATTTTATTTTCTTCATTATTATTATTTTTATCTTCAAATGAATATGTAAGTACCCCTCCTTACTTTGTAAACGATTAAAGGATATTAAGGAGCTTTTTTGCCAGCTCACGATGGGGAACAATTTTTCTGGAGGTTTTTAACAGCCACACCGACAAATACCTAAACAAGCTTTAAAATTTTTTTATTTTTCATTTTGGGAAAATTCCAGCAACCAAAAAATAACTAAATTGCTATTTATTCAATAACTGTCATTCAGACAATGTAATAACTTTTTGTTTATTCTACCTGCAAGTTAAATAAATATTAAGATAAACTCTGTTATTTTCATTACGAAAAACCGCAAAGAATACAAATTTCAAATATTGTAAAAGAAAAACTGAATTGTGAAAACTAATCAAGAACATAAAATTAATATTTACGATTATTAAAGTTCAACATATGGAAGCAGTGCCATGCTGATGCCTGCTGAAAGGACACCTTGTGATTGTGTTTATTTGCAATACACAAAAAAGAACAACACAAACAACACACACAAGCTGTTGTAACAGAAAATATTTCTCTTTTTATTTGTTTGTTACTATATATTTGTAAATGTAATAAAAATAAATAATTTTTTTTAAGAAAAAAAAACACAGGGAGCTTGTGTTTAGGTTTCATTACATTTTGTGGTTTATGTAGGGCACTGAGAGACACATTGTGTGAGTCTGTGTGTATGTGTGTGTGTCCTTTCTTTAATAATTACACTATTATGTAAAATATTTTATTGTGAATAAACCGAACCTGTCCCTGGTAACAAAAGGTGCCTGCCGGGCCAATGTTCTTAAATATTCTGCTGTTCTTCTACAGCCAAAATAGTTAAAAACCCTTTCCGTATCAGATCGTGCATACGGTGGAAAAAATAAACAACAGCCAAAGGAAATTCATGCGGAAAATTGACTGTGTGTTTTTTTTTTGTTCCTGGGACACTAAAGGATTATTTTATTTTATTTTATACTGCTTTTGTTGTTTAATATCAATGGCAGCAACATTTTTGTTAGCAACTGTTTGCAGTTATTGCCTCTTTTATATTCCATATGGAAGACCAAAAGTTTTAAATGAAATTCTTGTCTTTAAATCATGTGTAACAAATTAAAAATTTTTTTGTTGGTATGTTTTTTTTCAAGACTTTTGGACTCCATTAAAAACGGACATTTTGTTAAGTAACTGAAAAAGAAAGAATTAAAGTTTCTTGTTACGTCATGAACCAACAAAACTTTAATACTTTTTATCGAAACTGAAACGAATGAAGAAAGAAATCCTTTTGTGTCGTTCATCTTCATTATTTCTATTGTAAAAAATTTACAAACAAGCTTTCAAATAAAGAGAAAAAACAAAAAAAAAAGAACTCTTAAAGTGTAGGAAAATAAAATTTCCCAGTATTCATTTACAGCCGGCTAATACTGTTCTGTATGAGGAAAACAAGTGGGGAAGAAAACTGTGTTTTATTGGGCAAATGTGTCAAGTTGGCCTAAAAGTGTTGACAAAAAAGATTAAATTGTTTTTTTTTTTTTTTGTTTTCTTTGCAAAAACGAAAACATAGAAAATCTTGTTGAGAAATTAATTGGAATGAAAACAGTTTTTGCACGAAAAAACAAATCACAGACTTGCTGCACACCACAGCCGACCAACCAGAGTTTAACAAACAAATGTTGTGTGTTTTTTAAGGACCTGAGAGGACTTAGAGATATAAAAGGCTAGAAAAAAATTTAAATTGCTAATGGATTTCATGCAAATCAATCAACCGAAATAGATATGAAAACAGGCAAATGTGATTTAGGGAATTTAGCATTCGGAGAAAACAAAAGGTTTCTTAAGGCTGGCTAATTTTTTATTTTCCTTAAAAAAAAGGACATTTAAAGAGATATGAGAAATATAGATTCCTGTGAAGTGATTCGTGCAAAAAGTTCACTATCTATTAGTAGCTTAAATGCATCAATTATAATTTTCTTTTTTAAATTTTGCAATAACATTTTTTGCTCCTATAAATTGAAAAAGCACTAAAAACGAGGCAAACATTTTTTTATTTTCCAAAGTGTTTAAAGGACTTTAGACCAAACCACGATTTTTAGGCTAAATTTTAGTTAAGGGATTTCTCTTCTAGTTTGTGAGCTATTGAGTTATTGTGTTAAAAGTAAAAGACCACGTCCGTCAATCTGATTTTGTCAATAATAAAAATGTTGCTACACTGAAAATTTCGTTCGATTACTGTACTTTGAATTTTTGCAACCCCGTCATAATAAAATATTATGGGTATTCACACTGTAGTCATAAAGTCATAAGCCATAAAATAATAGCACTAAAAATATGACTAGTGTGAACAACCCATCGAAGTATGCTATTTCGAACAACTGTCAGCTGATAAGATAACAACACACTTGTAATTAGCTGTTATCAAAGCAGAAAAAAATTAATATTGGGTGTTTTTTATTGAGGTATAGAAGTTTAAGTTGGCATCACTTTTTTAACTGGCGGCCATTTTGTCAGCTGTCAAGTGATTAATATTTAGTTTGGTTTGCCATTTCATCATGAACAGGTTGACAAAAGAACAACGCTTGCAAATCGTGCAAATTTATTTCGAAAGTAATGGTTCAGTTCGCGAAGTTTACCGCAAGCTCCGTCCATTTTATGGTCGACATAATCGTGCATCAGAGCAATTAATTCGGTTAACCATGGATCGTTTTCGCACGACGTTTACTCTATGTGATAATACGCATCCGCAGAGACGTCGAACAATGCGCAGTGGGCTGGTGGAGTCATTGGGCCATACTTCTTCCGAAATAATGCTGGAGAGTCAGTTACCGTTAATGGAGACCGGTATAGAGCCATGATAACCGACTATTTTGTTCCCAAATTGGATGTCATGAATGTGGATGAGTTGTGGTTCCAACAAGACGCCGCTACATGCCACACAGCGCACGTCATAATCGATTTATTGAAGGAAACATTCGATGAGCGCATAATTTTGCGGAATGGACCTGTCAATTGGCCACCAAGATCGTGTGATTTGACACCATTGGATTATTTTCTTTGGGGATATGTGAAGTCGCTCGTCTACGCCAACAAACCAGAAACGTTAGGGGACTTGGAAACCAACATTCGTGGCGCTATTGCCAACATACGGCCCCATATGCTCGAAAAAGTGGTTGAAAATTGGACCTGTAGAATTGGCTTTATTCGAGCCAGCCGCTGCGGCCACATGCCCGAAATCATATTTAAACATTAATGGCATAAAATTATCCTTCCAATAAAGCCAAATTGATGGACATTAAAACGATTTTCTTGTGTTTTATTTCACTTCGAAGTTCTATACCTTTAAAAAAAACACCCTGTACAATTAAAGATGAATCGTCTAAAAACTCGATTTCTATTTAAAATTATTAAATTTATCTTCTGGTGCACGGGAATATTCAAATGAATTTGTATGTAAAGGGTGTTTTTATAAGAGCTTGCTGATTTGAAATTTAAATAAAACACATGCCAAATTATGAAATGGCCAAAAATTTTTTTTTATTTGGTAGATAATTTCCTGTCATTTAACATTTAAATATAATTTCGGGCATATGGCCACCACGACTATTTTGCACAAAGGTCATTCTGGACGTCCAATTTTCGACCACCTTTTCAAGCATTTGAGGGCGTATTTCAGCAATAACACGTTGAATACTGGTTTCCAAAGCGTCAATGGTTGCTGTTTTATCCACGTAAACCAATGATTTCAGGTATCCCCACAAAAAATAATCGAGTGGCGTCAAATTACACGAACGCGGAGGCCAATTCACCGGTCCATTTCTCGAAATAATGTTGTCGTTGCAATCTTCTTTTAATAAGTCCATTATTTCGTCCGCAGTATGACAAGTGGCACCATCCTGTTGAAACCACATTTCGTTTACATCCATATCTTGAAGTTGTGGCACCAAAAATTCATTGATCATGATTCTGTATCGATTTCCATTCACGGTAACGCGTCGTCCTTTCTCATTTTTAAAGAAATAAGGACCCATGATTCCACTAGCCCATAGACCGCACCAAACAGTACATTTATCGGGATGCATTGGTAATTCTTGAACGGCGTGTGGATTATCTTTGCTCCAAATACGGCAATTTTGCTTGTTGGCATATCCATTCAACCAAAAATGCGCCTCATCACTGAAGAGAATTTTGCGGTAAAAAAGCGGATAAACATTTTTAATTGAACACTGTTTTTGAAAATAAATTTCCACGATTTGGAAGCGTTGTTCTGGAGTTAACCTGTTCATGATGATTTGCCAAACAATACCGAGTAGAGACGTCACTTTAAACTGTCAAAACAGCTGTCAGACAACAGAGTGATTCGTATAACAAAAAAAACCTCATAAAAAACAGCCTTTCTAAACTAAAACAGCTGCTGCCTTGATATGAGCTGAATACATTTTCTTTGCGGCGGCATACGGAAAAACGTTCAGTGGCTGCCAGCTGCTTAAGTTAAACGAGAAAGATTTTTCACTTGTATATATTTAGTTTTTGCGATTTAGTTCTCTTTTATTTTTTTTATGTTATAAAAATGTGATTTAATGTACAAATATATAAGTATGAATCATTTCTTAGCCTTTTTTTAGTCGTGAATCGTATATAAGTAACGGCGGCAAACATATACTACCGCCGTCTTGCCTAAAGATTTTCAGCCGTTCGACTCAGATCTCTAGAGCTATTTTATGACAAAACAAAAACATACCTGAAAGAGTGCTATTATTTTATGACTGTTTTGTATGCAGCACAACAACAACTTTCTTTAAACTGGTCTAAAATATTATGAGTTTATGACAATATGAACAAATAGCACAAAGTGTGAATACCCCAATTGTATTTATTAATTATTAGGGGCTTACCAGCAAATGCACAAGGGATATTAAAATGATATATGGGAATTCAAAGTCAATAATCACATACCTGCAAAGAAACGAAATAAGAAATTATAAGTTAGTTTTTTTTTTATTTATTTATTATTAATGGTTTTAAATTTAAAAAAAGGGCTAGTAATACATTTTTCATTACACAACACTATACAGCCACATATAATAAATATTCATAAGAAAAAGAGTAAAAAAGATTAAGCAAAATAAAGAAAAAAAATATAGGTTAAGGTTAAGATGTTTGCAGTAAAAGTTAAAGAAATCAAGATGAATCGAAACCAAAGTGTGTTGCAGCACCTGGTGCCACACAATTTTATGTGCTTCACACTTTAAGTTGGCAACAGCAAAAAAAGGAAAATCTAGCGTATAAAATTTTTTCTCTCTTGCCATGCGTTTTGTTTTTTGTTTTAAATTAAAAATCACGCATATTATGGCCTATTGACCAAAACTCGGCACAGTGAGAAGTAGAATGCAGAAATTTATAATTAATAAAAAAAAGAGGCTAGATATAGCATAATTAAAGATTGAGCAATTCGAACATCATAACACACTTACACACCTTTTTAATTAAGCTTATCATTAGGCTAATGCAAGTTTTTATTAGATTTCCAAGTAAATATTACGTTATTGTTAAAAACCAGCCAACTGGATTTCCATAGCAATATATATTAAAAAAGCAGCCACTTCAACAGCTAATTAAGTATAGAAATAGTTAAAAGAAGTTTATAGCATCTTAACAGTCTCTATTGTATCCAACATTATTTTTCAGATGCTCTAAACTAAATTTGCCGGAAAAAAGAAACACAAACTAAAATTGCTTTTTAATATGCACTTAAAATTGCATTTAATTAGATTGTCATTATTATTTGGCAATAAACTTTTTAAATTGGGTAAAAACTATTAAAAAAAAATAAATAGAAAAATCAAATAGAAATTAAAAACTTTAAAGTGGGAGAGTCATTTTTAGTACCATGTTTTTTAATTAAATTTTAGCGCACTCCAAAGCTTATATATAATTTTTTCTTATTAATTTACAAACATTAAGATAATATATGACAATACAGTAGAATCTCATAAATTAGAACCACTTTGTAAACCGCACATTTCTTTTACAGAATATGATAAAATTATAATCAGGTATGTAATAAAAATCGTTTTCGTCGTCAAAACTTTTTTAAATCGACAAAACATGTGATGTGTTACCCTACATCGATTTGTTGCAACGATTTCATATTCCACTTTGTTTCAATAAAAAAAATAACATTTCAACATGTGACGAATTTCGTTAATGTCGGTTTAAAACCATTTTTAAATCGGCACTTTTTACTTGAACGAAAGGCGAAGCAGCTTAACAAAAATGTAAGTAAAACTATATAAAAACAAGTAAAAACGTTATATTCGACCGGGTCGATCTTAAATACCCTCCAAATATTTAGTAAGTGAATTTGATATGTTTAACTTGGTGGGACAGAGTTCATTTATATAATATCGTACGTCAACGCCCACTAAAGGGGGTTCAAAAATATGGGAATAGCTAGACCGTCTTAGACTTCATCACAATTCTCTTTGGAGGCTACAAAAACTGTATTTTGGCGGGGTCGCTCTGGCAAGGGCTGTGGGGGAAACATTTCACCTTTGTCATAAAACTCTAAAAATAAATGCTTGGGATAATTATATACAAAATTAAAATTTCTTTTTTTTTGATAGGGTCATTTAAAGGGCGAAGGGGGAGAGGGGGTAGGGCAGAAACAGATACACATAAAACTGTAAAAATAATTGCTTGGGATGATAATACACAAAATAAAAAAAAATTTATATATATTTTTAATAGGGTCATTTAGCGGGCAAAGGGGGAGAAGGGTGTAGGGCAGCAACAGGCAGTCATAAAACTCTAAAGATAAATGCTTGGGATGATTATATACAAAATTAAAAAAAAAAAATTTTTTTTTGGTAGGGTCATTTAGGGGGCAAAGGAAGAGGTGGGGGGGGAGGTAGGGCAGAAATCGGCAGTCATATAACTCTAAAGATAAATGCTTGGGATGATTATATACAAAATTTAAAAAAAAATTTATTTTTTTGGTATGGTCATTTAGGGGGCGAAGGGGAAGGAGGGGGTAGGGCAGAGTAGTACCAGGTTTCGTCTCAGCTTCGTCATTAAAGCTTAAAAGTGTTATTTTTAAGGAATGTAGGCTTAAGTAAAACAATTTGTTAAATTTGTATGCTATTTTTGCCTATAATAACGCCCACTAAAGTGGGCGGGGTCAAAAAATATTTTTATTTTATTTAATGGCTCCAAGTTTAAGGCGTTGGACCGTATTTGACATAAAAATATATCATTTGCTTAACAAAATAACCAAAAAACTTTAAAAATTATGTTGTTTTTTCTGGGTTGGTTTAGTTCTTCTTAGGGGAACTTTTTTCCCTCTTGCCCGATTTAGCCCATCTTCGAACTTAAGCTGCTCTAAGTTTTAAAATATATTTATGCCAAATTTCAAGAGTCTAGCTCTTTTCGTTTGGACTGAATCGTGATTTCCACAGACGGACGGACGGACGGACATGCTCAGTTCGTCTTAGATTTCATCACTGATCAAGAATATATATACTTTATGGGGTCTGAGATGGATATTTCGATGCGTTACAAACGGAATGACAAAGTGAATATACCCTCCAAATTCTTTTTTGGAGGGTATAATAAAAAAAGTAGTTTTTTGTTACAAACATCTGAAATGGAAAGCAGAAGAATAATATCCAGGAAGATGTCTGAATCCAGTTTATGGAAAACCATCCAGATATTGCCAGGGATATAGAGAGTTTATGGTCTGATTTGACCACAGAAAAATATTTTCAATTTAGTTTCGGACCAAGATGGCCCCGATGATAATATTCCCTTAAGTGTTTTAAGAGAGAGGATATCTCCTCCAGAAATAAGACAGCTAGAAAATAGTGCGGTTCTCCTTCTTCAGTCACTAAATTCACAGGTTTGTTTTATTATACATTTCAGTGTTTTTTGAGAATTTAACTAAAATTTTATTACAAATAGATGTTACTCTTTCCACAGTCAAAGATTGGAACAACAATCCTGAAGAAAATTGCACAGAAGCAGGAAGTTTGGAGATTCAGGATGATACCGACGATGATGATGATCCGATTATATTTCAACCAGAAGTTACAGTTAAATCCCGGGAAGCTGTAGAAGCTTTCGATAAGGTTTTAAAATGGGCTGAAAACGAGATGGTAGACCAAAGTGACATTAGAGTGCTGAGAAACCTTAAAGAAAAAGCTCTTTTAAAGGTTGCAAAAGAAAAAACTTACCAAAAAAGAATCACTGATTTTTTCTTTTAAACTTTACTTAACTAATCCTTAATTGTTTAGCAAGAAGCAAATGTTTCTACTAGTTTTAGTGTATATTTTGTTATTCTTGTTTATTAAAAATTAATTTCTTTTGTCCTTTATTTTAGATGTATTATTTTGTTATTTTTCGAATGCAAAGTGAAATGAATATATGTATTGCATTTTATTTTTTGTTATTAAAAATTAATAAAACAATTAATTTAAAATGGTGTTGAGCATTTTAACTTACAAAAATATAAATTTTTTAGGTCAAATACGGTATTTTTTTTTTTTAATTTGGGTACTCGATAACGTGAACAAACTCGAATATGTGAACTGCCTTGGGAAAAATTCGTTCACGTTTTCGCGAGTTCATTGTATAACAATTATATGGAAATGAAAGATAAGTGGAATATAAAATCGATCGAAATCTATCACACACTAGTCGATTTAGAAAAGCGATTTACTTTTTAAATCGATCGATTTCTATCACATACCTGAATATGTAAAACATATTATGTAAGCTTGTTTGGCTTTTGTTTTAACTTTGACACGTATGTACACTCCACTTCGAACTTCAGTCATCAAAATTTGTACAAGCATATCAAATTTCACACATATGACCGAATTGTATACACCACGACTAACTCGGTGGTTCCCCGTTTTATATTTACTTTTTTGAACGAAAAAAATAATATGTAATGTAGCAAAAATTAGCCGGCGAAGTAAAAAGGTTGAAATAGCTACAAAAAAACTGTCTATCTTCTCATCTTTCCTCATCTGTCCCCTTAATACTATCCCCTCGTTTTCAGTTCCGGCGCAATGCATTGCATTGCACTCATTCCCTGAGTGCTGGTCCTACTCTTAAAAAAAAAAAAAAAAAAAAAACTTCCAGAAATAAGAACCCCTGTTCTAATTTTAGAGCGTTTAATTTGATCTTTCGCCTTTTTAGTTCAAAATAATTGAAAAAAAATAGTTTCTAGTGGAAATAAAAAAAAACAAAATGAAAACACTTCCAGAAATTAGAACCAATACATTTAAATGGTCGGTTCTAATTTTTGGACGGTTCGAATTTGAAACGTTTCGAATTTGTGATATTCTACTGTATTAAATAAAAAGTCGGGAGTCTCAAACTGTGGTCATAAAGTCATATGTCATAAAAATAAAATAGAACGAATATATACGAAAGGTGTGAACAATAGTTTTGATTATTTGCTTTCAAAGAAAAAAATAATTAAATAAATAATAAAATACATAGTTTGAATTTAAAAAAAATTCGTAAAAAATATTTTGCAGATTTGAACGTGAGTCTGCATAAAAAATTCTTATAAACTTAATATAAAATTAATGAATTCGAATATATAAAAATTTACATTCATGTAATTAAATCATTTAAAAAATCTTTTAAAAATTCCATTTTTACTTAAAACTATAAATTTTTTAAATTATGTATGAATTTCTATTTTAAAAGTGAACCTTTGTTTATGTAAATTGTATTACAGGATGTTAATTTTCTCAACAGGCTATAAGTTCAAATCTGCGAAACTGCAAATTATTTTTTATTTTTATATTAATAAATGAACGTGATTACATTCTATTTATTTTTGAGAGTGGAATATTAAGAATATTTTTCATAGTCATTAAACCAGCAGAACGGAGGCTTTGGCGTTTAAGCCTCAGGCGTTTCTTGTAGTAGATTAAAGAAAATTGCGAACTTTTTTAGTACATTTATATAATGCTAAATATATTATTCTATGGATCACTCTACAATAAATAGCATGACAATCATTATTATTAATTTTTTTCGATGTGAAAAGTTACAGAAACGAGGCACTGGGTTCTTTAATCTTGTACAAAAACGCCTTCGTCGTAAACGACAACGCCTTACACAATCAGGCTGATTATATTGATCTTTTTCTGTGTGCTGAGCCGTCTTTTTGGAACCAAATGTGGTTTATATTCAGCCCCTGCATTTTTATTAAGAAAAATTCATTCAGCGTGGGTCGATAGAACTGGCCATTTCCTTCGAAATTGCACCTTAACAATTTCGAAGGAAATAAAGGCTGATAATGCTGAAAGCGTGTAAAACGCCCCCAACAGTTTGAATATCGTCATCGCTCGAAATAAGGAAATTTTGCTTATTGACGCAATTCTTTTACCCAGAAACACAATTCTTTGATAAAAAAAAATACTCACCTTCAGCCGCTTTTAAATGAGTGCAATTACAAAAAAAAATAGTACACAAATGATGGCCATATGGCTTCAATTTTTGCACGAACTGTAAATCAAGATAGTTACGTAAAACTATCCACCTAGTCCAAGGTCAAAGGCCAACAAATTAAGAATGGCGAATAATTGTCATTTCAGCATATCCTTCAACACTTGGCGTTTAAGCAGCAATATAATCTTCGACGGGCACATTTCATTGACTTGTTGATAGTTTTGAAGCTATTAGGGGAAAATAATGCGCAATGCACGAATTTAATTACTTTCTAGGTCCATTAAGTTGAACATAAAATAGATGTAGCGCTCTATGAACATCGCCAAAAGGTTTTTTTCCAAGTAAATTTATACAATTTGAAGGCGTTCATATGGGGCTAAGCGATTCATAATGACTTTGCCAAACTCTACTGAACAAAAATGCCAAAATGCTTTGACATTCTTAACTGTCAACCAATAGCTCTCGGTACCGATGGTTCACAAACAGTCCCCAAAAAAATTATAAAAATATTTTTAATGAAATTTATTTGTTGGTGGTCAAGCAATGTCTATATGCATGTCATTGGTGCTTTACCAAATCATCGGTAGACTTTAACCACAGTTTTGAAAAGTTAAAAACCTCTTGTCTTATGCATATACATACTTCTGAAAACCATCTGAGAATTCACAATTTGTAAATTACAAACTATTTCCAAAAAATCAAACAGAATAAGGATAGTAGGCCTTGAAACTCATACTAAACTAAACCAACAAATAAATTATATTCGATATGAATCTATTTCATTTTTCTATTGTGACAACAAAATGTCAAACAAAAATTTCATAACAATTAAAAAATTATTAATTTTTTTTTTAAATATGAGTGCAAATTAAAAATCTATGCAAACCCCTTATTATTTAAATTAAAAAAGCTTTTTGGCTTTTACTTTGAAAATCTGCAATCACTTCCACATGTGCTGGAGCAATTAAAAGTATAATAATAATTTTTGAAGGCTATTTAATGTAGTGCTGACTAAAAATAACAGAAATAATACAATTTCTGTAGATTGTCGACTTTTATAAAATTAAATTGTTTCACTTCCTGTTGTGCCAATTTTAATTGCCTGTTATAAGAATTGGTAGCATTCGGCGATATGCAAAAGGCACAACACATGAGACTTTGCAACGATAATTTTTAATGTGGCTTAAAACGCTATATCATTGGTGTCAAAAAGGTGTAAGAATATTTAAAATTAATTATTTTTATTTGAAAAGTTGCAAAAATTGTGGGTAAAATCTACACACATTCACAATTCGTAATAAATTTAGCACTTTTAGCCAATACAAAAACCATAATCGATATGCAGCCAATAGTTTGTTTGTGTCTTGGTTTACGGTACCAACAATTTGAGGCTAAAGACGTATAAATATTATTTTTTTTTCGAATTCTTGACAAGCCAAATCAAAACAACAAACAATTGATGTCGTAAAAAATATCATTTCATTACTACAGCAACATTCATACACGTTCGACTAACAACACAAGCATAAATAAATGAACGGGTGAATGCAATAGATGGATGGATGGATGGATGGATGATTTGACACTACACAGGTAACATCCAAATACCAAAAACAATGAACAATAACACAATTTTGTGGAAACAAAAAAAAAAGACAGACTTTATCAAAAATTCATTGAAATGAATGCTGCCCGTAGTATTATTGATGGGGCAACTAGAGGTTGTAAAAGAAGTCAGGGACAACCAGGAGGATGATGATGATGATCATGATGATAACGATGATGATGATGATGATGCTGCAATAGTACATGAGATGTTAATGTTTTACCAGTTGTAAGCATGATGGCAAATCATTCAATTGAATGTGTGTTCGTGCTTTTTCTTCAACTCATGTTCCAACAACTATTTTTAGAATAAAAAAAAAGAACACAGTTTTTTCTGGCTAAATTGATTACAAACTGCTTTATAAGCGAAACAGAAATCACAAAATTCAATTGAATAACAATTTGTTCAATTCGTTTGCTTTGTGTTAAGAGTGAATAAATGTTTTCTTTTTTCTTTTTTTTAGGCAACTTTACAAATACACCAAAAACAAATAACCATCAACGAACCCACGAACTAACAAACAAAATTGTCCAGAAAAAAAACAACAACTGGCCGAAAAACACACAGCAGGTACATGCAACCAAAATCAATCTAATACACTTTGATTTTTTTATCTGGCCCAGCCCTTCTTAGCCTGTTTGCAGGACAGTTAATAAAAAAAAAAAACTCAGGCGCAAAAAAATCGTCTATATGTTAAACCTTTCCCAGCAATTCTTAAATCACCCTCCCTCCGTTTGTACTGATTCAACTTTATCACCAAACATTGCGAATGCCAGAGGTGGCTAATTTATAAGCCAAGAAAGAGCTGCGTATTAATATCAGTAGCCCTATGATTTCAGTGCTGCTTCACATAAATGTTGCTGGCACAAAAAGTATGAACAACTTTTCTATAAATTTAAAAAAAATTATTGGTGAAAAAAATCGCAAAGCATTAATGAATATTTAAGAAAATTTAAAAAACTTTATGAGATATATAATCTCATATATTTTGAAAACACGGAGATATCAGAAGTTGCATTTTATATGAACTGTATGAACAAGGATATTGCACAGTTGATGTCTTTGTTGTTGTTGTCATTTTTTTTATAGAAACCTGAGTTTTACCAAGAATGATAAAATAAAGATTACGCCTTGCGCATGATTTACCGTTTGAAGACGTATTTGTTCCCTCGAAGAGATTGCCAAATGTTTATTATATGCAAAACTAATACTTCCTCGTACAAAATTAATATTTTATGCTATATTTGGCAACTCTTCACTCAATTTACTCAGAGAGATTTTCAACAAGCAAATGAAATCAGATTTATGAAAGTGCAAGTTTTGTGTTATATTTTATAATAAATTGTGTTGCATTTTAAAATAAATATATTAATATAATTATTAAATAACTTAAAGTGTAAAAAACTTATTAAAACTTGATTTTTATAGCTCATAAACTGTAAACAAAAAACCTAAATTAAAGAGAAAAGAGAACAAAAAGAGCAAACATGAAATGTGCAGTGGGCAATTGCAAACAAAGTGACAGCAAAAAAAAACAAGTGAGAAATGATTGTGTTAAAATGTAATATTGTTATGAAAATTTTGTTTGTTTTCAAAAAGCTGTGTATTTTATAGTTTTCCAAGAAATGAAGCTCAAAGAATGTTATGACTGATATTTTGCAAGCAAAAAAATTTGTTTTGAATGGGGAAAAAAGAAAAATAATTAGCACTTTGGTTCAATATTTATATAAAATAACTATAAATTAACAATTTCAAATAAAAACAAGTGGAAAATAAAATTATTTTTTAAAATTATTTATTATCAAACAAATTTAATTTGAAAAATCGCAATTTGCCCCACTGTCCTGTTTTTACAATAACATAATAGTTCTACAGCTGAATTTAATTAGCCAATCAGAACACATGTTGAGTGACGTCAGAGTCCCATCATGCGCAGAAAAGTATTTTTATTTCAGATTGTTGGCGTAATCTTTATTTTATCATTATTGAGTTTTACTACATTGCTTTTAAATAAAAATTTTTACCAAAGAAACATGGAATATTTATGTATTTTTTTAAATTAAATATCAACAAGAAAATAAACAATTAGCAGTTGCATTCAAAATTTTATATCGAACAAACAATTGTTAACATATTTTTTTTTTTTTTTTGTATAAATAAAAATTAAATTTAAATTAATCCGCCTGATTGTGTAAGATGTTGCCGTTTACGCCTCAGACGTTTTTCGTAGTAGATTAAAGAAAATTGCTGGTGTGTTTCTTTAATCTTATACAAAAAACGTCTCTGGCGTAAACGCCAACGCCTTACACAATTAGGCTGGATAATTCATAAACTTAAAATTACCATAATTTAAAAATATTTCGAAATGTTTGTAAAAAGTTTTCAATGCGCCACCCTGTGTAAAGCGTGACATGTTGTCGGTCACGTGATCACCATAAAACTCAAAATTCAATTAAATAATAAAATCAAATTAAAATTGGGCAAAAAAATTTAAAGCGTTAATGAAAAATAACAAATGATTATTGAGTGTTTTGTTTTAACTCTGATATTTGTTAAGAATTCTCATTTAATTGAGAAAAACTTTAAAATAGGGCAGGGATAGATCAGAGAACATATTATCTTCGTCGTAAAAATTTATAATTTAAGTTTTTAAGAATGTAGGCTTAAGGAATGCTATGGGTTAAATCTTGACACTATTTTTTGTATCATATGTAACTTCAACGCCCACTAAAGAGGGTGGAGTCCAAAGATAGACTATAACGTATTTTCCACAGACGCATGTATGGGCATTGCTATATCGCCTTAGACTTCATCTTTTATCAAGAATATATGTACTTTATGGGGTGCATTTCTCTTTGGAGGATATTAAAACAGTATAGGGAAGTGGGGGCAGATATTTCACCTTTGCCATAAAACACTAAAAATAAAGTTGGGGTAATTAAATTTAATAAAAAATTTATAGAGTCATTTAGGGGCACAGGGTGAAAAGGGGGTAGGGCAGAGGAGGATCAGGTTACGTCCCAGCTTCGTCATAGAAGATTAAACATGTTACTTTTCAGGAATATAGGCTTAGGTAAAACAATTTGTTAAATTTGTACACTATTTTTGCATATAATAACGCCCACTAAAAGGGGCGGGGTGCAGAAATTAATTTCTTTATTTTATGGCTCCAAGTTTAATGCGTTGGACCTTCTTTGACATAAAATTATATAATTTGCGTAACAAAATTACAAAAAAAAAACTTTAAAAATTATGTTGCTCTTTAGAAGTTAGTTTAGTTGTTCTTAGGGGAACTTCTTTACCTCTGAACCGATTCAGCCCATTTACGAACTTGACCTGTGCTATCCTTCAAAATGTATTTATACCAAGTTTTAAAAGTGGCTCTTTTCGTTTTCGTGGCGATTCCAAACAGACGGACGGGCAAGGCTAGAGAGAGCGTCTTAGATTTCATCACTGATCAAGAATATATATATACTTTATGGGGTCTCAAAGGGGTATTTCACTGCGTTACGCACGGAATGACAAAGTGAATATACCCTCCATATTCTTTTTTTTTTTTTTTTTTTTTTTTTTTTTAGGAGTAGGACCAGCACTCAGGGGATGTCCCCTATATATGCAATGCATTGCGCTGGAGGGTATAAAAATCACTTTAAATTTTTTAAAAGTTTTAAGAGAAAATCAGCACGATTAAAATGAAAAATTTTAGTAAAAATAAATAAACTTTATTGAGGCTGCTGTTGACTGAAGCATTTAAGGCGAGACTATGAAGCAGAAAGTTCCGAGATCGACTCCGCGCTCAGATATGCAGATCACAAAAATTCGAGCTAACATATTCATGACTAAGTTAGAAATAGAATCCGAGACTTTAGGTTTCGTAGTCTACGAAATTAACTACTGCAGCCAATACCACCCTCGTATTACGGCAAATGTCCCTAGTTTCAAAGTGGTAAAATTTGAGGTTAGGAAGTAAATTGTCTGCTAAATGATGAAATATCAAGAATTGAACTGTCATCCTTTGACATTTATTTATCAAAAAGTTGGGAAATTTTAACCATGGAACGCTGCTACACTTGTGAGCAAGAAATTGTACTCATGAAAATTTATTAATTGTAAAACTGAACAAAAACAACGTATTTTTTTTAACAAAATCATCTTTAGTGATGAGGCCCATTTTCAATCAGGCGGTTGTGTAAACAAATAAAATTGTCGCGTAAAGGGGCTCACAAGATCCCCAAAAAATCGCCGAAAAATCCAAAGAAAGTGATCGTATGGTGCGGTTTGTGATCAGGCCTCAGCATCAGCTAGTATTTATTTATTTTCTTCGAACATGAGAAGGAAACGCCGCACAGTGGGATTTTTTGTGCAATAAATAAATTTTTTGACACATAAAATTTAAAAATTTAATGATGCAGTTTTGTAGAAAATTGATTCAGTATGAAGAATCCATAAATTGTATCCCAAAAAAAAAACGTTTATCTGTCTTTGAAATAAGGAAGTAAAGTCACATGTAAATTTTGGTCCAATATATTGAAAACTGTTTACGCACTTCTATAGTATTTGTACGTAAGATGATTTTATTGCTCTGATTTAAATAGTGATTTCTTTTCAAATACAACCTTTTCTGCGTATTTAAAAAAATTATAAAGTTCGCTTATATGGTTTAAAAGATATGATAGAATAAAATTTGTTCCATAATGCGACGTGATTGCAAACTTCCTTGCAAGAAAAAAAGGGTTGAAATTTTTATAAAATAACTATTTATAAAATAATTACATAATTTTGGTAAATAAATAAAAAGTTGGGGGAAAAAATATAATATGGGTTAGATGGGCAGTGAGTGGTTTGCGTTAATTGAGGTAATAAAGGCTCTGTGCCAAATTTCAAAAACTTTGGGCCAAAAATAAATTCTTTGTTCTATGGGCGGTGGGAAGTGGGCGTGGCCAATTTTGATGAAACTTTATGTTATTCTCAATTGAGGTAATAAAAGGCTCTGTGCCAAATTTTAAAAACTTTGGGTCAAAAATAAATTTTTTGTTCTGTGGGCGGTGGGTAATGGGACTAAAGTTGACATCACTGATCTTTGGTTTCACAAAGATGGCGGCACAAGCCACACACCCGGCCGAAAAAGTCAGTTATTGCAATATTGCATGAGAAATTTTCCGGTCGCGTAATTTCTCGATTTGGCGATGACAATTGGCCGTCTCGTTCTTGTGCTTTAATGGCGCTAGATTATTTTCTCTGGGACCACAAAACACTGACACCCTGACAGATGAAATTCGGCGCTGAATTGAAGAGATAAGCGAAGAGAGTTGCAAACTGTGGTTCAAAATTTTTCGAAAAGAACTGACGTCTGCCCATGTGCTAGAGGCAACACCACACCATTTTATAGTAATACATCATATCAGTCCTGAAGCTAAAAACGATTGCTGTCAAATGGCATGGGGTAAAGTGTCTAGCCTTGTGACATCGGAGTTCCTAGTTTCCATATTTATAACACAATAAAATTACAATTTTTGTTTAATTCGTCTGCGAAAAATTATCTAACAACAGCAAATAGCGAGTTGGTGGGAAATATATTTTTCTGTTGACTATAAGACAGTGGATAAGGCAGCCCTACTCCACCTCTTATGACCGACCACCCAACATTTTTATATTTATTTAAGTTTTCAACTTCATGTGTTACAGATTAAATATTTTTTGAAAACTAATTGCTAAAATATCTCAAATAGATTTAGTAAATAAATTGCTTTTAACTTTATATTTTTATATAAATTTCATTTCTGTTGCCTTTGCATAATTCGTCCCCCAATTTCCTTATGGGAAAAATGTTGTAGAGGCCCTTCTTTTGTTTCCTTTATCCAAAAACTAAACAAAAAACAAACAACCACAAAAGTTAATTACAAAAGTTTACATAAAATCCATGCCAGATCTACATACAACTGGGCCTGAATAAACCCACTGGCTGGCATTCTCAAGTGGGATTGATGTTCCAACAGCAGTTCTCTATTGAAATGATTACCTTACACTCGTATGCAAATATGCTGTATTAATTTTAAACTGGAAAAACACTTAACTCCTTGTTAAAATATGTATACAAATGATAGAGCAATAAAACACCGCGCACCGTCCCTCTACCTTCCTGATAAAGCGTTAAACACCATCCACCTAAATGTCTAAATCCCTAGAGGAGAACTATGAAAAGTAGGAAAGCTGTTGTAACGAAAACTAATTTGGTAAAAAAAAGCAGGCAAAACAGCAACAAGAAAATACAACTTGTACTTGTTACCAGCTTTACAGTTTTCACGCATTTCACACACACACACACACACACACACACACACATGCTAGCATTTTGATTTCCTTTGCGCCATTATTGTGTCAGGCTTGAAAGTTTTCTTTTTTTTTATTTATTTATCCTCTTCTTTTTATTTCAACACAAAATCCTTGTAGTTGTACAAGCACAAGCATTAAATTGGCATCAATTTGTACCTGACGGTTATTGCCACATTCTGCCGGTTGTTCGGTGGGTGGTTGCTTGGTTGGTTGGTTGGCTGGTTGGTTGCATTTAGTTGAGTCGGTTGCTCGACAGCCGACTGTATATGCCCGCACAATCGCTCAAGCACGGTTATTTCTACATTTACTAGGTTGGCAATTAATTCGTCTTCTTTTACTTCGATACGATGCGATACGATACGATTCGATTCAAATCTAGACTAGTTTTGTGAAAAGTTTCAAGTTCTTTTTTTCTTTCTCGCAAGCCAACTTTGTGGATGTTGTTGTTGTTGTTAGTTTGCATGCTCTTCTTCTTTTGTTGTTGGTCACGGAGCCACTTGCCAATAAGTTTTAGCAGGAAAATAAGTAGAGGGGCATAACAAAGTTTAACCAAACATGGCAAATTTGGGCGATGTGTGTGTGTGAGTGTGTTGGTGTTGGTTAATTTGCCAGGAATTTGAATGAATTGAGTCAAGAGCTGCACTTGATATAGAAATACGCAATTTAAATTCACTTTTTAGTTTTATTAATTAAAACTTTATCGAAATACAGTATCTATTAAGCCATCTGCTTTTTACAATTTTTAATTTTTTTTTTTAACAAGAGGATATTGCAGACTTAACGTAGAGTAAAATTAAACTGTTTTAATAATCTGGCAACTTAAGTCAAGTAAATATATTATTAATGGTCTAAACACATTGCTATTAACTTATTTTTGCACACATTTTAAATTTTTTGCCGCCACGCCATTGTAAGTATTGAAATATGGCTAGTGTCACGCCCATTTTGTTAAGATATTACCGTTCATTTGCACAACTATTGGATTTTTATAAAACTTTGTACACATATTGACTAGCGCCCTTTAAAAGCAAAATATTGTACTAAAACCTATTGGGCGGAAGTATCTAATACGTGGACTATGAAGCCGAATATCTCGGTTTCGATTCCGCACTCTGTCATAAATTTAATACGGAATTTTTCTGAGTTGCACTAGTGCATGGTGGTGTGAGGTAGAGGTGGAAAACTATCGATGGCGCTATCGATGCTATCGATGGCACTATCGATGCTATCGATGGCACTATCGATGCTATCGATGGCACTACCGATGCTATCGATGGCACTATCGATGCTATCGATGGCACTATCGACGACGCTATCGATAGTTGTTTTTTTTACTAACATTTTTTTTTACGTTCCAATCGATTAGTATTGAAAAATAATCGATAGTTTTTAATCACTATAGATAGTAAATTTACTTAAAAATATTCAGCGGAAAATATAATTACATCATTCGATATCGATTACGATTTCAAGACAATTGATATACAAAATTTCCGTCGATATCAACTATTGTGATTTGCCCTCCGATTTCTTTCGTTAAAGATATATTTTATTACGCAGTTTAAGTGCAAATAAATGGAATCTATGAGTAGCAAAATACTTTGATAATAAAATTTGTTTGTTGTGTTTTCTTGAATTTCAAATCCTATGGTTTTGCCAGTGTAATTCTCAATTCATTTTTGGTAGTTTATGTATAAGCTGAGAGGTTTTGTTATTTTGGAATTAGGTTAAAGTCCAGTGATGATTTGGTGTAAGAACCAATGAAATGCAGGCATATAGACATACTTGACCACATAACAAACAACAAAGCACTAATTTAATTGAGACAATATGCCGAATAAACGATTGTAAAAACGTTTTATGAAATATATTGCAATACGGCGAAATATATATATATATATATATAAACATTTTTTATCTAAATATTGAAAAAATGTAAAACATATTTTTATAAAATTTAAGTAGAAACACTAATTGACCCTAATTTTATGTTAACAAAGTATGCAGACCTTTTCTATTAATTAAAAAAAAACAGGTTAAAATACATTGGAAAAGTATTGAATATTTTAGAATATTTCAAGACGTTTATGAGAACTATAGATTCACATATATTAAAAGCACGTAGATATCGGAAGTTGCATTTTATATGAATTGTATGAACAAGGACATTGCACTCTTTATATTGTCATTGTTGTTGTTATTGCTATTTTTTCATAGAAAACATAATTTCCACACATTGTTTTTAAATGAAAATTTTTATAAAAGAAACATGGAATATTTATTATTATTATTCTGTTTTTTTATAATATATGAACAAGAAAATAAGCAATTAGCAGTTGCATTAAAAACATTGCAGACCATAAATATTATTTCGTACAAACAATTTCTTGTTAATAGTTTTTTCGGTGGAAAAAAAAATAAACCTAAAAAAAGCTGCTAAATTATTTATATCAAATTTTATTTCATAATTTATAAATTTACAATTACTACTCTCTGCTTAAAGCTTGGAAAGCTGTCACATAATATGCAAGAGTCTCAACATTTTGCTCTATTATTATTTTAATTTCTAATATTAAAATTAAATTGGAAGTCATCATGTTCTGTTTAGGTCCCCATGAGCAGTTCTATAATTTTGAAAATTACTATATGAGTTGTGAATGTTTGCTGGGTTAGCCAACAGTATTTATAACTTTATAAAAAGCCATATGTTAACTTATTCTCTATCATTTTGATAAAAACTTTGCCAGTAATATGAATATAATGGTTACAACCATAGAACTCTAGTGTATATTAGGGTGCCACTAATTAGAGAATAGTTTTAAATTCTCGATGAACGTCTCGTATATACGATAACTGCCATTATGGACTTACCCTACCACGATCCCAACAATGTGTGAAGTTAAGAGTACAGTCCCAACGCCGGTAGCACTCGGAAGCCACACTAATTTGACTGACAAGGAACATTTCTCAACTTTTCGTACATGGAAAGCATAAACCAAAAAAAAAAAAAAAATATATATATATATATATATATATATATATATATATATGTATAAATAAAATAAAAATGATCTACAGTGTAAAGAATCTATAGAGGCCTAACAGATTAAGTCCTTATGTTGAAAGTAGCAGTTGGTTCAGTCGAGAACTGCCCTGAGGTGCCTTATCCCTCACGGAACTGCCGTTCTTACACAATCATTGTTACCTAATCTATTGCAAAATCTTCTATCCACTCTTTCTTTTGCAATTTTTTTATTTATTTTCTTCCTACAAAAACAGCTAAAACAAAGGCATCATTGTCTTTAGATAAAAATGGGGCAGACTCTTTTCTCCCTTTCGCACCAGCAAACTGGGGCCAAATTAGCGCATTCGATTCGAAACGAAATTTCAATATAATTTATATACAAATTTTGATCGATATCGAATGCCGAAATTTGGCCCCTGGTTTTCTAATCTATAAGAAAATTAGTTACCTTATGCAGCTATAAAAGCAGCCTGGACTAAAATAGAACGCACACAATGTTAATATATAGTTATATATTTAAAGTGCAACATTTTCAAATATGATGCACATTTTTTTTAGAAAGGAACACAAATATGTTGCGGAAATAAAACACAAAAATTTTACACCTAAGTCTCTGAAAAGAAAACAAAAAATTGCCTTATATATGGTGTCGTTTTTAGATGCATGAGATGTATAAATATCGATAAAAATTATTTGACAGCTGAGCACGTCAAACTGTCTTGACATTTCTCTGCTGTAAAGTTTGGCAAGTCATCAGTTTCACACCAAAACAACGCTTGCTTTGAAAAAATCTTTTTGCAAAGTTCTGTCAGCACTTGGTGCATTTTACTGACAATATAATCGGCCTAGTGAACAATCAATTCTTGTAGTTATTGATCGTTTTCGCACTAATTTTACTTCTCTTATTTCAAAACCGAATAAAAGACATGTGCGGTTTTAATGCTAGCGGCCCCACCTGCCTTTATTTCTTTCGGAATGGTCGAGGAGCTGCAGTTACGGTGTATAGTGAGCCTTAACGGGCTTTGCTGACTGCATTTTTCTTTCCAAAAATTAATGGGTTAAATATCAAGGACATTTGGGTTTAAAACCGAACGGCTTTGGTTGCCATTCAACGCACTTAACACTCGATTTATTGCAAAATCAATTTGGTGAACACTTTATTATTTCTAGAGGTAGTCTTGATTTGTAGCCTCCACGTCCGTGCACTTGAATGCATCAGGTTTATTGCATATTTTACAATATTAACGCATTTTAGCCAATATTCAAACCAATATTGACGCCATACTGCCAGACATATTAGAAAAAGTAGTCAACAATTGGAGCGGTTGCATGCGAAGCCGGAAATCAGTCGGCCAAAAATAAATGCTACGAAATATCAAGTGTGTGGTTTGAAGTTAAATTTCGAATTTTATAATCCTAGACACGAACCAAGTACGTTAACAGAGCTCTGTTAGCATGTTAACATATAGCTGTTAAGCATGAAAAATCCTAGTGTTTGTATTCCGAATGGAATAATGACCACAGTTCTAGACCAACTTTGAAAACAATTAACGGAACATATAACCAGATCCATAGATTTCATAATCATCCCTATCATGAAAAATTTTTCCTTCGAAAATATTCCCTTTTCCCTCAAAATTGCAATCATGAAAAAATTTCCCGTGAATGATTTCATGCAAAAATTAAATTCCCCTTATCGTGAATGATTTTTTTCCCGCGAGTTTTTTTTTTACTTTTCCCTGTAATTTATTCATTTAGTTTTTGGTGGGGAATAGAGTAGGAAATGTAAGTATTTTCTATTATAATTCGAATATTAAAGTTTATAAGTTTTATTTTAGGGACAAGATCCGTTAATAAGACACGAACTGATATTTTTGCAAGATATCAATTACCTGCGTCTTTTGTAAAACTTATTGCTCCAATTCTAAAGATTAAAGGCCTAATTCATAAAAAATATTTCATGCTTATAACCGTCTTATTTGACAATTATCCCATAGAAATATGTCAAATAACGATGTTATAAGCATGAAATATTTTTTATGAATTAGGCCTTAAGAATATTTTCAATTTGTTTTGTTCGGTTTCAAAAATGTATACAAATTATTTTACTAATAACAATTTACCTATAGCATTTCTTAATTTTCTTTAAATTATTGCATAAACGTAAATTTTTCAACACAAATTTCTTTGATTTTTCATGTTGTTTTCAACTTCTACTCTTTTTTCACATTCACTGAGAACTGATAGCGGGAATAATATCTCACGGGAGATTCACGATACCATTTTCCCTTCGAGTGGGATAAAAATTTCACGTAAACAAAAATTCCACTTGTTATTCAGGATAGGGGTGAACGCTTTGGTATGGTTATGCCGATTAGCTTTATTTTTTCTTTGAATACAAAAATGTTTAAACTCTAGAGAGGGAAAAAGGGAATATATGGGCGACTAAGGTTTATTTTATTTGGTAGCTCTTATGGTCCTCTATTACGTCCAACACCCATAACTCTTAACAGTTGGATTTTTAACAGAGAAATTAGAATTTTAATGAAATTTCATAGTTGGAATTTCTGTAAAGAGTTTTAATTAAAGAAAATTATATTTCAATAATATCTTGCCTTATCATTTTGAGTTCGCATGCATCTAAGAAAAACACCCGATATGTCAAAGCAAAGGTTTCTGTTATATATTTAGAGTTTTTTTCTAATGAAAACTTTTCATTGAAAAAAAAACACTTTTGAATTGCATATAAAAATTATACAACTTTAGAAACTATAAGTTTTTAATCAAGGGAAAACATAACTCACTCAGCTGGTATCGGAAAATATCCCACTGGTCTTTGTAAAAAGCTCTAAGCAACTCCCAAAGCTTATATTTTGGAATTATATTTAACTGTCTTTGAAGTCGATTATGCCTCAAATATTTATAAAATTCTAAGGGCCAAAATTCACAGCAAAATGGTAACCGGCTAATCCACAACCTTTTTATACTTCTATTAAAAGAAGATGAGTAGAACTTGCCAACTTTTTTTCCTTATATTAAAAGGGTCAGCCCTAATACACAGATTGCCTGTCGTTACCGCTTAATGTAGAATAGAAAGATGTCTCACATGTGTGGATTGTCATCATTAAAACACCCTCATTCCTGCGTCTTCTACCAGCCAGCGCAGCCAGCAACCTATTGTATGCTTATCTGTAACCAAGTTTGTCTAAATGAAGCTCAGCGTCTTATTTGTCTTTAACAGAAATTTAACTTTATAAAATAGTTTTATTATTCCTTTTTTTTTTTTTTTTGCTCATAAACTGAAACAGCTTTCGAAGACTGCCAAGACATGGAAGCTGCAGTCATATGCAGTTAATAAAGTGCATTTATCATGTATATTGGTCTTCGGAGAGTCGTATTATTAAATGAATTAGTTTTTATTGTCTGTTAAAAGTTCTTTATGAAGTCTTAGTTTAGTCTTGATGGGTACGAGGGGCAGAGAAACAGGAACAGCAGGAAGTCGAGTGTAATAAAAGTTAATATTAAATTTTTATAAGCAAGTGATATTGCAGATTATTTGTTAAAAAAAGAAGGCTTTTGTTCTAAACATTTTTCAGCACTTTTTCTTGCTGTTTGTAGTCGAAGTTTTTTTTTTTAGTTTTAATTATTATTACTATTTTTTTTTTTCTTTGTATTTCGCCCAACTTTTTATTAGAGAATAGAAAAATCAAACGAAAAGTTGTAACGTGCCGTTACAAATACCCTCACCCAATACGACAATGAAACACATTAATTAATAATACTGCACGCACAAGAACAAATACACTTACCTAATAACACAACCAGCACAAAACAAGTAACACAAGAAACACATGCACGCACATACATACATTACAACAAACAAGCAAATGTAAGTAAACAAAACATAACTGCTAATAATTCTCATTGCCTTCATATGATACCAACGATAAGTAGACAAGGTTTGCACACAATCGGGGAGCAATTAACGATATCGTACGAACGATAATTACAAAAAGAATATTCTTGAATTGTCGTCCGAGAGCTTTACTCATTCTTGTTCAAGTACTAATATAAAACCAAATTAATTCGTAGTTTTGCCGATTACAAGCCTCCGAATACTCTTGTAATCGTACTAATCCGTAGCCGAGCTCACGCCCCCAAACAGTCTTGAGTTCTTGCCTTCACTAATTAATAACCCGAACGATTACCGACACCGTCCGAGCCGAAGACGAATATTATCGGAATAAGCACCAGAGCCCAATAGACCGTAGCCGATCCATATCGAATACTACTAAGTTCGTGCCTTTGCCAATTACTAAACCGAACAATTGCCGATACCGAGCCCGAACCGAGGACGAATATTATACTAATAAGCACCAGAGCGGTGTCGCGAAGACACCACCGCAGCACCGATAATTTCAATCTAACCCAATAGCTTTAAGATTATCTAAGTAGTTAAGTTTCGTTTCAATAAACATTTTGTTCCCGAATATTCACCTAAAATATTCGTGTTTTTATTTTCAAAGGAAGTAGACCTTTGATACGAACCTGGAGCGACTGAGTCATACCTCAGCTGGAAAAATAAACTACGTTACAAAGTTACTAGAACTAATAATTTGAACTATTTTCTTTAGTGAAATTAAAAAAATATGATAAAAATAAAATGAATACCACCGATAAATATTTTAATATATTTCTAATCAAATAATCCACATGTAATTCAAATCATTGTACAATTTCTCAGTGTATTCACAACTAACAGGGGGAATTCATTCACAATAATTACAATCTTCAAAATGAAAAATGTGGCAACGTTTACTTTCATATAAAATTTAATCTTCTGCGCTACTTAAAACATTATCTGACTTCTTTCATTTACAGTAGGGTGTTTTTAGCGGCATGAAAACTTAAAAAGATAATGCAATACAGAATATTGTAGGAATGAAATATTTTTTATATTAAATTCAATTAGGTTAATAGGCTAATTTTTCGAAAATTTGTTTTAAATTCAGAAAGCCATGATAAATATTACAATGCACAAGGGAAAATTTGTAGGTGCTGTTGGCTGAAGTAGTAGAACACGGGACTATGAAGCGGAGGGTCCTGAGTTCAACCCCACGCTGAGTCATGGAATATTGTGTTGAATTCTTCTGATCAGCATTAGGGCATGGTTGTGTTAGTCGTTGCCACCTGTTTTCACTAATGAGGGAATAGCACTGTCATGTACTAAAAATGGGAGTAACAGCAGCAAAAAATTAGCCGGCGAAGTAAAAAGGTTGAAATAGCTACAAAAAATTTTCTATCTCCTCATTTTCTTCATCTGTCCCCTCAGTACTCCCAAATCCGCTCCTACCTAGTTCCAGCGCAATGTACTGCATATGTAGGGGTAATAAAATATATAACAGATTTAATTCTTTGTTTTATCCGAACCAGCGACAACTCCTACATAAGCAGTGCATTGCGCAATAACTACAAAGGAGAGGATAGCATTGGGAGGGCAGATGAAGGAAGATGAATATTTGAACATTTTTAGTAGCTATTTCAAACTTTTACTTCTCCGGATAATTTTTTGGTACAGGTTGGGCAATTTTTTTATATCACTAGGTCCAAAGGCTGTGTAAATTCATTTTCATATATAAAAAAAAATAAATGCCTTGAAAACTATCAACCAGATTATTATATAAAAACCAAATACACATGAGTACAGACGATGCAAGTGTGGCGGCTTTCGAAAACAGCTATTCTGCTCTGCTGTGTAAGTTGAATAATTAAAACAGATACGGACTTTCCTCTATTACCTACAATATTTATAAAGTTTTTCTAAATTTAAACCAAATTTTCGAACAATTATCCTGTCAATCTTCATTGAATTTTTCTTTAGTTGCCATACGATAATTGAGTTGACCAAATTTTGTATATGTGAACAAGAAGATAATTATGCCAATAAAGTGAATATTGAGTCAATTAAAAATGCTCTATTGAACATCGTATAAAATTTTTATGAATAAAAACTGTTCTGCAAATGATATATTTTTATGTCAAAGAAAGTCTCACGCATTAAACTTGGAGCCATAAAATAAAAAAAAAAATTTTGGACCCCGCCCTCTTTAGTGGGCGTTATTATGTGCAAAAATAGTGTAAAAATTTAACTAATTGTTTTTCTTAAGCCTACATTCCTTAAAAATAAAAATTTTAAGCTTTAATTATGAAGCTGAGACGTAACCTAGTACTCCTCTGTCCTACCCCCTCCTGCACCTTTGCCTGCTAAATGACCTTATCAAAAAAAATAATAATAATAAAATTAAAATAAATTTTACATTTAATTTTCCCAAATATTTGTTTTTAAGGTTTTAATGCAAAAGTGAAATGTCGCTTCCACGGCCCACAGTGGGACATTTTGTGCAATAAGTAATTTTTTCGACACATAAAATTTAAAAATGTAATGATGCAGTTTTGTAGAAAATTGAATCAGTATCTCAAAAAAAACGTTTATTTGTCTTTGAAATAATGAAGTAAAGTCACATGTAAATTATTAACCGGAAGGATTGTACTTTCAAATAAAAAAAGAAATTTGAGAAAATATTCAGTACTTTTTTTGAAAGCATTTTCAAAAAAAAATAAATTATTTGGCGGGTCTTGTATTTTTGTGCGTTCTTGGGTAGCTTAGGCATTCATATTCATAGATGCCAACTTTTCACCAAAGAGAAAACACAGAAGTGAAACTATTTAACAGCTTTAACATAATTTTTTTATTTAATTTAATTCTTTTTTTTTTTTTAATTTTGGAAAATATAAATTTTGAATTGTGTTTTTTTTTCTTACAACTTTACAAAATATTAACAAAACTCTTAGGCAAATTAAAACGGTAGCTTTAAAATATTCGGACAGTGTATGATTTAAAATTGTTTTTTTTATTCATGGTAATAGAGGCGATTATACGCCCTCTATTGCTCAACATTGAAAGTAATTGTTTGCCATATTGAAAGTGTTTCTTGGTAATCACCATACTTTAAGAGCCAGACTGAATACAGAATTTATTGGCAGTGACGTACGTGCAGGTTCGTAAATGCATCACTCACTGCTGGGCATCATATGAGAAACATTTGCTTTGCACAATCTTTCAAAGTGTTCTGGTGCTACTTTCTAATCCGAATGTGTCCCTTTTTTAAGAGACATTTATTCAGCAAAGTGTGCTAAGCATTTAAATATACATTTGCAGCGTCGAGATTCAATTATGAACGGGGCCGCTTCAGTAACAGTCTATCAGAATTAAATTTGCAGCGAAAATATATAAATTTTTGAAAAACAAAAAATCGACTTCACAGAAGGGAGTAAAAACCAATAAAAAAAAACTTAACATGGACTCTGACCAAATGCATTTGCTAGCAACTAAAAGTGTTCCAATTCCGTATAAAACTGGCGGAGTTAAGAAGTAACGAAAAAAATATTATACAAACGCATTGATAGAGTGCTTTTACATCTACAGTCGGCTAAAAAGAATTGTAGTTTTCATTTAAAAATATTAAAATGCCAGTAACTCATTGATGAGTGCTTGAACTACCAAAAAGTCTGGATTTTTTTTGCCTCAAATTATAGAACTTCTTTCACTTTTTGCTGCATCTGGTTACAACATATTTCAATATATTTCACAAGAGATAAAGTTTTTCCTTTTATGCTCATTCTACATATGAATTGTTTTTCTTTTCTTTTAGCACAGAAATGCCTTTTTCTTGCTGCTGCAACATTTCAAAGTTTTATTAATTTTTTTTCTTTCTTTTTTTTTGCATACAGAAATGACGAAAAGAATTATTTCTTGAATTGAAAGTTTGTAGTGCATGTTAAGCTGCCTTATCTTTTTTAGTTTCCTTTTATATTCTATTCTGGTTTTTTTTTGTTATTTGCAACTAGAAAAGGATTAAAAGAAAGAACGATTTCTTTTGAATATGCAACTAATTTTTTTTTATTATTTTATATGCAACTTGACAGTTGTAACAATGTTTCCTATTTATTGCAATTTTTCTTACAATTCCCTTTTCATTGACAAATAAAATAGTTTGTCTCAATTTGAAAAAACAAAAGAATTCTTTCCTATTATTTTTTTTTTTTACTTTTGCTGCTGAAGTTTTGCTGTAGTTTAATATTTGTTTTTATGAAACAAGAGTATTTACATATGATGTCAAGTTTGACAATAAAAAATAAGTTTTTATTGTTAAAATAATATGTGACCCGTAACGGTAAGACAGCTGCTAGTATTCGGTTTTCCAGCTGCTAAAAATTGTAGAAGAAGAAATATATCAGCCAGGATAAGCAGTTCTCTATACAATTCTGTGGTTGCAAGTGATTCACTGCTGCGGTTATCGGCTGTTATGTGCAACTTGAAAATATGTTTGTGTTGTAGCACTAGTGTCTTCAATTTAGTCCCAAACAATTTTAAATTTTAATTTATCGATACGAACATCTAGAGTTTAGACTAGACAGTATAATAGACTATATTCCAGGTGGACTATATGCGATGTTATAGGTTAAAGGTACGTTCACACTTATCAAATATTTGTCCCGAAAAGCGTAACCACTAAATACTAATGGAAAATATTTTTGTTCAGATACGTGTTTAGTTATTAAAACAGTTTCATTCAAAACTAGTAGACAGTACCAGGAATCCAATATCATTGGAAGCTATTTAACTCAATAAATACTTTTTTGAATTGAGAAGTTTTTTATTAGTGTTTAGTGGTTACGCATTTTTGGGCAAATATTTAATAAGTGTGAACGTACCTTAAGATTCCGCAGGGAGGGCAATAAATAATTGGGATATAATGAAGTCTACACCATGACTCGGGGCTCTGCAGAACCTTACCCTAGGATATACACTACACTATTATCGCAGCTACAGACTTTACTGGCTGTCACTAAAGTCCTTTTTATTGCCAGAGAATAATCTATGGCACCGCACAGTGGGGCAGTTTAAAATATAATAATAATTCTGTAATTTAGAAATACGACGTAGTCAACCCGACTGCAATATTGTTGCAGAAAATATTTTCGCATTAAACAAATAATGATAACAATTAACGTCCTTTAAAAAAAAAAAACTTTTTAGGGCCTCAATAAATTTAAATTGAATTAAGTGTTGTTGTTGTTTTTTTTTTTTTTTTTTTTTTTTTAGGTCAGCAATTTCTGACCTTTGGCAGTTGATAATAGTCATTTTGGTGAAACTACATCTGTCAAATTAGCTGTTCTTTATTCACTCTCAAATCTATACGGACGGATATAGCATTCCACAACACATTTAAATAACAAAATTGGCTGTTCTGTTCAGCAACCGTTCGTCGACGAAAAGAGAGATCTGGGAAAACATCGCCACTTTCCGTCAGAGGGCGCAGAAGAATTCGAGACAGTCGACACAAGAACTCGCCGACTACAACTTGTCGCATTGCGTGTCATGACTTGACAAAATTCAAACTGAACCCAGAACTGAATTAAATGAGCCTAGACAAGGAGCATGTGTATTAGCTGAATGGGTGCTGGCAACTGACGTAAATTTCAAAATGAAAAATAACAATAATAATAAAAAAAAAAGAAAATAATAATATTAAAAAATAATAAAAAAAAGAAAATAATACTATTAAAATATATTAAAATAAAAAAATATATATATAAAAAAAATATTAATAAAATGAAAAAAATAAACAAAACAAAAAAAAAAACAAAAAATTTCGAGTGAGTGATGACGAAACTAAATTGTCGAATTTAAAACGATACCAGCCACTTGAGATCCAAGAGTGTTACAAAGTCACTGCTTGGTGTAGATTTTGGACTGGCGACCTTATCGGCCCCTATGTTTGAGGACGACTTTAGCCCCAACCCGTGTGAAGATAAATCTCGAAATTTATAACCCTAGACACAAACCATACCCGGCATAGCTATGCCAAAGTATTAAGATATTATTAAAGCTTTGAATATAGTAGGTTACTCCAAAAATGTGGCCATTTGGCATACAGACACTAGGATTTTTCATACTTAACAGCGATATGTTAACATGCTAACAGAGCTCTGTTAACGTACTTGGTTTGTGTCTAGGATTATAAAATTCAAAATTTAACTTCACACACACTTGATATTTCGTGGCATTTATTTTTGGCAGGCTGATTTCCGACGGCCCATTCAATCGCTCCAATTGTTGACTACTTTTTCTAATATGTCTGGCAGTATAACGTCAATATTGGTTTGAATATTGGCTAAAATGCGTTAATATTATAAAATATGCAATAAACCTGATGCATTCAAGTGCACGGACGTGGAGGCTACAAATCAAGACTACCTCTAGAAATAATAAAGTGGTCACCAAATTGATTTTGCAATAAATCGAGTGTTAAGTGCGTTGAATGGCAACCAAAGCCGTTCTGTTTTAAACCCAAATGTCCTTGATATTAATTTTTGGAAAGAAAAATGCAGTCAGCATAGCCCGTTAAGGCTTACTATACACCGTTACTGCAGCTCCTCGACCATTCCGAAAGAAATAAAGGCAGGTGGGGCCGCTAGCATTAAAACCGCACATGTGTTTTATTCGGTTTTGACATAAGAGAAGTAAAATTAGTGCGAAAACGATCAATAACTACAAGAATTGATTGATTACTAGGCCGATTATATTGTCAGTAAAATGCAGCAAGTGCTGATAGAACTTTGCAAAAAGATTTTTTCAAAGCACTGATGACTTGCCAAACTTTACAGCAGAGAAATGTCAAGACAGTTTGACATACTCAGCTGTCAAATAATTTTTATCGATATTTGTACATCTCATGCGGGCAATTTTTTGTTTTCTTTTGAGAGACTTAGGTGTAAAATTTTTGTGTTTTATTTCCGCAACATATTTGTGTTCCTTTCTAAAAAATATGTGCATCACATTTGAAATCGTTGCACTTTAAATATATAACTATATATTAACATTGTGTGCGTTCTATTTTAGTCCAGGCTACAAATCAACACTACCTCTAGAAATAATAAAGTGGTCACCAAATTGATTTTGCAATAAATCGAGTGTTAAGTACGTTGAATGGCAATTTATCTTTACACGGGTCTTGCCACACGCAAGAACGTTTTGTTAACCTGGTCATCTTCCGTGAAGTTGATTCAGACTGCCCCCCAGAAATCGTACCAATTGACCCCGTTAGACTTTTTCTAATTGGATTTTCTTAAGTCCCAACCCCATGTAAAGAAAATTTAGCTCATGCCATCTGTAAAATTCAGCCTGATTTATGCAACAGAGCCACGGAAAATTGGACATTTGGGATACGTTCAACCCAAAGAAGCCATGGCTCACATTTGAACGCCGTTATAATCCATACATGATAAGATCATCAATAGGTCTTTCAAACAAATAAAGAATGTCGAAGCTACCTCACACATACATACTTTTTTTAATTCAAATTTAAACTCAAAAACCGCTTGATGAAAAATCATTTACTTATTTGAAACTCAATACACTCCATTTTCGCACTTTCATTTCAATTTCATTCATTTGCTAAAACTTAAAGTACAACTTTAACGACGAGCATCCTTCCGAATTTTGCATTTAACAGCAATTGTCATTTAGTCTAGAAGGCAAGGTTGCAAAGGCACCCTCGAAAACATCGCATCAAAAACCTAAGCAAGCAGAAAATAAATTTCGCAGAAACCTTGAATTAAAATACTTCAAATTATTTTCTGTTGATTGTATCTCAATTTATTTGGTTTTTGTTGACTTTCCAAGCAAGTTCATTTAAAATACAAGTTTCACACACACAAAAAAAATAAAAAATAAATTGTAAATAAATTTCTTTCCTGGTTGTTTATCATCAACATAAAAAATGTATCTATTTTTAATTAAATTTTAACTACGTTTTCAACACTTCAAAGGATACTCTTTTGCTATAAAGACTATGAGTTGTGCAAACCGTCAGTGCTACGACGATACGTCTTTGATATTGTAACAAATAAAGCAATTTTTTTTTATTCCACCAAAAGGCATTTGCATTTTCCTTCTTTTTTTTTTTGCAGCACTAAAGCTGATGAGGAGAAGGGTACTGAAAATGTGTACATATAAAAAAAAACAAAAACAAATGCCAAAAGAGTCCCAAATGTTGTTAAGAAAATTTTCGCATAAATTTACATGTTGTATAAATATTAGATGATGTTAGTTAGTGACGACGATGGCATTGACGATGATAATGATGATATTCTGCTGTTGTTGGTACTGCTGCTGTGTTGATGACGATTCCCATCGTGTGAGATGACAAAAATGAAAAATGACAAAAACGAATTAATGCAACGGAGCGTAGAAATTTAATGCTTTTTATATGAATTTAACACCCGGCAATTCACACAAGAAAACTCGCACGCAAATTTTTGCCGTTAACACTCGCACTCGGGCATATTTTGATATAAAAATTCATACGAAGCGTGAGTAAAATGTCACTATAAATATGAAATAACAAGCAACATTGTTACGCTGAAAACAGAATTGAAATACAAATTTTGTGATTGCTGCTCTGCGGAAGCAGCTGCGTTAATTTACAGATCTGCTAGGAGTCTGACACTTAATCGTGACTATAGTTTAGTAAATTTTCCCGATTATAGTTATGCCGGCAGGTAGGACTGCAGCCTGGAATATTGTTTTGAAGACTTAGGCCAGCTTTATGGTATAAAGTGCAATATATTGTCACAATTTTGCACGGTTTTTAGAAAAGAACACAAAATATATTTAGAGGGCATGAGTGCGATGAAACTGTGGCATATTTCTTTTTTAGAATAGAATAGAGTCCTAAAAATGTTTAGAGAGCAGAATACGTCTTGGGCTTAGAGCATAAACCTACTAAGTCCACTTTCGAAAAAAAATGTTTAGAGTTTATATGTAACTGCGTATTTTTTTAGAATAGAATAGAATAGAATAGAGTCCTAAAAATGTTTAGAGAGCAGAATACGTCTTCGGCTTAGAGCATAAACCTGCTAAGTCCACTTTAAAAAAAAATTTTAGAGTTTATATGTAAGTGCGTATTTTTTTAGAATAGAATGGAATAGAGTCCTAAAAATGTTTAGAGCGCAGAATATGTCATCGGCTTAGAGCATAAACCTGCTAAGTCCACTTTAAAAAAAAGTTTAGTTTATATGTAAGTGCGTATTTTTTTAGAATAGAATAGAGTCCTAAAAATGTTTAGAGAGCCGAATACGTCTTCGGCTTAGAGCATAAACCTGCTAAGTCCACTTTCCAAAAAAAAAAAATGTTTACAGTTTATAAGTGCGTATTTTTTTAGTTCACTTTTCAAAAAAAATTTTTAGAGGATATAAGTGCGTATTTTTTAGAATGGAATAGAATGCTAAAGATGTTTAGAGAGCAGAATATACTTTTCATGTGTATCACACTTTAAAGAGAAAGGCACTGTTTAAATATTTACTTTATTTAATATGAGTGTCCACAATTCGAAATAAAATAATGGGTTGGGATAATTTCTTAAGCCGGTTATAGAAAATGTTATATTTTTCTTCTTTCCAGTAAAATTTTATTGAATTAAGTTATCAGGTTAGCACTCTTAGGCCACGATATGTAAAACTTCTTGTCACAAAAAAAAGACGTTGAATTGTACACCTAGTTTCGAAATTAATATGGCGTTTTTAAAAATTATGAATATTCCCATTTATTCTGCAGCTGGTTGCCAACATCCCCTTAAGACAATATGAAATGTGGGACACTTCCCAAATCCTTATGGGTAACAATTACCTACTGGCGGACTACACTCTACGGCCTCTGACACAGCAACAGGCTTAAGGAAAAAATACACAGAAGTGTTCTATTTTTTATATTGTCTTGTCGAGGCGTTCAAAAATAGTTACAGAATAAGGAGTATTATTTTTATGCAAAGAAAACACAAATTTTCGAATTATGAATCATATGTAACAGTTTCTTTGTTAGCCTTCACCTCTGTAAATGAAAACTGTCCGCCCCAAAATCACTAAATTTTTAAATTGAATATTTAAGTGCCTGTGCTTTGTATTCATATTTTTAGATTTTTTTTTTCATTCAAAGGTTATAGGGGTTAAGCGGGGCTTTTCAAAATAATGCTGGGAACACAACAGCAACGGCGAATGGTTAATTTTTTGTGGAAAATATGCATCGTAAAAAATAAAACACAAATGAAAATGCACACAATTATTGCGTTGATAAAATTCCTCATACGCACGGACTATGCAATAGATTTCTTGCCGGCGTATAAAACATTGCAGTGTGACCACTTTCCAGTTCACTTCTTAAATGCTTTAGTATACGAAGTTATTTATTATTTTGTCTTATTAATTGAATTTAAAATAAATTCGAAATTTGTTGTTAAATGTGTTTAAGTAAATTGTTAATTATTTAAAATGGCAGTAGAAAAAGCCAAGAGAAAACGGAATATTTGTGATAATAAGTCAGGTTTGGGGAATTTGGTGCTTACAAATAGCGAGATAATTTCAAAAATGAATATAAGAAGATCTCATATTCTGTTTCCTTAAAAGCATTCTCTAAATACTTCACATTCCTAATGACTAGTACCAGTGTCAGAAATAGAAAAAGTTGAATAAAGAACGCTCATGAGATGGCGTCGCGACCTCGAAATATTCCACTCTTAATAAAATAACTTGAATTTAATAAAAATTCTAAAAAAAATATATTAGCAGGTTGGAGATTTGAACTTAAGTCTGATTAAAAAATTTATATCTTAATAATTATTTAAATTTTTCTGGTTTCTTGACCTCTTTTTAATTATTATTGTATTCTGATATTTTTAAGCTTAAGGTCTCTTTATTTTAGTTTAATTTTTAATTTCAATATTTCGTCACTCCTTTGTGTGACTTCTTCAGGAAATTAATTATTTTATTTGATATGAAAAAATAATTAATTTCCTGAAGAAGTCACACAAAGGAGTGACGAAATATTGAAATTAAAAATTAAACTAAAATAAAGAGACCTTAAGCTTAAAAATATCAGTTGACAAATAATTTTGTTTCACAAACGACATATTTTTTCATATCAAATAAAATAATAAATTTCCTGAAGAAGTCACACAAAAGAGTGACGAAATATTGAAATTAAAAATTAAACTAAAATAAGGAGACCTTAAGCTTAAAAATATCAGAATACAATATTAATAATTATTTAAATATTTTTTATTTATTCTATTTTTTTAATGTTTTTTTTAAATTATTTTTAATTGTTAATTTATTTTTAATTTGAGTTTTAATTTTATTTGTTTATTTTTAATTTATTTCTGATTTTAAATTTATTTCTAACCAGCTTTTACCCGCAACTTTGTCCGCGAAGTATATATTAAATTTCAGATAATATGTTATAATATGTTATATCAACGATGTGATGTATATTTTATTTTTACGGGATCAAAATTCAAAACGTTCTTAGTTATCAGTATAACAATTGCATATGTCTATACAAATATTCGATCTCCCTTGACCACACAATACGACCATTTCCAAAAACAAACACCACCTACGTTATTCCCTGGAACTTAAACTATCCCTATGCCAAATTTTATCTAAATCGGTTCAGCGGTTTGGGCATGAAAAGGTAACACACAAACAGAGAGACAGACTTGCTGTTATATTTATTATATTAGTAAGAAAAAAAGTGCAAGTCTTTATAAAAAAAAGTGCAAGTCATCATAAAAAGTGCAAGTGATCATAAAAAAATACAAGTCGTCATAAAAACTGCAAATCATCATAAAAAGTGTAAGTCATTATAAAAAGTGCAAGTCATCATAAAAATATACAAGTCATCATAAAAACTGCAAGTCATCAAAAAAAGTGCAACTCATTATAAAAATTGCATCATAAAAAAATTCAAGTCATCATAAAAATTACAAGTCATCATAAAAAGTGCAAGTCACTATAAAAAGTGCAAGTCATTATAAAAATTGCATCATAAAAAAATTCATGTCATCATAAAAACTGCAAGTCATCATAAAAAGTGCAAGTCATTATAAAAAGTGCAAGCCACTATGAAAAATTCAAGTCATCATAAAAACTGCAAGTCATCATAAAGAGTGCAAATCATTATAAAAAGTGCAAGTCATCACAAAAAAATTCAAGTTATCATAAAAACTGCAAGTCATCATAAAAAGTGCAAGTCATTATAAAAAGTGCAAGCCATCTTAAAAGATGCAAGTCATCATAAAAACTGTAAGTCATCATAAAAACTGTAAGTCATCATAAAAAATTCAAGTCATTATAAAAAGTGCAAGCCATCTTAAAAGATGCAAGTCATCATAAAAACTGTAAGTCATCATAAAAAATTCAAGTCATTATAAAAAGTGCAAGTCATCATAAAAAATGCAAGTCATCATAAAAAGTGCAAGCCACTATTAACAGTGAAAGTCATCATAAAAAGTGCAAGTCATTATAAAAAGTGCAAATCATCATAAAAAGTGCAACTCATTATAAAAGGCAGATGTTTATGCGCTCATACCATTATATAATATTATTGGCAATTTTTTAGCCCTATTTAGAAAAGAGTGTGTCATACTGTTGTTCGTTTTGTTGCCCCGATTCGGAGTAATCCGGCAAAGTTTCGTACAGTTTAATGCACTTGACAAGAAATTGTTTTTCTTCCAACTCATATTTTTATACCATATTCTGAGCCGATAATATTAATTTGATTTATTAAATTGTGTTTGCATAAAAAAATTCTTTACTGAATATCGTTTCTAAAGCTTTGGCTGCCCTAAGGTTTTGAGATAACACAATATGGATCAAAGTTGTTTTGATTTTTCTCAATAAAATGTGTCGATTTCGAATATGACATACACATTGGCGATATTATTGTACAATACGAAAAATTGCTAGTGTCGGTCCACTTAAGCCAACTAATAATTGTTGATAAGTAAAAATATACATGGGCACTGATGATGAAAATAACTCTGCCGAGCAAGTTGCAACTTTAAATCGATGTTGACTCTCCTTGGAAGAATGACCATGTCTCTTTGAATTTAATATCATGACATTCAGTCTATAAACTGTAATTAAACTTAAAATATAGCAAAATAGAGTTAAAAAAACAATTACAATAATAGAATTTTATTCAAGAGACAACTAATAAGTTTTGTTAAAATTGACACACTATAATGACAGATTTTGCGGAAAAAAAACGAAAATATATTTATTATAACAGCTCATAAGAGTACGTGAAGGCACAATTGTACCCAAGCCTTCTTTTAGCTTGACGAGGGTTAAATACTCGTCTGCACATGATAACGACATATTAAGCTTTTGCAACTTTGAAAGTCTTTGTGAGCGTAAATAATGCTTTGATATATTTGCATTTTTGCTTTATGCAATCAGGAAGGCTTTTTAGTTTAAACAAGATAATAAAAAGTACCAGTCTCATATGCAAAATGTGTGTGATTGTGAATGTGTGCGTTATGATGAAACTTTATTATGTGTATGGATTTACGCATGTGTGTTTCGGCAAGGAGGTTTCCGTTGCCAAGAATTTTAGTTGCTGTTCGTTTGCAGGGAACACACAATTCACTTCTCGGCTTTAAATTTTGAACTACACAGATGATGAATACAAGACATTTGCACATTTTTCAGTGTAATTTATAATGCAAAACTACTATTTGATACAGTAGTTTAAAATTATTAACCGTGTACATGGGTGGCATGTTCATGAAACATCACAATCAGCAGACACCACAGAGCCTGCAAGAACTAACAACTTTACTTGTGGAATCAAATAACTGATAACACGTTAAATGGTAAAAAATTACAGCATAATAATAGTTCATTTGACAGTTAAACTCTTCATAAAAATTTGTTCTCCTTAAACAACAAACATCTTTTATTATTGGAGGCCCTCACTTTTGAGGTTTTTTCTTCATAACGAGTGGGCAAATTTGAGGTTAGGAAGTAAATTGGCTGTAAAATGATGAAATGTTACGAGCTGAGCTGTCATCCTTTGACACTCATTTAGTAAAAAGTTGGAAAATTTTAACCATGGAACGCTACACTTTTCAACAAAGAATTTTAATTGAAAAAAATTACTATGAAAGAAAACAACGCATTTTTTAACAAAGTCATTTTTAGTGATGAGGCCCATTTTCTATTAGGCGATCATGTAAACACACAACAACATTGTCACATATGGGGGCTTACAAAATCCACAAACAGCCGCCGAAAAACTATTACGTCAATAAAAAAAAAAAGTGAGCGTATGTTGCGGTTTGTGGTCGGGCGGCATCATTGGTCTGTATTTTTTGTTTTCCAAAATGAGGAAAAGAACGCCGTCACCGTGAATTCTCTGCGCCATCAAACCATGATAACCGGTTTTTTGTGGCCACATTAGGCTAATGTTGGCATCACTGACCTTTGGCTTCAGTAAGACGCCACAACACACTCACACAGCCGTCCGGACAATTCAGTTATTGTAGGAGAAATTTCTCGATCGCGTAATCTCTCGATTTAACGATGTCAATTGGCCGCCTTGTTTTTGTGATTTAACGCCGCTGGATTATTTTCTCTGAGGCCATTTGAAATACAGGATTTACGTGAACAAACCACAAACAACTGACGCTCTGAACGATGAAATTCGGCGCTGCATTGACGAGATAAGCGAATTGAGTTGAAAGATATGGTTTAAAATTTTGTGAAACGAGCGGTAGTCTGCCGACGTGCTAGAGGTGGACATTTGCCCGATATCATATTTCATTATTAATTCCCAAGTTTCTACTTTACACTAGATCACTAAAAATGAATTTCTCGAAAAATAAGTTTGGTTTTGAACCAATTTACTTGCTAACCTCAAATATGGCCACCCTTTACTCGTATAAGAATACAATTTTGAAAACTTTTCAAAATTGTTGAAGACGTGCTGAGAAGTTGGCATTGACGCTAAAAAATTTAGGCCTATAGCTTAGCCTAACCCCCTTTTTTTTATTTTTTTATCTTGGACCAGCACGCAGGGCATGACCCCTATATATGGAATGCATTGCGCTGGAACTGAAAACGAGGGGATAGTATTGAGGGGACAGACTAGGAAAGATGAGAAGATAGACAGTTTTTTTTTTTTAGTTTTTTCAACTTTTTTTACTTCGTCGGCTAATTTTTGCTACAGGGCCGACGAAGGTGGATGCTGTTACTCTGCTTTTAGTACATGATAGTGTCAGTCGCTGCCAATTATGTTCAGTGATCAGTGACTACGCCTTCATCACTGAAAACAGGCTGGCAACAACTAACACAACCACGCACTAATGCTGATCAGAAGAATTCAACTCAATATTTCATGATTCTGCGCCGGCTCGAACTCAAGACCCTCCGCTTCATAGTCTCGTGTTCTACTACTTCAGCCAACAGCACCCACAAATTCATATACAATTTTTATTATTAACCCCTTATTCATAAAAATTATGAGGGGCTTACAAGAGTGTATTACAGGAAATTTCATATGAAATTTTGTTTTATTACGCTGTTATTAGACTCTCATAATTTTTCTGAATATAAGGGTTATTATTTATGTGCTTAATAATTTTATATATCCTTGATCCTTGTACAAAATTTCACTTTGAAAAAATATTACTTGGCAGATTTTTGCAACTCCCTAATGAATATGTATTCCACTTTTTTTTCTCTACTCTTATATGAATAAACATAAAATTAGAAATTCATGCCTGAGGCGCAAAACAAATGTAATAGAAATGCCATCCATACGTGAGCACAGTTGCTACGTTCGGAACTTTGAATTGGATATGCGCCCCATTTGTTTGTTTACGGTATAAGTATGTGTGCGTGCAAGTTGTTTACAGCATTAAGCAGCAGAGCAGGATGTGTAGTAAGAACAGTTGTGGCAATAGCATATGCCATGAAGATGTATTTGTATCTCTAACACGTTACAACTACAGTCAACAACATCAGCAATACAAACGAATGCACATACGAGAGACAACTCGGCGTTCGTTCTGTTACATGATGGCAAACAATATTTCATAATAAACACTCAGCCTTATCAAGACCACCACATTAAACATGCAATATGACGGGATTCTTTTGCCACAAGCCAGAAGAATGCTGGTGGACGAAAATTCACGAGGTTTAGGAGGGGTTTTACAGGAATTATGGAGTTGATGTTATAATGAAGGCATTAGATTTTGTTTTTAGAAAAAGTAGGTGAAATCAAGGTTTTATAATTCCATTTTTATTTTTTTGTAGCTTCGCATGGCTTCCAATGGCGTGGCAAATATCTCTATTAGTTTTGCCCATAACTTATAATCTTTAGAGTTCTGAGTAGACAGGATGTTTTTCCAGGCAATATCCTGCAGGGAGCCTAGAGGTATGCCAAGAGGCACAACAAACTTTGAACTGAGGTTTGACAGAATATTCGATGTCGTTATTCTGTTTAGGAATACATGAGGAGAAAGCGGTACCTCCAGAAGCTTACGGGGATATACGAATAAACCTAAACTAAAGATTGTGTGGACGGTAGTTTCTTTAGGACCGACCTGAAAACAACTCATCTTATAGATTTTCAGCAGTACATACAGGCAAAATTCATTCATATTAATTTAATTGAGAGTCTTAAAGGCTGGTGGCTGAAGTAGTAGAACACGAGACTATGAAGCGGAGGGTCGTGAGTTCGAGCCCGCGCTGAGTCATGAAATATTGTGTTGAATTCTTTTGATCAGCTTCAGTGCATGGTTGTGTTAGTTGTTGCCAGCCTGTTTCAATGATGAAGGCATAGTCACTGGTCACTGAACATAATTGGCAGTGACTAACACTGTCATGTACTAAAAAAAAAAAAAGCAGAGTAACAGCACCCACCTTCGTCGGCCCTGTAGCAAAAATTAGCCGGCGAAGTAAAAAGGTTGAAAAACTCTACAAAAAACTGTCTATCTTCTCATCTTTCCTAATCTGTCCCCTCAATTCTATCCCCTCGTTATCAGTTCCGGCGCAATGCATTGCATATATAGGGGTCATCCTCTGAGTGCTGGTCCAAGATAAAAAAAAAAAAAGAAGCTCTAAAGTTCTCTTTTTATAGGAATTCCCTTCAAAGCATATTTTGAAGTACTTTGATTCACTACAGAAGCTAACAATAAGAAACAAGGTTCCCATTAAGCGTTTACTTCCCCATAGTGCAATCAGATAATGAGTCAGCGAATGAATTGGGCAGAAGCGGTTCATCCGCTGCCTCTATGAGAAGTAAGTTGGTCGACTGTCACGTCGCCAATATGAAGGTGAAATTGCAAACGAGCCGTGGATTGCTGTTTTTTTTTTCAATCATGTGTGTAGAAAGCGTGGTATTCATTCTACACTCCTGCGTTCGGATGATCTGTGAACTTTTTCATCGCCTGTCTTAACTTTCGTTATAAAAGCCATACAAAGGAATTCATCATAAAATAAATTAGGTGCCGTAGAGTCGATATTAAAAAAAAACCCCATAGAACATAAGAAAGGGTTAGCAGTCAAATGAAGTGCCATCTCGGGCGTTCTTCTTCCGAAAAATCACAGTGACTAAATCAAATTTTAAATTAAACGATAGTACTTCAAAAATTAAGCATCGATTAACAAAAGCCATCAAATCGTAATTTTCCTTTTGCAACAAAATCCTCAACCTGATCAAGTCATCAAGGAGACGCATATTAAGGACAATAACGGAGCTGGAAAGAAAAGTGTGGAAGATGCGAATTTCTTGATTCGTCACCCATCAAGACGAATTTGAGGTCCGTCCGCCACTTGCCCTGCAAGCTCGTGCAATTTGAAACTTTTGGATTATTTATCTGCAATAATTCACTGCATTCCGCTGATAATCCACCGACAATTGACAACTTGGAGCGTAACATGCTTCGTGCTATTCGTGACAAACCCAGTAACCCACTGCAGTGCACTTCACAATTCGTACAATGCATACACCTCTTACGTAGCGTGCTTTACAACATGTAGTATGCATACAATAGCCCTATTCACAATCTTGTGCAAATGGTCGTGCATCATTGCATTTGCAAAATAATTGTACTCTACACCAACAAAATGCATTGAAAATGCTCTCAAATACTCTCTTAATTTGCAAATGTTATTATGCAAGACCATTTGCACAGGATTGTGAATTGGGCTAATGTGATTTTAGGAATATCAATAATAAGTAATAACTAATAAATAATAAGTCAGAATGACCCAAATTCAGGTACGATATTGAATTGAATGCATAATGTTCTATGTTTTTCCAATGACTCGTATTAAGGATTCAATTCTGTACTATTTCCATAATTACGAATGAGGTAAATATTGCGCTCTCTATAAGCTACGAAAACCCCCATGGGGTATGCCGACCTACATATTTAAAGAAACGTACCTAAATCAACAACTTTAAATTCAATGCAGATTTATAGTCCATTATTCCTAACATCAACTTTAATTATCCCAATTACACACCAGAGCAGAATAGCTGTTTTCGAAAGCCGCTACACCTTCATCATCTGTTTATCATGTGTACGTTTGCTTTATACGCACTTATTTTTAAAAATTGTATTAGGAAATAGAATACGAGAACAGTATTAAACCAATAGCAACATCAATCTAGTCCTTTTATTTAGTTCTCTAGGAGGCAAACTGCGGCCATCGATATGAATTCAAATTTCTATTTAAATTGTATTGAAATTTCAATTGATATCGAATACGGTGATTTCAGCAGTTCCTTTAAACGTCTAGTATTTTATAGAACAATAGAATTAGGATTCACACACTAAGAATGATGTCTTTAGATGTTGAACCATCCATTCTTTAGATTTCCCCTACTCTACAAGTGTACCTCCAGAATGGAACTCACCAAAAAAAACCATGATGGCCAGATAGTCGCAATTATTTTCAAATAATGGGTACTGTTGGCTAAAGTAGTAGAACACGAGACTATGAAGCGGAGGGTCGTGAGTTCGAGCCCGCGCTGAGTCATGAAATATTGTGTTGAATTCTTCTGATCAGCATTAGTGCGTGGTTGTGTTAGTTGTTGCCAGCCTGTTTCAATGATGAAGGCATAGTCACTGATCACTGAACATAATTGGCAGCGACTGACACTGTCATGTACTAAAAGCAGAGTAACAGCACCACTCACCTTCGTCGGCCCTGTAGCTACAAAAAAAAACTGTCTAACTTCTTATCTTTCCTAATCTGCCCCCTCAATACTATCCCCTCGTTTTCAGTTCCAAGATAAAAAATATTAGAGCCAAGTATTTATCTTGCGACTAAAACAAAATGTTACAAAAATAATAAATTAATTTTCTTTTTTGAATTTAAAGTTCCAGCGGTCTTCAACAAACATCCTCCATATATTTTTTACTTCAGGAATACCCTTTCCTTTCCTTTTTTTTATTTGTAAGTACCGCACACATCCAACAAACCCAATCATGTATTCTCTATTCGTATGTGTTTTTTAACAAATTTGTGTTGATATTTTTAACATTAAACATCTCAATTTCCTATGAAAAAAATGTTCCCGGATGGAAAATAACAAACAAAACGACGAAACTATGAAACATGATTTCTTTTTTAAAATTGCCAAATCCATGCACGTGAAAAAACTCCCAAAATACTTACAGAATGAAGCTGAAATGAACTGAATTCATGTGACGAATAAACGACAAAAAACATATATGCAAGTATATAAAGGAGTGTCAGTTGTTAATTATCTCCCATGTGAAGTCCTTTTTACAAAATAATTCAAAACTACCGAATGCCTTAAATAAATTTGTATTTCAATGCGTATAATGCAAGGACCAGACAATATAACAAACTAATAGATTTTTTTTTTATAAGGCAATTCTTTAAGAGCTTTCGAGCTTGAATTAAAAAAAAAGAAACCACATAAAATTTAGAAAAATGTATTATATCTTTTAGTCCATAGAACGATCTAAATAATTCAATGTTTAAAGATGATTTCATATAAAAGTTGGCCGCTTCTACTCAAATTTTGGTACACTCTCTCGTACCTCACTCTCATCATAAACTCTGCTCTCTTTCATTACAGTGAGCGGCAGCTCTTTCTTACTATTCTCAGTTATTTAAGTTGAGATAAAATTTGCAATTGTATTTGTAAAATTTATAAATAACAAACATTATTTGGAATATTTCAAAGCCCATAAGAGTTGCATATTTGGATAGTAAACTTTACACATTAATTTACAGCATACTTTGAGGGGCTTTTATTAAAGGTTATTCACAGCATACTTAACAACCGCATAGATTGTGTAGGTATTATTGTTGTTGTTGTTGTTTGCAACATTTGTCTAATTTTTTTCTTAGGTCTTTATTTTTTTTTTTGTTTTATTCAAAAAGAAAATCTTTCCCAAGCATACTTATGGGCTAACCAAACATATAAGGGAAATGAAAAGTAGAAAACAATTTGTGGATTTCTAACATGAGAAAAGCAAGCTGTTTTGCTAACCACATTTAAATACATCCAGTTACAGATTTGCTCATAATAATAGGTATTACCAAGATTTTAATCTTCTGTAAAATTGCCTCTCTTTTTTTTAAAGTAATGAATTTAAGCCACTTAATATATTCAAAATTTTATTGCTTGAGTTTCCATGGAACACATAAAGAGCGGCACATAAAATTTGCCACACCAAAAATTTGCTTTTATGCCCGTCCAACAGAAACAAAAGAGCAGTTTTTCTTATCTAGACTATTTTGCATTAATTATATAAGCACAATCTACTAATAGGGGTTCTGTTTAAGTCACTTGCTCGCTTTATTAACTATCGGAGTCAAGCTGTTTAATTCAAAAATAACCGACAAGATTATTTAATAGGGCACACACAGCATTGTAAGTATTATTATCACCGCATGTGTAAATATTCTGTGTTGAAGGTTTTAATTATGATAAAAACATTTAAACTTTTCCAAATAAAAGAGAAAAAGTTGTTCTAAATGTATCCATACCAAAGCAAATGTGAAGGTATTTTGTGTTTGTTTGTTTGTTTGTTTTGCGATTTTGTTATTTAACCCGCAGCTAAAAGATACAACACCCAGATGTTAAAAGGCTCACTGTTTGCCCACACGTGTTGCAACAACAAAATGAATTAGAGAACTGGGGGGTTAAATTTTGCCGTAATCTAATAATTTAATTATTTTGCATGATTTTTTGCACTGGATTGGGTTAATTTAAAAATGTAATAATAAGTCTTAAATTTAGAGTTGAAACTCTTTAATTTGAATAAAGAATATTTGTATTATATCTTAATTTTTTTTTATTCAGACTCGAGTTCAAATCTGCAATTCGCAAATTATTTTTTAAGAATTTTCTATAGTTTTCTTACTTGTTCATTGTTAATTATTAACAAAAATAATATATTCAATTGCACTGGCTGTGTAAAAATCATACGAGATAATGGAAGATTTGGAATAATAGTCATCAGGGTTGGAAAATTTCGTGCTAACCAAAAGTTATTTAACTTAAAAATGAATATAAGAAGTTCTCATATTCTATTTCAGTGAAAACATTCATTAAATAGTTGTTAATCCTAAAGACGACATATTACCACCGTGAAAAGAGGAAAAAGTCTGATGAGATGACGCACAGTGGGATTTGTTCATACAATGTTTGGCCAAAAATATAAGGAGTGCTCGTAGAATGTTGAAATTTTGCTCTGAGCCTTTGGTTAGCTCAATTCATAAAAATATAAAGTTTCATTAAAATTGGCCACGCCCACTACTCACCGCCCATAGAACCTAAAATTTATTTTTGGCCCAAAGTTTTTGAAATTTGGCACAGAGCCTTTTATTACCTCAATTAAGAATAAAATAAAGTTTCATCAAAATTGGCCACGCCCACTACCTATCGCCCATAGAACCCAAAATTTATTTTTGGCCCAAAGTTTTTGAAATTTCGCACAGAGCCTTTTATTACCTCAATTAAGAATAAAATAAAGTTTCATCAAAATTGGCCACGCCCACTACCCACCGCCTATGGGAACCAAAATTTATTTTTGGCCCAAAGTTTTTGAAATTTCGCACAGAGCCTTTTATTACCTCAATTAAGAATAAAACAAAGTTTCATTAAAAGTGGCCACGCCCACTACCCACCGCCTATAGAAACCAAAATTTATTTCTGGCCCAAAGTTTTTGAAATTTGGCACAGATCCTTTTATTACCTCAATTAAAAATAAAATAAAGATTCATCAAACTTGGCCACGCCCACTATTTATCGCCCATAGAAACCAAAATTTGTTTTTGGTCTAAAGTTTTTGAAATTTGGCATAGAGCCATGGCGTAGCGACTTTGTAATCTGTACTGATCTGTTCTGCTAGTTTTCTGATTATATAAATATTTTAAATATTCAATTTTTAATAAAATAGTTTGAATTTAATGAAAATCCTTAAAAAAAATATTTTGTTGATTGCAGATTTCAATTGGAGTCTGAAGAAAAATTCTTATCTTAATAATGAAATTAATTTTTTTAACATTTTTTTCTTTCAAAACAAAATTTTTGACAAAACTAAATAATTTCCTGAAGAAGTTAACCGATGGTTAGCGAAATATCGAAGAATAAAATATATAAACGAACCTCAAGACTCAAACAAATCTATTAACTATAAATAATGAAATTAATAATATCGAATTATAAAAATTTGCATTCATGGTTTCATTCTTGAAAAAAAAAAATTAATTAACTCTAACAAAACGTAATGACGCAGTTTTCGAAGGTCGCTGCATATATCTATCATGTTTTATGTATTTGCCCAGAGGAAAATGATTTTAATGTTGGAACAACCTCATCAGTATTTATATCATAAGGAGGCATAATTTAATTTAAAATAATATGTTGCAAAATTCAAATAATATGTAAAATTTAATTAATACTTTATGGATTTAAAGTCTTTTTTTTTATCTAGGACTAGCACTCAGGGGATGACCCCTACATATGCACTGCATTGCGCCGGAACTGAAAACGAGGGGATAGTATTGAGGGGACAGATTAGGAAAGATGAGAAGATAGAGAGTTTTTTTGTAGCTATTTCAACCTTTTACTTCGCCGGCTAATTTTTGCTACAGGGCCGACGAAGTTGGGTGCTGTTACTCTGGTTTTTAGTACATGATAGTGTCAGTCGCTGCCAATTATGTTCAGTGACCAGTGACTATGCCTTCATCATTGAAACAGGCTGACAACAACTAACACAACCACGCACTAATGCTGATCAGAAGAATTCAACACAATATTTCATGACTCAGCGCGGGCTCGAACTCACGACCCTCCGCTTCATAGTCTCATGTTCTACTACTTCAGCCAACAGCACCCACAATATGTAAAATTTAATTAATCCTTTATGGACTTAAAGTCTTAATATTAAATTAAGAGAAACATGATCATCATTCCGGGCAACAAAGAAAAATTTCGAACGTATAATTCAGAAAAATATGGCATGAAAAATATAATCCAATGACAACACCGGGACTTAAAATATGTTACCATCAGTGTGATACAATTCTCGTATACTATTTCATAATGAATTTTTTTTTAAATAAAAACTGTTATAACATTCAAGGAAGTCACCTAATAAAGCGCTGATAAGCAAAAATATAAAAAAATACACATGAGTACTGATGACGAAAACGCAACGGCTTTCGAAAACAGTTGTTCTGCTCTGCTTAGTCAGTTGGATGGTTAAAGTGATGCTGATTTTCTCCTGCACCTTGGGATATTGATGATGTCTTACTGAAATTAATAGCATAACTTTCAGGACACAAGATCTTAATTGAATTTAATATATACAAAAAAAAAGTCGGAAAAACATTTAAATTAATATATGATTTGACAGAATTTTGATATCCTTAACACTTGGTGTTAAGATTGCTGCACATACAAAAATCCATCATAAACAAATTGCAAAATCCGTTATAAACAAATTGCAATAAATGAAAAGTTAGATTTTTGACCTTTTTTCGTACTTCATTTTGCATAATTTTTGAAGGATTAAAATTTTTCATGTGTATGATTTGATACATAAATACTTGTGCAATTTCCCATTAAGAAAATATAAACTAAACTTTTTTTATTTAAAGCTATAAAAGTGTTTTTTGCGTGTTCTGCGATTTTCTATATCTCAAGTAGATCGAAGAATTCATATAAAATTTTGTGAAAGAATTGGAATTACGGGCTCAAAGACAATTGATATGTTGACAGTAAGACATTCTTTTATTATAATCTGAGATATAAAAATGTTTACAAAAAGGTAAAAGGTTTTCAGAACAGATTAAAGGAATGTGAAGGATGTGATGTTTGTCCAGGACGTAACAGCAGCACAGCAACAATCTATGCGAAAGTTGAGAAAGTAAACAAAATTGTAATGAAGAATCAATCGCATGACTATTAAAGATGTTGCTAATGATGTGGGCATTATGTCAAGCAATATTTTCGAAAACTTTTGGGCAAGAAGCTTTACCAGACAAGTTTGTTGCAAAAAAAAAAAAGTTTTTTTTTTGTCTTTGTTCTAAAACATGCTTTAACCACTTAAAATAGATTAGGTTAACAGGTTGCTAGTAAGAGCAAAAATAGAGTCCAGCTCACTTGTGTCCAATTAATTTGATACCTCTGTGCTACTCGTATAATAAAGGAAGAAGTGTGAGTGAGAGAGCGAGGGAGAGCGAAAGAAGAAAGAAAGGATAGTCAGAAATTGGTTTAAGGAAGGATAAGTAAGGAGAAGGGAGAGGTATCTAGACGAGAGTTATGGTCGTGCACGCACGCCTCAGGGGAGTCAGCTGCATATCAAAATAGCTTCGAAATATATGGAACAAAAGGAGCCAGAAGAGTATCATTAGCTGAAGAAATAGAAACTGTTAAATAAATCATTTGAAAAAAAAAAATCACAATACACGTGAGCACTGATGATGAAAGGCTTGCGTCTTTCGAAAACAGCTGTTCAGCTCTGCTGTGTAAGTTGAATAACAACTGATGTTGACTTTCCTTTGTGCCTTGGAATATTTATCATGTCTTTCTGAGATTTAAAAACAAATTTGGAACAATTAGCCTATGAATCTTAATTCAATTTAATATAACAAAATTCAGCTTATTTTTTGAACAGACCTCGTACTTACTTCTGCTTAATTTTTAATTGCAGAAAAAACAATCAGTAATTATTTTTCCTTTCGCCTGATCATGAATAACAACACCCCACATTTAGCCATGAATTTTATAAATAATTCCACAATAATTCCGAAAATTCATTATGAATTCATTATAAATTGAAGCTAATAACTGATTTAGCATATTTTATCTTAATCACATTGATTACAAATATTCACAATAAATTTCCATCAATTAGACAGGACACATTTTCAGCCTGGAGTTGAAAAACTAGGCTTTTGATTTATTGCCTAAAAACAAGAGTTTCGAAGACGTTCATAATTAATATATTATGACTCTATGCGAATAAATATTATAGCTGCCGTGAGATAATTAATGGATGTGACTACTGCGAAATGACATGGCCAAATAGTTTTTAAAAATAAAATGCATTCAACTGATATTCACAATAAAAAAAAAAAACTTGAAAAACTCTCAAATTTATTTTCAGTTTATTTTATGAAATTTAATTTTATCAGCTTTACCTTAATATCGACCAAACACATCAATATATATATATATATATATATATATATATATGTATATATATTTTTTTTGTTGTTGCTGTGTTAAATGCCACTATTTCATTTATTTATGCGAAACAATGAACATTTTCTATTTAGTATGTAAATTTGACCAATTATAGAATAACTAATTATTATTTGTTGGAAAGCTGCCGCGGGAAATGTTCGTTAAATATTCAGTCGGTACTACAATTCTACGCTATCATTGGCTGCGTGCGTGTGTATGTGACAGATTTGCATGTACTACACTTGTTTGTGTGATTGTGCTTATGACAAAATGCGGGATTTTGTTAAAACGAGTAATTGTTTAGATTAAAATCAAATACGTTCAAATGGTGGCTAACTTTAGAATTAAGTTAAAAAAAAATTCTAAAATTAAACTCTATTTAAATAGTCCAATTTTCGTAACATATTTAATAAAAGAGATTCAAGAAAATCCCCCTTATTCTGTAACTTTGTGTCAACATCACGTCAACACAATACCAAAAATAGGACACTTTCATACTCCTTGAGGACAATAATTAACTACTTCTGACAGTCTCTGACTGCTCTCCATGGCGTTGAATAAAGCAGGAGGTTCTTAGAAGATGATAATTATCGAAGAGAATGAGTACAGAAGTGTTCTAATTTTGTTATTATATTAACATGACGCTGACAAACAGTTACAGAATAAAGGGGATTATATATATTTTTTTTAATATTACTAAGAATTTGGGGATGATTTATACTCAAACAGGGCATGGATCCGGAACTTCAGAAAAAAAAATGGGCGATTATATCAAAAGTTGAAAAGAGAGAATTATTGATGAGCATTTTATTCATAACTTTACTTCGCCGAAGAATTTTCATAATATTACGTACTTAAAAAAAAACACATATTCATACAATACAGATTTGTTTTAAGTATAAATTTAATCGGATTTTCATATGTGAAGTGAAGTTTTTAATGTTATTTAATATTATTCATTTATTAATAATAGGCTTTGTTTGTTGAGGGTCAAAAATAGTAGCCTTTTTTATTATAATTCTCAATTGGTTTGGCAGAGTTTGAGCATAAAGTATAGTATTTGCTATTATTTTTTGTCTACTGATAATTTGACGTAAGAGGCAATGAAATCCAAGCAAAGAGACATACTTACAGCGCACCAAACAAAGTAACGGGTAGTTTTTTAGCATCTTTATGTTTGGCAACACTGTTTTTGCCAGGTACGTGTAATTTTTTACTAATAAACAAATTTCGTTTGGTCTATAATTTAACCATGAATTGACTTACAAACGAACAAAATTCAATTAGAGTGTGACAACTTAAAGTTGAAATTTTTTCTATTTACGAGAACCCCAAGTTCAAATCTGCGATATTTTTTTTTATCAATAACTTAACTTCCACATGGGTCGTAATATTTTGATGGCTTCTATTGTTTTTTTATGCTCTCCAAAAAAGAATTGGAGTATAATTTCACTTTGTCATTCCGTTTGTAACGCATCGAAATATCCATCGCAGACCCCATAAAATATATATATTCTTGATCAGTGATGAAATCTAAGACGATCTGAGCATGTCCGTCCGTCCGTCCGTCTGTGGAAATGACGATTCAGTCCAAACGAAAAGAGCTAGACCCTTAAAATTTGGTATAAATATATTTTGAAGCTTAGAGCAGGTTAAGTTCGAAGATGGGCTAAATCGGGCAAAGGGGAAAAAAGTTCCCCTAAGCAGAACTAAACCAACCCAGAAAAAACAATATCATTTTTAAAGTTTTTTGGTTATTTTGTTAAGCAAATGATATATTTTTATGTCAAATACGGTCCAACGCCTTAAACTTGGAGCCATAAAATAAAAAAAAGTTATTTTTGGACTCGGCCCCTGTTAGTGGGCGTTATTATATGCAAAAATAGCATAAAAATTTAACAAATTGTTTTACTTAAGCCTACATTCCTTAAAAATAGAATCTTTAAGCCTTATTGACGAAGCTAAGACGGTACCTGGTACTCCTCTGCCCTACCCCTTACTCCCCCTTCACCTCCTAAATGACCCTACCAAAAAAATTTTTTTTTTTTAATTTTGTATGTAATCATCCCAATCATTTATTTTTAGATTTTTAGGACTGCATGTTTTTGCCCTATCTCCTCCCCCTTTGCCCCCTAAATGACCCTATCAAAAATAATATAAAATTTTTTTTTAATTTTGTATATACTTAACCCAAGCATTTATTTTTAGAGTTTTATGACAAAGGTGAAATGTTTCCCCCACAGCCCTTGCCAGAGCGACCCCGCCAAAATACAGTTTTTATACCCTCCAAAGAGAATTGGACCCTATAAAGTAAATATGTATATTCTTGATTAGTGATGAAGTTTAAGACGGTCTAGCAATGCCCATACGTTCGTCTGTGGAAAACATTATATTGTTTATTTTTGAACCCCGCCTCCTTTAGTGGGCGTTGACGTACGATATTATATAAAGGAACTCTGTCCCACCAAGTTAAACATTTTAAATTCACTTACTAAATATTTGGAGGGTATTTAAGATTCGATCCGGTAGAATATAACGTTTTTACTTGTTTTAATATTAATTTCCAATTCGCCCTCGCTTATGCTACACCCCGCCAATAAAAGTACATACATTTTCTTTTATGTGAAAAGCCATAAATTTAGAATGTTTGACCGAAATGACATAATCGAACAAAAGGTGTTTAATGCGATACAATTGAAAACAACTACTACATCTAATCCCCATGGCTGCGACATGATAAGCGAAAAATTGAAGCTTATGCAGAATTATTAAGGTATTAAATCCGTGTAGGTATTAGTTTAATAATTCTATCATTAATACAATAACCTAAACAACAAACCCCCCTTTTAAATACTGTTTATTGTATTTAAGTGTGACCCCGCACTCCCACCCACAATTTTTCCTGAACTACTTTAATTAAGCGCAACTAGAATACATTAAAAACAAACATATTTGGCTACCTTTTAAAGTACGTACATTTAATGTGTTTGGTTTTTAAAACAATTCATTACTAACATTTAAGCAGCTGAGAATTAAGCCCTTAATGGTCGGTAATTATTCATTTGAAAAACAAATTGTTATTTTGCAGAAGGAGCCAACAGCAGCACCACCATCAACTTGCACGCACAATATTGAGTGAAAATTTCATTAAAAAAAAAATTTAAATGAAAAACTTTTAAATAATTTACCAGCTTAAAAATGGCTGTACTTAATTATCAGTTTAGCGTATTTGCCCTCTTGTTTTTTTTTATTAAACAAAATAGAATTGTATGCAAATCCATTAAACTTTTTTATGTTTTGGTCTTTATGCAAAGTTTTATTTTTGGGTTTTAGGTTTCCACAAAACCCATTAATTTATAATTTTTTACGGGCATTGAAAAACAAAATGATTACTATATTTTAAAACAGCTACTTATGCAATATTTATTATATTATATTATTTTTTACCATAGCGGCCTAAATATATGCTTCATAAAATAATTAAAGTCTAACACCTTAAAGTAGTCTTTGGTTATACACTTTTCAGTGATGCAACACTAGTGTTGTTTTAAGTTAATTCTGATTACGGTTGGCGTTTTTCGCCTTCAAATTCGACAAATTGGAATAGCTTAAAGACAAAAAGCTAAAATTTTCTTTAATCTATTACAAAATGTCGAATCTTAAGGCGAAAAACGCCAAACACAATGAGGGTGATTCATTCTGATTACGGTTGGCGTTTTTCGCCTCGAAATGAGACAATTTGTAGTAGATTAAAGAACAATCCAGAGTTTTGTCTTCAATATATTAGAAATTCCCAAATTTTAAGTAAAAAATAAGGCCAACGCAATCAGGCGGAATACTAGTACATTTTCTTGGGCAAATTTGAGGTTAGAAAGTATAGTGGCTGTCAAATGATGAAATGATAGAACTGTCATCCTTTGACATTTATTTTCTCATAAGTTGGGAAATATTAACCATGGAGCTCTACAGCTCCTGAATAAAGAATTTTAATTGTGAAAATTTATGAAAATTTTACTGTATCATTCGAGCAGCTTTTCCTCCTAATCAGGCTCTTGCTGAGACTGCCAAGCGTAATTTAATCGCTAAATTCTAGGCTCACGGTACTGTTGCTGACTAGAGACCAAAACAATACACTCGCAGTGGCTTTAGTGATGGAAACGTAAACGATGTACGGCAAAGTGTTGAGAATGAGTCTGGAACATCAACTCATCAACGTTCGCAGCAATTGGGCATCCACCAAAAGCACTTTGAGCAATATTTTCCATTAGGAACTTCATCTTCAAGTTTATAAAGTTCAACTCGTTCAAGAATTAAAGCCGGACGACCATTATTTGCTTCGAACGTTTGTGAATTGGCTGTTTGAGAAACTGAACAAATCGAACGTATTTTTCAACAAAATGTTCTTTAGTTATAAGACACATTTTCAATTAGGCGATTTTATAAACCAGCAAAATTGCCTCACACGGTGCTCCCAGATTCACAAAAATGTCCTCGAAACATCTTTACATATAAAGAAAGTTACGGTATGGTGCGGTTTGTGGTCAGGTGGCATCCTCGGTGGTGTATTTTTAAAAATAAACAAGGAAACGCCGTCACCAGCGCGCAGACAGAGAATTGCGCTATCAAATCATGATAAGTGATATTTTTTGGCCACAATTGGATAATGTTGACATCAGGGACCTTTTGTTTCCAGGAAGACCGCGCCACACAGCCGGCCAAACAATTCAGTTAGTGCATGAGCAATTTTCCGATCGCGTAATTTCACGATTTGGCGATGTCAATTGGCCGCCTCCTTCTAGTGATTTAATGCCACTGGATTATTTTCTCTGGGGCCATTTGATATACCGGATTTAAGTGAACAAACCACAAACTACTGACGCTCTGAAAGAAGAAATTCGGCACTGCACTGACGAGATATGCGAATCGAGTTGCAAGATGTGGTTTAAAATTTTGTGGAAAGAGCGGACGTCTATCGACGTGCTGGAGGTGGACACTAGCCCGTCATCATATTCTATTATTAATTCCCATATTTCTGCTTTACACTGATATCGATAAATCCGAATTTGTAAAAAAAAACGTATTTTTAAGCCAATTTACTTCCTAACATGAAATTCGCCCACCCTTTATATGCAACATAAACAATTCCCCTTATTCTATTTGTCAACGTCAACGTCACGTCAAGACAATATCAAAAATAGGACACTTACATATCCTTTCTGCGCAATAATTAACTACTTCTGACAGCCTCTTCTACTCTCTATGTCGTTGAATATAGAAATTGACAATTGTTGAAGAGAATGAGTATAGACGTGTTCTAACTTTCATATTGTCTTGACGTGACGTTGACGTTGACAAATAGAATAAGGGGGAATATTAGCAATCAAAAGATAATTTGTTTTAAAATTAATACTTGGGGAAGATTTAATTAATTAACCAGGATTTTTAAAGTACTCACGCAGGTTCTCCTGACAATAAATTTTTTTCAATAGTTTTGTACGTACCTGAAAAATAAAAAAGAAAGAAATATTAAAAACGAGGTAAGTGACTGGGATAAAAATGAGTAAATATGGAAAAATTAAAAAAAATTCCAAAGAATTTCTTTAATTTTTCATATTTTAGATTTATTATTTGGTTCAAAATTTATATTCAACAATTTCACTTCTATTGCAAAGAAAAGCTGTCAGCCAGTAACTTCAACTGAAAAATGCTTTAAATAATTAAGAAATGCTTTACTGAGTTCCGTCATAGTCTCTCCAGCACAACTAACGACGTCCAGAAATTTATGTGTGTGAAGAATAAATATGACGAGTTAAATACATTTGAGAAATTTTTTAAACACCAAGAAAATTCCACTTTTATCTTGACTCTTGGGAAGAATTTTAGTCTCCAATTTTTAGATAAATTATTATATAAAAATTTTCCTATCTGGTTTGTAAAGTAAAAAGTAATTAATGAAAATTTCATGCTCCTACAATACAAATAAAAATACTTTTTCATATCTCGTTACTGATTACAATGAAAATGTGATTTTAGTGAAGACAAGTGCTCTTATTTTAAAAACAAAGTCCACCCTCCACCAAAAAAAAAAAAAAAACAATGGATTGAAGATTTGAAACCAACAGCAAAACAAAAACCAAATAAAAAAGGGCAAATAAATGTACAATGAAAGCGGATTTCATACAATAAAGGTCAGAAAACAAATTCATATAAAGGATATGCATACAGTGAAACCCAGCAAACATTTGTAATTGAAACAAAGAAATATATGAAAAAATTGCTAATAGAATTAAATGAGTTCTTTAAGGTCAAACTCCTATGAAGAGTTTTACCATGAAATTTAAAAAATAGTGTCACTAAAGCTCTAATTTTGTAAATCACTTTGCGTTAGCGGACTGGCAAGGAAAGCGAAAAAAAATTCTACAAAAATTAAAGTTTTTTTTTTTTTTTTTTTTTTTTTTTTTTTTTTTTTTGTAAAAATATATTGTTTCAACTAACAAACACAAATTTATGAAAAATTTTAGAAAATTTTTAAGATTTGTATGATATATAAAAACATATAAAGTAGAAGAAAAGAGAGAGAGAGAGAGTAAAAAATTCAAAATGTTCAGCCCTATCGTGAATAACAAGTGGAATTTTCACGTGAAATTTTTATTCCACTCGAAGTTGAAAATGGTATCGTGAATCTACCGTGAGAAATTATTCCCTCTATCAGCTTTCAGTGAATGTAAAAAAGCGAAGCAGCCGAAAACAACATGAAAAATCAAATAAATTTCTGTTGAAAATTTACATTAATGTAATAATTTAAAACAAATAAAAAAAAAAAAATTTTATAGTAAAATAGTTTAAGAGTAAAATAATTTAGAAATAAAATAATTTGGATACATTTTAGAAACCGAAGAAAACAAATTAAAAATATTCTTAATGGTTGTTTGCTTTTATTGACCTTTTCTTATATATGTATTTTAGAATGATTGAGCTCGAGGTCGTTTTTCTAAAAATCGTTATAATTTTTCTATTTTATTCGATATTTCGTCAACAATTTGTTGACATCATCAGGAATAACAATCGAAAATTTAAATTTTCTGTATATATTTCAAAACCAGCGACCTCAGCCAAAGGCACTATGAGAAGTTTTTTTGTAATTAGTCTAAAACCTATTTTTCAATTACATGTGTAACTGACTTAATTGAGATGTTTATTGAATTAAAATTGCAATTATTATTATTATTATTTTTTAATGTTGGTGCAGCACTTGGGGAATGACGACCCCATATGTGATGAATTGTCTCATAACAAAAATTGTGAGCAGGAGGATGGAGGAGGTAATAATTGAGTGCACAAGTTCCACAAATTGAACGTGTCAGCATAGAAGTTAATTCCACTCATGATCACTTCTCTCTGTATTGCGTTATGCAGTTCACTGGTACCTCCATAAATTCCCTAATATCAAAGAACAGACTTCACATAAGAGTTATGCATTGAACACATTCACGACAGCAGGCTACCGACTACAACCTGCCCGAAATAGAATATACGTGTTCATAGGGGAATAATTATTTTCATGGCTACACGGCAGGTTGTTGTCCGTGCTACTTTTGTAGTTGTAGCCAAAATAAACTAATTTCTATCTGCATGGGCGACAATAAATAAATTAGTGGTGCCAACACAGTGAAACATCTTAAATAAATAAGCGTTTAAAAATATTTTCAAACTGGTCAAGAGCATGAAAATTGTTAAAAATAAGAAATGTAATAGCCCTTCCAAGAATAAAAATTATTTTGTAATTTTTATTTATTTTTTTTTTGCGATCTCTCGGCTTTTATTTTTTATTTACTTTTTTATTTATTTATTTTTTTTTGGTTATAACTCCTAAAATATTGAATGCATATAAACGATATGGGTATCATTTCAAAGTACTCCAAAATGTTTTTCTATTGTTGGACATATTTTTCATATTTAATCACCTAGTATTATTAAATTTTGAAATTTTGTATCCGACTTTTCAAGTAAAAATTCAATTATTTTGAAAAAAGCTCGATGCAACGACATTTGAACTCCAATTAATAGATTTAGAATAAGCGCTTTCATTTTATAAATGAAAGTGGCACCAATAAACTGAGATGTTGACGTTGTAGGTACCGCGTTGCAGCCATGTAGTCGGTAGCCTGCTGTCGTGAATGTGCTTAAAGCATTAATTTTCAGGGTTACTGGTCTCTCCGTTCTTTGACTTCGAAATTACATTGGGCAGCTTCGAACATATTTTGAACTTATCGGCATAATTGAAAAGTTTATCCACTAGACGCGCCGTTTCCAAAACCCCACTGCCGGAATGACATCTGGCATCACACTATTATTTATCTATTCCTATTAAAAATATTCACTAGGTTTTCTTTACGAGTTTTAAGTTCACAATGATTTGGACTTTGGAAATATTTTCCAACAAATTCATGTGCAAAAATTGCTATTGTTGTCTCTGACAGAGACTCGCAAATATTAATTTATAGCTGTGACGGTGCATGTGGGTGTGATTTTTATCATTTTAATTTTAACTTTTCAAAAGAAAACCACACAGTCATTTTTCATTCAAAGCTGAAGGAGGTCGGTGGTACTTGTTTTTACATCTGCCAGGCAGCTCTCGCCCCATTTCATCTCGCTTTTAATGAGAGCCTGAATAATGATGTCGCATTTATTAGGACATGTTTCAACAGGAATTAACGTGTGTTTTTCCTAATGATTTTCTTCATTTGTTATAACTATAGAAAGACTAGTTGCGACTTTCGAAAGCCACTACAAATTATATGGGGGTGCAAAGGAAATGTAGTGCCGCCTGCACTCCTCCCTTCGTGAATGTGGAAAAACAGCAGGATTTCTATTTTAGACACAAGAACCAACGAAGCATCTAACAAATAAAATTGCAAGCCAAAGAGAGGTACTCGTTTTTTTTTTCTTTTTTGCTTTTCATTTGGTTTAAAAGGACTTTTGTTTTTATTTTTATAAGTATTTAAATATATATTTTATAGTCGTTGACTTGCTTGCTTTCCTTTTTCATCGTCGTCGTCGTCTTCTTCTTCTTCTTCTTTCTACGCTCTTTTAACGTCAGAATTTGTTCATTTATTTCCGGTGTAACATTTTATTGTTGCCTGTTTTGTGTGTTCGTTTGCTCGTTATTGTTGTTGTGCTGTGCCTTTTTCCCTAATATGATAAAATGTTTATACTCCGTAATTTTTCATTATAATATATACATATTTTTTTTAGGTATTTTTGTTATTGTGCTCTGTAATCTTTTCTGGAGTATGCCACTCCATTTAAAACACAAAAGGATTTAAAGATTTATTTGTTTTAAGATGCTACAGAATAGAATATAAAACGTTTATAGCCTGTTATAAAATTTTAATAATGTCTTGGAGAACTTTAAATATAGGCATAAAAATATTTTTTAATAAATATTTTCGCATTTAGCTGGTATGTATGTGTGTGTGTGTTTGAGAGAGATTTTCAATACATTAAAACATTTCAAATTCCTTTAAAGTAATTTCAAATTGTAAAATTCCTTTTACAACTTTTTTGTGTTTTAATTTTTGTTGTTGTTGTTTTTACACAAAAGGAATTTTGTGAAAGTAATTATAAGAATAGAATTTATATAAAACTGAAGGTCATATAAATTGAATATTATTAAATATTATATATGAATTTCTATTTTATAATTCGAACTTTCTTTATGTTAATTATATTACAGGATGTTAATTTTTTCAACGGGCTCAAGTTCAAATCTGCGAAACTGCAAATTATTAAATAAAAAATAATTTGCAGTTTCGCAGATTTGAACTTGAGCCCGTTGAAAAATTTATTAAATATTATTTTTCCACCGAATTAGTCTAGTTTTGTGGCAAAATTCCCAGTTCTTAATAGTTTTGTTCCGTAGGCTTAGACTCCAATTGTTGTGATTCCTTAAGTCATGGGTTTTAGTGAATAAGCACAAAAAAAAAAAAAAAAACAGCAGCCAACATAACCCCAACTTAAGCCAAGATCACACTATCGGCGCAATGTACCGATTTTCGTCGGCTTACTGCAATAAGGTCATAAGTGCTAAACAAAAATTGCATTATTTCTTAATTAATTCTGGAATAAGTCTATATGGCATTATTAACAATGCGGTGCGGTGCGGTGCAATTATTTCCTTATATTTCAATTAGTTGACAAATAAGGCAAATTTTGCTTATTAATTATAACTTTATTTCAGTGAGCCGACGAAAATCGTTACATTGCGCCGATAGTGTGATCTTAGCTTTAGTCCGCAGTAGTCGCCAGAAAAGCCACTTCAGGTACTTAAAGATTGTGAAGAAAATTTCATTTTCAATATAAATAAAAATGACATATAACAGAGGAAACTACTCTTCTTAGAAAACTGCTCTGAGAAGCCTTGAAAATCTTGCTCTTTGTAAAAGCAAAAACACTGAGAGAAACTCATTCAGAATGTCTGTAGACTCTTATAAAGAGTGACCAAATTTGAGGTTAGAAAGTAACTTGGCTGTCAAATGATGAAATGTCAAGAATTTAGGTGGCATCCTTTCGACATTTATTCAGTAAAAACTGGGGAAATTGTAACCATGGAACTCTACAATTCCTGAATTAAGAATTTTAATTGTGAAAATTTACCATCAAAATGGTGAAAATGTTACTGCATGAGTTCGCAAAATTGGAGCGGTATTTCCCCGTAATCAGGCTCCTTCTGAGACTGCCAAGTCCGCCAATTTAGTCGCTAAATTCGAGGCTCACGGTTCTGTTGCTGACTAGAGACCAAAACAATACACTCGCAGTGGCTCTAGTGATGGAAACGTGGACGATGTTCGGCAAAGTGTTGAGAATGAGTCTGGAACATCAACTCATCAACGTTTGCAGCAATTGGGCATCACCAAAAGCACTTTGAGCAATATTTTCCAATAAGAACTTCATCTTCACGTTTTTAAAGTTCAACTCGTTCAAGAATTAAAGCCGGCCGACCATTATTTGCTTCGAACGTTTGTGAATTGGCTGTTTGAGAAACTGAACAAAACGAACGTATTTTTCAACAAAATTTTCTTTAGTTATAAGGCCCATTTTCAATTAGGCGATTTTATAAACCAGCAAAATAGTCTTACAAGGGGCTCCCAGATTACAAAATAAGTCCTCGAAACATCTTTACATATAAATAAAGTTAGCGTATGGTGAAGTTTGTAGTCAGGTGGCATCATCGGCGGTGTATTTTTGAATATGAGCAAAAAAACGTCGTCACCGTGAATTCTCAGCACAACTAAAACATTACCGATTTTTTGTGGCCACAATTTTTTTATTTTATTTTTTTATTTTTTTTTGTTCTTGGAACAGCACTCAGGGGATGACCCCTCCATATGCGATGGATTGTAACAGAACTAGGAAAATTGGTTGTGGGAAGGAGGATAGAGGGAGTTGTGTTTGTGGACGTTCGCTTTGAACCTCCCCAAGTTAAAATTGGCAGGAAAGACCTCAGCTGGAAGTTTGTTCCACACACGATCGTTCGGCCTAAGCACGAATTCTGTCTGCAATGCTTGGTGCGGTTCACTGGCAACTCAACCACAAAAGGATGCGCCCTATGTGAAGAGCGGGTAGCTCGCAAATTGGCTAATGTTGACATCAGTGACCTTTGGTTTCAGCAAGATATCGCCACAAGCTACACAGCCGGCCAAACAATTCAGTTATTGCATGAGAAATTTCCGCAGTCACGGAATTTCTCGATTTGGCGATGTCTTTCTTGTGATTTAACGCCTCTGAGTTATTTTCTCTGGGGCCATTTGAAAGTCCGGGTTTACATGGCCAAATCCGGCACTGTGTTGGTGTTTTACGAAAATAGAATTGCAAAATTTGGTGGAAAATGTGTAAAAGGAACGGACTTCCGGCGACGTGCTAGAGGTGGACAGTTGCCCCCACATCATATTCCACTATTATTTTCTATATTTCTATTTTTCATTGTTATCAATAAAACTGAGTTCGTCAAAAAAGAAAGTGAGTTCTTAAGACCATTTACTTTCTAACCTTAAATTTGCCCAGCCTTCATATGTAAATACGGTGCACATCTTTTTGTGGTACACTTTTTAACATCTTATTCTCCAATAATATAAATAAAAAATTTATGATTTGAAAGGTATTTTTATGCAAATATTCAGTCTTTAATTCTTTGTGTGATCTACAAGAACTCGGATATTATTACCTAAAGGGCCTGCACTGACTATTGAATTCTATTCGAAATATACAAGTGATTGAATAAAAATATATCGCCTGAATGTCTCATCTGGCCGGCCATACCTTAAGATTTGTTGTTCTATTGGTGCAATTTATAATATAAAATGCCGACATTCATTTAATGAATGCAGAAATATTTATAATATTCTGATAAGTTTTTACACGTCATGATGACGCTGGTTAAATGTCTAACTACAACCGCCAGACTTTATTTACAGTTGATCTCTTAAACTTTGCCTTTTATTAAAACTTCATTTTTCATGTCAGTCACTGCATCTGCCCCTACCATCCTTACCTCCCTCCCACCCCACTCCTTCTTGCAAACAGAGTACGTGTATTTAGTTGTTTGTGTATGAGCCTTTTTTGCTATTTTTATTTTTATTATTATTATTATTGCTTGTGTATTATTGCACGTGTGTTTGTTTCTTCTTTTTGTTGTTTGAAAAACAACAACATGCAGGCAAGAGAAAAAAGTATCTAAAAAAGTTTTATTTCCGTTTGCATTTAAATTCTTGTTAAAACGTTTATTCAGCACGCATACATTAACATGCAATTCGTCGACTGTTATTTGTTTTTTTCTTTTTCTCTTTCTTTTTGTTGTTGTAATTTTATTTCCGTCAGTCATTGTGTTGGATTTTTAGAAGCGTTTTTCTGTTATTTTGCAACTTAACCTCATTCTACTGCTCTTCATTCCCAGCACTGCACTTTTTTCATTTCAGCTCTTGGTGCTTCAGTTCTTACTGCAGTTACTTCATTGTTCTATAATGACAACAGGGACGGCTGACTGTGATGGCTTTTTCTAAATGGATGTGTGACGAGTGTATTTCTTGCCAAGACTCTTTAATGGCTCAAATGTATGAAGGTGTTTTGATGGAATATATAGTAAGATGTTTCCGGTGAAATCTCTCCTTTATAATGTCTAAGAGGGAAGTTGTTTCAACATGAAATATGACTGGCGAAATAGCTATTTGTTTTTTTTTATAACGAAACGTAAGTAAAAGATGATTTTTGTTATTCGCAGAGAAAGAATATGAAAAGCCAACAGAATATAAAAAAAAGAAAGAAGTGCAGGAATAATTTCTTAGCTGCCATCTTATGAAAAATACGCAATCACTTTATTTTTTATTGCTTAAACTCGCCACAGGAAACGCGATAAAAAGCTACAGGCCGGCATCAGCAGGTATTAAATAATTTTAAGCAAACAAAACGAGGATTATTGAATGCTAATAGCTTCCAGCAAAAAAAATTTTTAGTTGAAAGGTAAACATTTTACATGTTTTTTAAAAGAATTAATTCTAAATAGAATCTATTACTTTATTTAATTGCTTTCAGTTTTACTTTCAATTAAATGTTTCGTTGCAATCGATAATTAAAACATTTGCTTCTGCTTTTTGTTAGCAAATATTTTGGTATAAATATATATATCTTGAAGGATAGCACATAAAATATAAAAAAAAATTTGGACCCCGCCCCCTTTAGTGGGCATTATTATATGCAAAAATAGTGTAAAAATTTTACAAATTGTTTTACTTAAGCCTACATTCCCTAAAAATAACATTTTTAAGCTTTTATGACGAAGCTGAGACCTAACCTGATCCTCCTCTGCCCTAACCCCCCCTCCCATTCGCCACCCAAATGACCCTATCAAAAAAAAATTTTTTACACTTAGTTATCCCAAAAATTTATTTTTAGTATTTTATGGTAGAGGTGACCCCGACAAAACACAGTTTTTATACCCTCCAAAAGGAGTTCGATACCATAAAGTATACATATATACTTATTCACCCTTATTGTGTTTGGCGTTTTTCGCCTTCAGATTCGACATTTTGTAATAGATTATAGGCAATTTTAGATTTTTGTCTTCAAGCTATTACAATTTGTCGAATTTTCAGGCGTAAAACACCAAACACATTGATGATTGATGTAGTGTAAGACGATCTAGAAATGCCCATCCGTCCGTGTGTGGAAACCAGGATATAGTCTATTTTTGGACCCCGCCCCTTTTAGTGGATGTTGAAGTTACATATTATATAAAACAAGTAAAAACATTATATTCGACCGGGTCGAATCTTAAATACCCTCCAAATATTTAGTAAGTAAATTTAAAATGTTTAACTTGGTGGGACAGAGTTCCATTAGGACATCTCTGTAAATCTCTATTTTTGCAGAGTCGTTCTGGGAAGGGCCGTGCAAGATCAGAGAACATCTCAGCTTCTTATAAGCTTAAGGAATAAAAATTCAATTCAATATTTACACTATTTTTGTATATAATATCGTACGTCAACGCCCACTAAAAGGGGCGAGGTTCAAAAATAAACAATATCAGGTTTTCCATAGAAGAACGTATGGGTATTGCTAGACCGTCTTGGACTTCATTACTGATCTAGAATATATATTTTATGAGGTCCAATTCTCTTTGGAGGGTATTAAAACTGTATTTTGTCGGGGTCGGTCTGGCCAGGGCTGTGGGGGACTCATTTCACCTTTGTCATAAAGCTCTAAAAATATATGTTTGGGATAATTAAATACATTTAAAACAAAAATTTTTTTTTGATAGGGTCATTTAGGGGGCAAAGGGGTAGGGCAGAGTAGTACCTGGTTACGTCTCAGCTTCGTCATTAAAGCTTAAAAATATTATTTTTAAGGAATGTAGGCTTAAGTAAAACAATTTGTTGAATTTTTACACTATTTTTGCATATAATAACGCCCACTAAAGGGGCGGGGTCCAAAAATTAATTTTTTTTATTTTATGCCTCCAAGTTTAACGCGATGGACCTTCTTTGACCTAACAATATATCATTTGCTTTACAAAATTACAAAAAAAAACTTAAAAAATTATGTTGTTTTTTAGAAGTTGGTTTAGTTCTTCTTAGGGGAACTTTTTCCCCTCTGGCCTGATTCAGCCCATTTACGAACTTGACCTGTGCTATCCTTCAAGATATATTTATACTAAAATTTCAGGAGTGTGGGTCTTTTTGTTTGGACTGCATCGTGATTTCCACAGGTGGACGGACGGACGTCTTAGATTTCATCACTAATCAAGAATATATACAGTCAAAGCTCGGTATAACGAATGATATAATGTCAGACCTATTCGTTATAGTTAAAAATTCGTTATATAGCGAAGATTTGTTTATGCATAACTTATTTCATTTTGGTTGATTTTTAATGGTAATACTTTATTTAAAAACTTTTTTGCATTTAGTGTTAATAAAATAGGTTTATTCAATGAAATAACTAAACAGACATGAAAAAATTATTTAGAGATGTTTGTTTCTGAATGATTTGCAAACTTTTTTTGAAGAGCTTATAGTAATTCTCATCATACTAATGACTTCGAAAAATTAATATTATTTTGTTGACTCCATTGGATGCACTTTTCCAAACATTGACAACGCTGACAAGGATATACCTCTTTTGCACTCTTCTAAAATTTTAATTTTTTCACTTAAAGAATTATTTTTTCTATATCCCATATTTCTTTGCACTACCAAACTCAACTAAAATCCATTTAAAAACAAATTCAATTCATCGCATGATCATTTGTGTGAGAAAGATGAGATGATCACATGTATGAGTACGCATAGAAAAAATAACGGTACTATAACTAATAATCTTTTTTCTTTTTGACTGTTTATTTGTAATACATAGATAAAAAAAATTTTGCACTCATATATTCAACCATTCGTTATATTGAGCGTCAAAAATAAAAATATTCGTTATATTAGGTGGTCAATATTAAAAAATTACCCATTCGTTATACCGAGCTTTGACTGTATATACTTTATAGGGTCTCAGATGGATATTTCGCTGCATTACACACGGAATGACAAAGTAAATATACCCTCCAATTCTTTTTTGGAGGGTATAAAAATACCCTAAATATTATAATTCCAGTTTTTAGCAAAAAAGAATATCTTGCATTTGATCGCTTATGTACAAGATCGTGTGGGCAATAAAAGAAAAGAAAAAGTATAAATTGAATTAACAAACTCCACAATAATTTGATAACTTTCATTAATTAGTGCAGTGATGTTAACCGTACGGTAATTACCGTATTGTACGGTAATTTAGTCTTCCGAACGGTAAGCAGGTAATTTCTATATTTGTACGGTAATTTTAAAAAGTTTTAATTTTTAATTGTTAGACCCCAAACATTTTTTTTCATAATGTGTCTACTAGGGCGAATTCATAACTTTGTTAATAGATCAGTTTTGTGACAGCCCAAATATAAATTCTTCACTGCAAACTCTCTTGCGACTACATATTTCTCAGTAAAAACATCAAAAAAGTACGGTTTCATTACAACTATGCAAAATAATGCCAATTGTAGTTAAATTTTATACGTTTCTTATTATTAATTTTGTACCAGACTTTGCGTACGGTAGTTTTACCTAAAAAACGGTAGCTTTTTTAGGGCTGTACGGAAATCGAAATAAAAAAGTTAACATCACTGAATTAGTGTTTTCCTTTAACATTTTTTTTGTTTCTCAGGAAAAATATTCCCAAAACACACCTTGAAGCTATAATATTAGAACTACAAGATTTCCTTTGCGGAAGTGCCAGCAAAATATGCAAACTGTAAGCACTGCAGGGAGGATGTGTGCCTTTAGCTTTTGTTATTTTGAATATAAAACTTTTTGCCATTCAGTGGCATTTGAATTAACAAACTCAAATCTAATTTAAAAACTTTTATTAATTCTGGTCTTCCATTTACAAGACCAAAAAGATTACTAGACATGAGTTGAGATAAAATTTGTATTTCTTTTCTTACAAAAGATATAAAAAATTAAATCTGAATCTCACTTATTCTGCCAGTTATAATCTTAAATACACTCTATTCACAATTTATATGCCACGCATTGAAGGAAATTTCTATTGAATTTTATTTCTAATAGAAAACCCTAAAAATGCCATTGTGTGTACAGCCATCATCTTTTTCAATTCAATTCAAACGAAAACCAATTTATTTATGGCACAGCTAATTGACCATAAATTCCTGTCCTTGAAACCTCTAGATTCCAGATTTAATATAAATTCTCTTATACGTGAAATGTTAAACACGTTTCGTTGGCGGAATTGTTTACTTAAACAAAAATTGATTCGCACTTTAGAATATTAAAAATTGCCAGCATGAAGGAACAAAAAATATGAATAAAAAAACAAAAGATGAAATGTAGCATGATAAAGTGTATTTCTTGTCTAATGTTTTGTACTCTAGCTGCAGGAGAAGGAAACGATAGCAACAGACAAGTACAAATGACGGCTGGTGCCTGGTTATGGCCAAACAGGAACACCCAAAATTAAACACCTTAAAAGGAAGCATTTTGAAGTGAGAAAGAGAAACCCAAAAGCTGAAAGAAACAAAAAGAAAATATATTTGGGTTTCGAAAGGTTTTCCTGTTTCAGTGTCCTTTTGAGACATGTTGCTTTAAGTACTTTTACTATAGAGAAATTGTTCAGTATTTTTTTGTATTGGTTTTTTTTTCTTAACGGAATTCTTAAATATAAAACATGTTCTTAATACTACAACAACGTATTTGCTTTTCTTTTTCATGTTGATTTGGTAAAGGTGAAAGGAAAATGTATGTACATTTTACAGCACTAAAGTGCAGTCATATTCAAGGTCCTTATGAATCAAAGCTATAAGGAAAGATATATGGCAGTAATTTTGTTAAGCATTGAAAAGTAGTTTTCGGTTGAGAAAAGAAAAATAACACGAAATTTTTATGGCCACTAGGAAAATCAAACAGAAGAACTTTCAGAGATGAGAAGTAAATAGTACGTGATGCTGTTTAAATGAGATTAGAGTTTAACGTGCAACATGAAAGCAGTTCGAGAAATGTATTTGGCTTTAGCGACAGATGTTTAAGGATATTGTGAACGGATGGTATGCAGCAAAGCAGATGGGTGGTGCCATTTTAACGCACTGCCAACAAGAGCTCAATACATCGCTTGGGAGTTTCGATTATGCGGATGAAATTTATGAATGGATTAGAAATTAACGAATTATTATATTCAATTGAATTAAGATTCTATAGGCTAATTGTTCGAAATTTGTTTTTAAATCTCAGAAAGACATGATAAATATTCCAAGGCACAAAGGAAAGTCAACATCAGTTTTATTCAACTTACACAGCAGAACAGCTGTTTTCGAAAGACGCAACCCTTTCATCATCAGTGCTCATGTATATTGTGTTTGTCACCACTTATTAGGTGGCTTAGTTGAATGTGATAACAGTTCCTATTTACACAAATTTTATTGTGAAAAAGAATCCGAGAACTGTATCAACCTGATGTTAACATGTTATTGTTTTAATACAATAAAATTTGTGTAAATAGGAACTGTTATCACATTCAACTAAGCCACCTAATAAGTGGTGACAAACACAATACACATGAGCACTGATGATGAAAGGGTTCCGTCTTTCGAAAAAAAAAAATTTATATTTTTGGAAAACAAATTATTTTTTAGAAAAATATATTATTTTGTTGAAAAAAATAGTATTTTTTTAGCATAAAAAACGTATTATTTTTTATAAAAATACATTATTTTTTGTACAAATATATTATTTGTTATAAATAATATAAAATTGTTTAGAAAAAAAAAATTTTTTAGAAAAAAATAGTTTTTAAGAAAAAGTATTACTTTTTAGAAAAATATATTATTTCTCAGCAAGAAAAAATTATTGTTTATAAACTATATTATTTTTTTTAGAAAATAAATAATTTAAAAAATTTATTACTTTTTCAAAAAAAAATTATTTCGCACAAAAAATTATTGTTTAGAAAACATATATATTATTTTTTAGAGAATTAATAAATTTTTAAAATAAATATTCCCCCTTATTCTATAACTATCTGTCAACGTCACGTTAAGACAATATCAAAAATAGGACACGTCTGTACTTCTCTTCTGCAGCAATTGGCAGTTTTTAACAGTCTATTGCTATATCTAAGGCCATATAGACTGTCAGAAGTAGTTAATTGTTGTCCACAAGAAGCAGATAAGTGTCCCATTTTTTATATTGTCGTGACGTGACGTTGACAAATAGTTACGGAATAAGGGGGATTATTCAAAAAAAATATGTTTATTATTCTTTAGAAAAATTAATACTTTTTTTTAGAAAACAAAATTATTTTTCAGAAAAAAATTCTGTTACCAGAAAAAAATTTAATTTTTTAGAAAATTAAATCATTTAAAAAAAATATTTTTCGGAACAAATATTTTTTAGAAAAAATATTTTATTTCGGAGCAAAAACTTTATTTTTTAGAAAAAATTTTTTTTCTTTTTTTTCTGTTAGAGAGACAATTATTTTGCAGAAATAATTTAGCTATTAGAAATATATATATTTTTTAGAAAAAAATTTTATTTTTTTTTGTTTAGAAAATTTATTACTTTTTAGAATTAATATTATTTTTTAAGAAATATGTATATTATTTTTTAGAAAAACAAAATTTTTGTTCTTTCTTTTCTGTTAGAGAGACAATTATTTTTCAAAAATAATTTAGCTATTGAAAAATATATATTTTTTAGAAAAAAATTAAATTTTTTTTTTGAAACATTACTTTTTAGAATAAATATATTATTTTTTAAAAAATTTGTATATTATTTTTTTGAAAAACATAATTTTTCAGAAAAGAAAATTTTTTTCAGAAAAATTTTTAGTTATAAAAAAAAGAAACATTGTTTAGAATTTTAAAAAATAAATTATTTTTCGGAAGAAAAAAATTAGGTTATAAGAAAATAATTTATTTTTTAAGAAAAAAAATTTTTTTTTTAGAAAAAAAAATTTTTTAATTATCATTTATTTAGTTATAAACTGCACTATCAAAAAGTCCAATTATTAACTTCAACTTTAGCAAGTAAATAAATGAATAAAAATGAAAATAAAAAGCAAATAAAAATAAAAAAAAGCCACTGCTGCCCTTAGAAACTAAGAAGTGTCACCCAAAAGTATGCTATACTATTAAATAGAAAGTTCGTTTATATAATATATAACAGAAAACAGAAAAACAATTTTTTTCTAATCCCAAATACTTTTTTGGTGTATCCTTTTTGCACACAAAATTTTCTGGAAAATTTTTAAACATTAAAACTAAACGTCTATGACAGCAAAATAAAAATAAATTGCTGCATTCTATTATTTAAGGTGTAGTACACCTATTGCATAAAAACATATAAATATTTTAAGACTGTTTTAAAATGTTATGGCAATATGTTATATGTTATGTTATGATAGTTTGAAATTCAAACTTTGAATACCCCAATTTATAGTTATTTATTTTAAAGTACGGCCATGATATTGACATTAAAGCGAAAACAGAAAGATGAAATATTTAAACTATAGAAATGAAAGTTGCCTTGTGATAAAATTAAAACAATAACATGTGGATCCTTGCAAAGTTTCCTTGTATTTGTATCATTGAAATTGGTAAAAATGTAAACGTTATTTTAGGCCTTCTTAGGTTTTTAAAATACTTGAAATTTTCCTACAGACCAGCTAAAGAATGAAACTTTTTCAGTTCATTTTGATTTATAGGATTTCTTAAAAAAGCACACGCCACATGTAGACATAAAATGAAAAAAATATACAGCAAAGAATTTTCATATTAAAGCAAAACTTAACAGTTTCTTGTTACACTTTATTTCAAGTAAGACAGTAAAGAAGACCAACATGGGCCAGAATGGCAAACATTTTGGTTTAAATACGCAGTGAAAGATGAACCCAGAAAAAAAATAATAAATAAATAAAAAATAAAAGAGACAAAAAAGTGTTATAAAAAGAAAACATGTTCTCCAAATTAAAGAATCTTTTTCCTTATTTTTTTTTCTTCTAGGATTTAAATCCAATATGAACTAGTTTCGAAGAAAGACATGTATTTTGTAGAATATTAACTGCGACACACATACATTTCGGTTTTCCTTTTATCCTTTTTTTTTTCTTTTTTGTACTTATTTTTTATTGTCTTCTATTGTTGCGTACTTTCAAGTTTGATAGAGTTACTTTTCATTAGATGATCTGCTGTTTGGAATAAAAGTATTTCTTGGTAAAGAGAATGTAAACTAAACGTGACAAGTTGGATATTCGGTTTAAGTTCCTTTTTCCCTTTTATGCTTCAACCTTATGGTTGCATGTATTCCAATGTATTTGTTCTCTGGTACGAGTATGTTTATGTTTCTTTCATTTCTTCAGTCGTTTGCATAAAACATTGTATAGTTATTGTTTGATATCATTATTTTTAAGTTGTGTCAACTAGTTGACAACGAAACTTCTGATGAAACTTAAAATTGTTTTTAACACATATACACACACACACACATACATCCAGAGTACTTTTTACCAGGGCACAGCCAGAGAAATCTGAGTAGAGAGTAAAAAAAACATACTTAGTGTAATATTACACATAAATAAAGCATCTGCAGAATTATACGGTGAAATATAATTTAAGAGAAATGGTTTTTTTTTTATTTCATCATAATGGTTTGGTTACACTTGCCTACATTTTCAATTGTGTGAATATTAAATACAGTCTTGACTCACAGGACGATCAGAATGAGGGTTCCCCTAAATTGTGATCTGGATGGATATACAGTCGAATTTGATTAAGTGAAAGTGGAAGATTGCGGAAACTTTGTTGTTTTTCAGTAAAGATTTTCAGTAAAAAGAAGAACGAACGAATTAATTAACACTGCTTGAGTTAAACTAATTCAGAACTCTGAAGATTTCTCTATAAAATGAATTACTTCTCAAAATTAACTTCACTTAAACAGCATCAAGGTAAAGGGGATTTTCTCTAAAGCAGCCAAAAGATAAGATGAGAAAATACGTGCAATTTTAAATTTAATATGAGCGTGTCCTTTTCCATATTCAACTGCAATAGCTTCTGGCAACATGAAGTAAAAGCATTTTTTATGCCAAATAGATGTTTAAATTTTGAAAAAAAAATTTCACAATAAATTATATATTAATGCATAAAATAGCAAAGCGACCAAAATAGAGACAGCATAAATATTTCGAAAGTAATGACAACGTTGTCCTTAAAGGCTGTTGTCTTGGAGGGCAATTCAAAAGTCCTTTTCTCGAAATCAACTTGTCGCATAAATTTTATTTTCAATACCCCCGTATGGGACGCAGTTCTTATTTTTTAATTAATTTCTTATTTTTTTATTTTTAAATTTTTTTTTATTATTATAATTTATCTTTTATCCAACGCACTAAATTTGTTTAATTTTTATTTTTTTTTCTACTTTTTATATTATGATTCTAATTTTTGTTTTATTTATTATTTTTTGTAATTTTATTTTTTCAAATTTTTTTTATAATTTTTCTATATTTTTTAAATTTTTTTTTTTTTTAATTTTTTTATATTTTATATATTTTTTATAGTTTTTTTTATATCTTTTTATATTTTTTTATATTTTTTAAAAATTTTTATATATTTTTTATATTTTTTTATATTTCTTCATATTTTTATTATAATTTTTTTATATTTTTTTTATATTTTTTATAATTTTTTATATATTTTTATATTTTTTATATATTTTTATATATTTTTATATTTTTTCAATTTTTTAAATTTTTTATATTTTTATTATATTTTTATATTTTTTTTATGTTTTATAATTTTTAAATTTTTTATTTTTTTTATATCTTTTATATCTTTTATATTTTTTATATATTTATATATTCTTTTTATATTTTTTTATATTTGTTTATATTTTTTTATATTTTTTATATTTTCTTAAATTTTTTAAATTTTTTTTATATATTTTTATATATCTTGATATTTTTTTATATTTTTATTATAATTTTTATATTTTTTATAATTTTTTTTATTAATTTTTTTATTATTTTTTATATTTTTTATTTTTTTTTTTTATATATTTTTTTATATTTTTTTTATATTTTTTTATATTTTTTTTTATATTTTTTCATATTATTTATATTTTTTTATATTTTTTCATATTTTTTTATATATTTTTATATTTTTTATATTTTTTATATTTTTATTATATTTTTTATATTTTTTTATATTTTTTTATATTTTTTATATTTTTTTATATTTTTTTACATTTTTTCATATTTTTTATATTTTTTCATATTTTTTTATATTTTTTTATATATTTTTATATACTTTTATATTTTTTATATTTTTTTATATTTTTATTATATTTTTATTATATTTTTTATATTTTTTTTATATTTTTTTTCATATTTTTTATATAATTTATATTTTTTTATATTTTTTTAAATTTTTATTATATTTTTTATAATTTTTTATATTATTTATATTTTTATATGTTTTTATTTTTTTTATATTTTTTTATATTTTTCAATTTTTTTTTAAATATTTTTTATCATTTTTGTATATTTTTTATATTTTTTTATATTTTTTTATATTTTTTTATATTTTTTATTTTTTTTTATATTTTTTTATATTTTTTTATATTTTTTTATATTTTTTTATATTTTTTTTTATCATTTTTGTTTATTTTTTATACATATATTTTTATTTATTTTTATATTTTTTTATATTTTTTATATTTTTTAATATTTTTTTATATTTTTTTATATTTTTTTATATTCTTTTATATTTTTTTTATATTTTTTAACGTTTATTTTTTTAAATTTTTTTATATATTGTTATTTCTCTATAATTAGTTATTAATTTATTTATTAACTTTTATTTAATCTATACCTAAAAAATTAGAGAGCTTCTTGCAATGCGAAGCCTGTAGAAGGATCACTAGAAATTATTCGACAAAAAGTTTTAGCTTGTATTTTTTCGAACTCAACAAGAAAGTTGGTATGGTAGCTTTTAATTTAAGGTATGGTAGCTTTGCCATTTAACAACCCTCGTAGGTCTACGGCAGTTTAAAAAAATCGTTCATGAAGCACCACTCGAAGGATACGTGTAAACGTAAACTTAAAATTTAATAAGGAAAAACAAATGAATCTTTGACACTTTTTACAGATCAACTAGAGCACAACACACTTTTCAATACCTAAAAGTAGGCTACAGAATGATTTGCGATGTTAACTCTGAAATATATGCATTGCTGTTTTGCTTTGCTTGTTTAATAATAACGAAAATATCCTAGACACAGAACTGCTAATTTTAAATGGCACCTCAGTACAAATTAGATATTATCGCCCAAGGGTACAAATTTAGTCGTGTTTAGTGATTCTTGCAAAGAGATTTATTAACTCAATTCCACAAAATTTGCCAGTTCAGCTAATATTGTCAATCTGCACTGCAAACACTATGGCTGATTCGATTTCCGCGAAAGATGAGTTTTAGAAAACATACAACATATAAAGACTTCCCAATAAAGCTCATCTGTAATATTTAAATGTAATAGGTATCTCGACATTGAGGACTATAAAAATATTTCCTTTTAACAACTCATACCTGTTACCCAGAAAATACTGTGACACGCGGATTAGTACATTTTTTTTAATATATTTGGTTTAACCAGAAAGAAAAAACATGAAAATTTAGCGCGGTATATTAAAAACAACTCGAGTAAAAATACAAAAAAAAAAATTAATGTTGAAAGAAAAATCGAAATGAATAAATTGTGTAACCCTTTTATTTCAAACAATTTCGAAGTCAACAAATAAACAACAACCTTTTTTTTAATTTTTTTTATAAAGGGGAAAAGTTTGTGGTGTTAAGCACATAAAAACAGGAAGGGAAAAAAATAATAACGAAACCACCGCAATGCAATTATTTTAATTTGCTGAATATTTCTTTTTCATAATTTGACCAAAAACAAAAAAGAACGAAGAAAAAATAAAAATAATAGATACTCAAAATGAAGGAGTTGTAGTCAACCTACACAAGAATGTTTTTTCCCCTTTAAATTTTAACTTTTTTACCTTATTTTTTGTTGCCTCAGGATACGCTACACTTAAGATATAATGGACGGGTTGCGATAGCAATTTTTCCCTATAACCCAGACTTCTAAAAGACTGCACCGCAGCATAGAATATTTTAGGTTTAATATTTTATTCATAATTTGCTACTAAGCGCTGATTTATAAACTGTAAACATTGTTTCTTGATTGGGCTAATGGGACACCAATATATCGTTCGACATTCGGAAGCCCGCTTTTGGAACCCGATTATTTTTTATACCATGTAAGTAGGAGATTTAGGCAATAAAAGCTCTAATTGAGCTCAATTTACCATAGAGTGAATCAATTAATGAAGTTAATTGTTTCATATCCACCACCGTAAAATATTTTCAATAGAACAATAAAATTAATGTTGAAGAAGGGCGAGGAGGGAGGGAGGTTAGGAAGTCACTTGGCTTAAATACACCCTTTTTCGAAAAAGTCTGTTTTATTGATACCCGTTATACAGTAAAAATATGAGAAATAATAATGAAATATGATGTCGGGCAAACGTCCAACTCTACCTCTTTTCCCAAAACTTTTAACCACATTTTGCAACAAATGCTTCGCTTATCTCATCAATGCAAAGCCGAATTTCATGTTTCAGAGCGTCAGTTGTTTGTGGTTTGTTCACGTAAATCCGATCTTCCAACTGTCCCCAAAGAAAATAATCCAGCGGCCTTAAATCAATAGAAGGAGGCGGCCAATTGACATCGCCAGATCAAGAAAATACGCTACCGGCGAATTTCTCATGCTATAATTAAATCGTTTCAGCGGCTGTGTGGTTTGTAGCGCCGTCTTGCTGAAATCAAGGGTCACTGACGTCAACAAGAGGTGCTCTTGGCTGAAGTAGTAGAACAGGAAACTATGAAGCGGAGGATCCTGAGTTCAACCCCGCGCTGAGGCATGAATATTGTGTTGAATTCTTCTGATCAGCATTAGGGCATGGTTGTGTTAGTCGTTGCCACCTGTTTTCAGGTGGCAACGACGGTTGCCACCTGAAAACAGTGCAGTGCATTGCGGTGCAATGCACTGCATAGGTCATCCGAGATAAAAAAAAATGTATCCACCAAAAATCGGTTATCATGTTTCGGTTGCGCTGAGAATTCACAGTGACGGCGGGCGTTTTCTTGCTCACTTTCGAAAATATACGGGCCAGTGAATCCCACCCGGCCACAAACCGCACCATACGGTCACTTTCTTTGGATGTAATGGTTTTTCGAGAAGTGGTTTGTGGATTTCGTGAGCCCCATATGCAACAATTTTGCTTGTTTATACGAGAGCGGATCAATAAGTCCGTGACTTCCCTCGTAGCTATATGAAATGCAACACTGTTCCCATCAAGTACCAGCTGTTAATAGACAGCTGTCAAATTTTGAGCAACTGTTGTCATTTAATTTGCATTAAACAGCTGTTCAAAACATAACACCTCGTGTATTTTTCTAAAAATGGAAAAAAGTGAATTTCGAATGCTCATTATTTTTTGCAAAAAAAAAACCCGTGAATCAAACCAAGGAAAAGCTCTGCACCATCGATTTCAATGGCAAAAAAAGTGATTTACTGACTTTCGTTGTGGTCGCACAAGTACAAAAGACGCTGAACGTTCTAGACGGCCAATTGAGGTCAGTCAGTACACCCGAAAATGTCGAAAAAATCCACGACATGCTGTTGGCCGATCGAATAGTAAAAGTGCGTGAGATTGTTGATGCCATAGGCATTTCATATGGCAGCGTGGTTTCGATTTTAAATGATCGACTGGGTTTAAGAAAGTTGTCTGCAAGATGGATGGGTGCCTCGCGTTTGCTCTCAATTGACCATAAACGTAAACGTGTGACAACTTCAAAGGATTGTTTGAAGTTTTTTAACCGCAATCCGAACGAGTTTTTCCGAAGCTTTTTGTAACTGTGGATGAAACATGGATCCATTACTGTACTCCGGAGACCAAGCAGCAGTCTAAACAGTGGGTTTCTCTGGCTGAACCTGCTCCGAAGAAGGCCAAGGTAAGTTTGTCGGCCAATAACAGTTTTTAGGGATGCACGCGGGATACCCCACAGCGGTTACCTTCAAAAGGGAAAAACAATAAACGGCGAATATTATGCCCACGTATTAGATCGATTTAATGAGGATTTGAACAGAAAACGACCCCATATGACCAAGAAAAAAGTTATTTTTCATCAAGATAATGCATGTGCACCCGTACATGGCAAAACTCTATGAATTGGACTACGAATTGGTGCCTCATCCGCCATATTCTCCGGATGTAGTTCCTAGTGATTACTTCGTACTTCCAAATCTAAAGAAATGACTCGGTGGAAAGAGATTTAGCTGCAACCATGAAATTATTGGCCAAACAAATGCCTATTTTAAGGACCTCGAAAGATACAATTTTTTTTTTTGAAGGGATACAAAAACTGGAGAAACGTTGGACTAAGTGTATTGATTTAAAAGGAGATTATGCTGAAAAAAAATTTTTGTTTTACAAAAAAAAAATGTGTTTCATTCAAAAAGTCAGGGACTTTTTTATCTCTGACTCAGGGGATGACCCCTACATATGCAGTGCATTGCGCCGGAACTAGAAAGGAGGGGATGATATTGAAGGGACAGATAAAGAAAGATAAGGAGATAGAGAATTTTTTATAGCTATTTTCAACCTTTTTTTATATCGCCGGCTAATTTTTGCTACAGGACAGACGAAGGAGGATGCTGCTGTTACTCTGCTTTTTAGTACATGATAATTTCAGTCGCTGCGAATTATATTCAGTGGCCAGTGCTATGCCTTCAGCACTGAAACAGGGTGGCAACAACTAACACAACCATGCACTAATGCGGACCAGAAGAATTTAACACAATATTCTGGACTCAGCGTGGGTTTGAACTCAGGATCCTCCGCTTAATAGTCTCGTGTTCCACTACTTCAGCCAACAGCACCCTTATTGATCCGATCTTGTATTTTCAAATAATATATTGTTGGATTTTTTTATTTGCAAATCAATAATTTAAAAAGAAAAACAGTCAAAAACTCTCTATATGTTTCCGTTTCTCTTGTCTTTATTCCAAATATTAAGAAGGTATAAACATATTTTAGGACTTATGGCAGCATGAATTTAAATTCATGCAGCGTTTGTTACAACTCGTTGATTTTAAAATCAACATAAATAATAAATTCACCGAGCAGGCAAATATAAGAAAACATGTTTTAGCTGCTGCTTAGCATTTATATTTCTGCCAACGAAACAAACAAAAATTAAAAAATAATAAAAAATAATCTCTCCTCCGACTCTTAGAATGTGGTAATTTAATGTTTCTTTGGCAGTGCAGTGGCTTTGAAATCATGATCCTTGCGCTGGCTGCTTCGTATCTGGCTGTTATGGTTTTCCACGTACAGCGTGTCTTTAAGTTTTGCTCACCGCCACTCGGCGCGACCCTTGCAACAAAACGCTGTTGTAGGTTCAGCTATTTTTCTTTTTCATGGCAATAGAAGTATGTGCTCCTTTTCCAGTCATCATTTTATTTGTTTTTAAGTGGAAGGTACGAGTACTTTTGTGGAATTATATGATTATACATTTTTAGTTAATTTTTTTTGTTAACCACATTCTGCTCTACAGGGTATCCCATTAGTTGTTAGACAAAGTGCGGGTTTTAAGTTTTTTAATGCTATTGTATTATTGAAACTGCATTTTGCTAACTTTCTATTTGCTATTGCAAACCTTTCCAAGCGGGAATATGTAAAAAGCAAAAATAGTTTAGATATTAAATTTATTATTTTTATACCCTCCAAAAAAGAATTTGGAGGGTACATTCACTTTGTCATTCCGTGTGTAACGCAGCGAAATATGCCTCTAAGACGCCATAAAGTATATATATTCTTGATCTGTGATGAAATCTAAGACGATCTGAGCATGTACGTCCGTTCGTCAGTCCGTCTGTGCAAATCACGATTCAGTTCAAACGAAAAGAGCTAGACCCTTAAAATTTGGTATAAATATATTTTGAAGCTTAGAGCAGGTTAAGTTCGAAGATGGTCTAAATCGGGCAAGAGGGAAAAAAGTTCCCCTAGGAATAACTAAACCAACCTAGAAAAAAAAACATAATTTTAAAATTTTTTTGGTTATTTTGTTAACCCATATCGTCCCAGAGATTTTTTCCAAATAAGTTTATAAAACTTCGTAGTTAAATGGTAAATTAATTCCAGATAATACGAATCAGATGTCCGATTTTTTTTAAATTTTCATTAAAAATTTTTTTTAAAAATTTTCATAAAATTTTTTTTAAAAAGTTTCATTAAAAATTTTTTTTAAAATTTAGTTTAAACATTTTTTTAAAAATTTTTATTAAAATTTTTTTTTTAAAATGTTCATTCAAAATTTGGTAAAATTTTTATTAAATTTTTTTTTTTTAATTTTTTTTTTAAATTTTCAATAAAAAGGATATGTTCTTAGTCTTTCCTAAGCAGAAAAAAAAAATTTAAATACTTGAAATTTTCTGTTCGAAAAATCGAACACTGGGACGAAATGGGTTAAGCAAATGATATATTTTTATGTCAAATACGGTTCAACGCGTTAAACTTGGAGCCATAAAATAAAATAAAATTATTTTTGGACCCCGCCCTCTTTAACGGGCGTTATTATATGCACAAATAGCATAAAAATTTATCAACATGTTTTACTTAAGCCTACATTTCTTAAAAATAGCAATTTTAAGCTTTAATAACGAAGCTGAGACGAAACCTGGTACTACCCTGCCCTATCCCCCTCCCTCCCTCTTCACACCCTATTATTTTGTATACAATTATCCCAAGACTTCCTCTTTCTGCCCTAGCCCCCCTCCCCTCCCCCTTTGCCACCTAAATGCCACTATGAAAAAAAATTTAAATTTTGTATACAATTATCCCAAGCATTTACTTTTAGAGTTTTATGACTGCAAATTTCAGCCCTACCCTCTCCTCCCCCTTTGCCCCGTAAATGACCCTATCAAAAAAAAATAAATAAATTTTACTTTGCATATAACTGCCCCAAGCATTTATTTTTAGAGTTATATGACAAAGGTGAAATGTCTCTCCCACAGACCTTGCCAGAGCGACCCCGCCAAAATACAGTTTTAATACCCTCCAAAGAAAATTGGACCCCATAAAGTCCAAGACGGTCTAGCAATGCCCATACGTTCGTCTGTGGAAAACATTATATTGCTTATTTTTAAACCCCGCCTCCTTTAGTGGGCGTTGACGTACGATATTATATAAAGGAACTCTGGACCACCAAGTTAAACATTTCAAATTCACTTACTAAATATTTGGAGGATATTTAAGATTCGACCCGGTAGAATATAACGTTTTAACTTGTTTTATTTCCTCAAATTGTTTCCTTGTATTCATATTGCAGCACCAGACTTTAATATGCCAGAGTATATGCTTTACGGAGAAAGAAAAGAAAAAAAAACAACGCTGCATTATCCTGGCAGTGCTTTGTTTACTTATAAACTCCTTCTCTGGCTGCCGCTTCTTTCTCTCACGCTCTCATTTGGCTCCCCTCATTTCCTTTTCCGTTAGTAGATGTGTTCCATTGTAATGACTGTTTGTTATTTTTCTGCAACTTTTATTCATTGTAGTCATGCTTTGCATAATATTTGTATTCGCTTCTTTTTTTTTGTTGTTTGCATTATTTTTTTGTTCCTTCTTGTGCTGAAATAATATTCATTATTTTTGCATTAAAATACGCTTTTTGTTTAATTTCTGCTTGGTTGGTTGGACTAAGAAGGGTTACTACTCACTGGTACAGTCCTTGGGTAGTTTGTTCAAAGCCAGAAAAAATATATATCCTTTTTTTTCTGTAACATTTGGCTCATTTGTTTCACCAAATTATTTTAATTTTTATGATATTTTTTTCTTTTTTTTTTTTGGTTTTCTTTTATTCCGGCCCAGCGACTATAAAGTATGCTAGAACGTGCCTCAATGCATAAATTAAGTCATTAGTATTTGTGGGTGAAAATATTGTTTATTTATTTATTAAACTTTTGCCCACTTACAAACAAGTTAATGCCGTCCTGTTGCAGTCGCAGACTCCTAGTGATAAGAACATAATTTGAACATCTTTAGCAATATGAACATAAAATTAATTACGTTCAGAGATAATATTCGTGCTTTTCGCATTTTTGTTTTCCTTTAGCATCTTCGTGTACTTGAAAGTTATTATTTCAACAGCTTAAAAGTCTGCTTTGTTTTTGTTATAACAGCAACGCCTTAAGGTATGCTAAGTATTTTGTTTTTTGCTATTTTCCTTCTTTCGTTATGATTTCTTCTAAGCATTTAAGACACTAATATAATAAAAATTAAAATGTTTCCTTTTGTTTTTTTTTTAAGCCATACAAATTTCGTATACAAGATAATCAAATTTCGGATATTGGCATTTAGAATTTTAATGAATTCTTAAGAGTTTATGGCACATGAATATTTTACAAAGTTAAAAGTTTATGTATTAAAAGTCCAAATTACCCAATAATATTTGAATTACTAAAAGTGAACACTATCTGCCAAAGGGGTGAAAAGGATTTTGTGGGAAAAAAATATTTTAATGAGAAGAGGACGTTAGGGAAATTGGCTTTTTTGAAAGCATAATTTTTTTTTTTTTTTGTAATACAACATTGAGTGTATGGCGCCGGGGTTTTAATGCCAATTTAAATCAGCACAAGACTTAGTGATGAGTTTTTGAGATAAAAATTATTATAAGCGATCTTACAACAATCTTCGATTGGGGTTTCGCAAACAGGGTGTATTTCAACTCAGTGGCTGAAGTAGTAGAACACGAGACTATGAAGCGGAGGGTCCTGAGTTCAACCTCACACTGAGTCATGAAATATTCTGTTGTATTCCTCGTCTTTTAGCTAAAACTCCGCAACAGCGCGGTTTAAAACATATTCAGTTTTTTATTTTTTTACAATTTAAGCCATCTTTCAAATAATTATTGCATCAAAAAACTTTTTAACGCATAATTAATTTCTATTCTCCACATAAGTTTGTTGTTTGTCAACTACTCGTTTAAAACTTTATGCAGCTAAACTGACAACTACAATAACAACAACGATTAAAGACAAAACCAACATCCTAAGAAAGAAAACAGCAGATGAATATGAAACACTCGTACACACGGACAAAACAGCCAGCCAGAACGAAATAATAGTGGAGATGGCAAAACAAACTCCCGGGCGAGTTGGAAAAGTAAAAATAATCTAAAAACAAAAAAAAAAAAAAAAAAAAAAAATCAAATATACAATATAAATATAGAAACTAAAGTTTATTTCGGTACAATGAAATTTATAAAATAAAAATAGAAAAACAAAAACAAAATATGACAAATAAACGGAAAAATTACACTCCAGTTTTCCACGTTTCAAGCTGAAAAGTTTGTGTTCATTTTTTTCTAAGCGCAAAAAAATAACTTAAATATTTAATACACATGCCCGCACACACACACACACACACATTCATCATCTCTTTTGATATTTTATTTTGGGCTCATAATTTCCTTTTTTTGTTTTCCATGAAATAAAACAGCGAGTGCACAAAAAATGCATACACATTCGCCGACTAATCCGCACATGCAGCCAGACATATGTGTTCGTTAAAGTGGAAAATGCTTCTTTTGCTATCAAAATAGAAGAAGAAGATGAGGAGAAAAATATTTCAACTGAAAATCTGCTAAATAAAGGCACACTAACGAGGCTTAATTTAAAATTAACTGCTGGGCCCATGATGTCATGCGATACCCTTGTGTAGAGTAAATACATTTCATATTAAAGCTGTTATCACATTCAACTAAGCCGCCTATTAAGTGGTGACAAACAAAATACACATACATAAGTACAGTTGACGAAAATGTAGCGGTTTTCGAAAACAGCTGTTCTGCTCTGCTGTGTAAGTTGAATAATTAACAAGTAAAAACGTTATATTCGAACCTCCAAATATTTAGTAAGTGAATATAAAATGTTTAACTTGGTAGGACAGGGTTCCTTTAAATAATATCGTACGTCAACGCCCACTAAAGGGGACGGGGTTCAAAAATAGACAATATCATGTTTTCCACAGACGAACGTATGGGCATTGCTAGACCGTCTTAAACTTCATCACTAATCAAGAATACTATTTACTTTATAGGGTCCAATTCTTTTTGGAGGGTATAAAAACTGTAATTTGACGGCGTCGCTCTGGCAAGGGCTGTGGGGGAAACATTTCACCTTTGTCATAAAACTCTAAAAATAAATGCTTGGGATAATTATATACAAAATAAAATTTTTTATTTTATAGGGTCATTTACGGCGAAAAAAGGGGGTAGGGCAGCAACAGGCAGTCATAAAACTCTAAAAATAAATGCTTGGGATGATAAAAAATTAAAAAAAAATTTTTTTTGATAGGGTCATTTAGGGGGCAAAGAGGGAGGAGAGGGTAGGGCAGAAACTGGCAGTCATAAAACTCTAAAAATTAATGCTTGTGATAATTGTATACAAATTTAATTTTTTTTTAAGGGTCATTTAGAGGGCAAAGGGGGAGGAGGGGGTAGGGCAGAGGAGTACCAGGTAACGTCTCAGCTTCGTCATTAAAGCTAAAAAATTTTATTTTTATGGAATGTAGGCTTAGGTAAAACAATTTGTTAAATTTTTATGTATTTTTGCATATAATAACGCCCACTAAAGTGGGCGGGGTCCACAAATAATTTTTTATGTTATTGCTCCAGTTTAAGGCGTATTTGACATAAAAATATATCATTTGCTTAACAAAATAACCAAAAACCTTTAAAAATTATGTTGTTTTTTCTGGGTTGGTTTAGTTCTTCTTAGGGGAACTTTTTTCCCCCTTGTTCGATTTAGCCCATCTTCGAACTTAAGCTGTTCTAAGCTTTAAAATATATTTATACCAAATTTCAAGAGTCTAGCTCTTTTCGTTACTGAATCGTGATTTCCACAGGCGGACGGACGGACATGCTCAGATCGTCTTAGATTTCATCACTGATCAGGAATATATATACTTTATGGCGTCTTAGAGGCATATTTCGCTCCTTTACACACGGAATGACAAAGTTAATATACCCTCCAAATTTTTTTTTTTTTGGAGGGTATAAAAACTGATATTGATTGTCCCCCTTGTGCCCGGGAATATTTACAATGTCTTTCTGAATGTAAAACAAAAAATTCCGAACAATTAGCCTCTCAATCTTAATTGTATTTCATGTAAAATTCTCATTTGTCATCGTTTTCGTTTCTTACGGATTGACACACGTTAAATATGTGTATGTATTTAGCCTACAGCTGCTTGACATGAGTTAACATTTTATTTTGAATCTATGCATGGAATTTTTCAAATATATTTTTAACTAAATGCCAGAGTTGCACTTGCATGCATGTGCATTTAGCGGCTAAATGCAAGTGTGTGCGGGGAAGGCGTCAGCAGCGGCAGCTAATGGAAATGAGAGTGTTTATCTGCACACAACTCTTGGCTTTACACTTCTATGGCGCTGCTCTCGCACACGCACACACACTCGCATACACAGAAAAGCGTTAAGCGATAAACATGAATATCACACACACATGTGCATATCGCACTTTTTCTTGTCCAACTACGAGTACAAATTCGACGTGTTTTATATCTGACTACGTAAACTAAGCATTTATTTGTTACGTACACAATTCGCAAGTAACACTTCCGTTTCCCGTTTCAAGTTGTTACTTCGTTTTTTATTATTTTGCTTTAAAGACTTTTTTTCCTTTTGCTTAATTTCAAAAGTTTTTGTTTTGTAGTGCTGGTTGTTGGAATAGTTTTGCTCTGGTGTTAGTGGCAATAGTGTTAATACCCAAACTAGTGCAACAACAGGAACAACTACAACAACAACAACAACTACTTTTAAACTGGCTGACAATTACTTTCTATTTTAGTGTCAGCCAAAAGTTTACACTCAACTTCAAAAGCAAACACTCTGACACTCTACAACTCCTGGCACACATGCCGGCACTCAACTGTACGAACACACAAATATTTTACAGCTATTTGTATGTGTGTGTATGTATATGCTGCCGGCTGGATCCCTTATATGGTAACAGACTCGAGAACGTTTTGCCTTTTAATGGAGAGAAATAGTTTTGTTCTGCTTTAGCAACTTTTCACACTGATGCGAACAAGAAGTGCAAGTGCAAGTCTATTGCAGCCATCACAAGACGACACCGACAGATACCAAAGTATTTAGTAAATCATTGCGTTCGGTTTAGAGCGCATCACGTTTTCTTGTTGCTGTTTTTTTTTTTGCCTTTGCCTCTATTTCTTTTTAAAGAATATAAACTTTTTTTGAACGGCAGCAACTAGAAACATCTTCAGTTTGACAAATCATGTTTTAACACGATAAAATATTATTATTACGAAAACTGCCATTTTTCTAAGAGAGATTTAAATGAAATGGAAAGGAAAATAGTACACGGTCTGGTTTAAATAAAGCCAAAGGGATATAACAGATAAATAGATTTTACTTTTCTTAATGAAGCCGTTATTTGTTTGTAACATATTTGAAAATAAAAAATATTTTATTATTCTAATAAAGCAAAAATGGTATTACCATGAAAGCTAATTGATGGGATATAAGAAGAAAAGCTATTCGCGCAGCAACACACAAACAAGTGTCCCCAAGTCACCACTTCTTTAGTCTACTATTATGGTGACTGTTTGACGACATTGTCAATAAAACGCGTAGAGTTTCATATTTGCCTTTGATGGGACACATAATTTGTGACGTGAGTATTTTTGTCGAGACTTATATTGCCATATTAAATTCTATGGCAGATTGATCGAAAATTTATTTTAAATTCAGAAAGACTTAATAAATAAACCAAAATTTAAAACTTGTTAATTTTTTCAACGGGCTTAAGTTCGAATCTGCATGACTGCAAATGATTTTTTTTTATTATTTTATTAATAAATGAATTTGTTCAAATTGTATTTTTTATTTTTATACCCTACAAAAAAGAATTTGGAGGGTATATTCACTCTGTCATTCCGTTTGTATCGCACCAATATATCCATCTGAGACCCCATAAAGTATATAAATTCTTGATCAGTGATGAAATCTAAGACGATCCGAGCATGTCCGTCCGCCCATCCGTACGTCTGTAGAAATCACGATTCAGTCCACACGAAAAGAGCTAGACTCTTGAAATTCGGTATAAATATATTTTGAAGCTTAGAGCAGGTTAAGTTCGAAGATGGGCTAAATCGGGCAAGAGGGAAAAAAGTTCCCCTAAGAAGAACTAAACCAACCCAGAAAAAACAACATAATTTTTAAAGTTTTTTGGTTATTTTGTTAAGCAAATGATATATTTTTATGTCAAATACGGTCCAAAGCCTTAAACTTTGAGCCATAAAATATAAAAAAAATTTTGGAACCCGCCCACTTTATTGGGCGTTATTATATGCAAAAATAGCATAAAAATTTAACAAATTGTTTTACTTAAGCCTACATTCTTTAAAAATAACATTTTTAAGGCTTAATGACGAAGCTGAGACGTAACCTGGAACTACTCTGCCCTACCCCTTCCTCCCCCTTCACCCACTATATGACCCTACCAAAAATAAAAAATTTTTTTAAATTTTGTATATAATCATCCCAAGCATTTATTTTTAGAGCTTTATGACTGCCTGTTTCTGCCCTTCCCCCCTCCTCCCCCCCTTTGCCCGCTAAATGACCCTACAAAAAAAAATTTTAAATTTTGTATATAATCATCCCAAGCATTTATTTTTAGAATTTTATGACTACCTGTTTCTGACGTACCCCCTCCTCCCCCTTTGCCCCCTAAATGACCCTATCAAAAATAAGGAATTTTAGTTTTGTATATAATCATCCCAAGCATTTATTTTTAGAATTTTATGACTGCCTGTTTCTGCCCTTCCCCCCTCCTCCCTCCTCCCCCTTTGCCCGCTAAATAACCCTACAAAAAAAATAAACATCCCAAGCATTTATTTTTAGAATTTTATGACTACCTGTTTCTGCCCTACCCTCTCCTCCCCTTTTGCCTCCTAAATGACCCTATCAAAATATATATAAAATTTTATTTTGTATATAATTATCCCAAGCATTTATTTTTAGAGTTTTATGACAAAGGTGAAATGTTTCCCCCATAGCCCTTGCCAGACCGACCCCGCCAAAATACAGTCTTTATGCCCTCCAAAGAGAATTGGACAATATAAAGTAAATATGTATATTCTTGATCAGTGATGAAGTGTAAGACGGTCTAGCAATGCCCATACGTTCGTCTGTGGAGAACATGATATTGTCTATTTTTGAACCCCGCTCCCTTTAGTGGGCGTTGACGTACGATATTATATAAAGGAACTCTGTCCCACCAAGTTAGACATTTTAAATTGACTTACTAAATATTTGGAGGGTATTTAAGACTCTACCCGGTCGAATATAACGTTTTTACTTGTTTATATTAAGATTGGAATATTAAGAATATTTTCAATAATCATCAAACCAGCAGAACGGATCAGTACTGATTTCGACCGCTACGCCATCTCATCAGCGTTCTTTGTTCAATTTACATAACAATTTACATAGAAAAGTTCGACTAATAAAAATGCATACATAATTTAAAATTTAAAACAAAAAAAGTTTGGAACAAAAAATACAGATATATTAGACATGCAGAAAATAACCAAACGGCAACACGGGTATTAAATAAAAATATGTTAAAATTTGTATAAATAAAAACTGTTATTATATTCAATAAATCCACCTGATAAGTGGTGACACATACTAATACAAATCAGTACTGATGATGAAAGTGTAGCGGCTTCCGAAAACAGCTGTTCTGCTATGTTAGTGGAATAATTAAAAAACTGATGTTGACATTCCTTTGAGCCTTGGAATCTTTATCAAGTCCTCCCTCTGAATTTGTGAGTTTTACGAATTAGTGCTTTTTGGTGTTTAAATTTTTTTTTATTAGAACTTCTAAAATAAACAAACTCTGCATTTTCATTATTGACATCTATTTCAGAAAAGTATCAAATGTGTAGAGTAGAATTATTAATATGTACTAGTGAATTACTAGTTGCAATGTCTACATATGGTACCAAAAGAACTATATAGTTAATAAGACCAAAGTCAGTGGTGTATTTTCAATAATAACCGCATGTTAAATGTCTGTAGTAAATATATCTGTCTGGCGTCACTAGTACTGGTCACTGTGTCAACAGTAAGCCCGCACAGTTTCACTACTGACATTTCCTACAGGGATGATGTAGGTCCGAAAAATGTTACTTCAAACTGTCAGTTAAAAACACTATATGATAAAAATAAAAGGATATACTTATGTATATAGGGTGGGCAAATTAGAGGTTAGGAAGAAAGTTGGCTGTCAAATGATGACATTTCAAGCAATGGGCTGTCATCCTTCAGATATTTATTTAGTAAAAAGTTGGGAAATTTTAACAATGGAACCCTACTACTCTTGAAAAAAGAATTTTAATTGTGAAAATTTACCATCAAAATGGTAAAAATTGTACTGTATCGCTTCGTAAAATTAGAGCATCTTTTCCTAGTAATCAGGGTCCTCCTGCGCCCGCCGTGCGTAATTGAATCGCTAAATTCGAGGTTCAGGGTACTGTTGCTGACAATAGACCAAAACAGCGCGCTTGTAGTGGCCGATGTGCGGCAAAGTGTTGAGAATGATCTTGGAACCTCAACTCGTCGACGTTCGCAACAATTGGGCATCACCAGAGGCACTATAAGCAATATTTTGCATAAAGATCTTCATTTTCACGCTTATAAAGTTCAACTCGTTCAAGAATTAAAGCCGGCCGACCATTATTTGCATCGAACGTTTGTGAATTGGCTGTTTGAAAAACTGAACGAACACAAGGCATTTTTCAACACTATCGTCTTTAGTGATGAGGCCCATTTTAAATTAGGCGATTTTATAAACAAATAAAATTATTGCACACGGGTCCCACAAAATCCACAAAGAGTCCTCAAAAAATCATTACATCCAAAGGCAGTGACCGTATGGTGGGCTTTGTGATCAGGCGGCATTATCGGTGCGTATTTTTCCGAAAATAAGCAAAGAAACGCAGTCACCGCGAATTCTCAGGGCAACCAAACCATGATAACCGATATTTTGTGGCCACAATTGGCTAATGCTGTCATCAGTGACCTTTGGGGTCAGCAAGACGGCGCCAAACAATTCAGTTATTGCATGAGAAATTTCCCTTTCGCGTAATTTCTCGATTTGGCGATGTCAATTGGCCGCGCCCTTTTGTAATTCAATGCTGCTGAATTATTTTCTCTGGGGAGATTTAAAACACCAGCTTTACGTGGACCAACAACAAACAACTGACACCCTGAAAGATGAAATTCGACGCTGCTTTGACGAGATAAGCGAAGCTTTTGTTGGTTCAAAATTTTGTGAAAATAGGGGAAGTGTGCCAACGTGCCAGAGGTGGAATTTTGCCCTACATCATCTTCCTTTATTAATTCCCATATTTCTGCTTTGCATTAGTGTCAATAAAAATGCATTTGCCACAAGAAAAATTGTGTATTAAAGCCAATTTACTTCCTAACCTCAAATTTCCTCATTCCTTATCAAGTAATTTTAGATTTGAAATTACAACATTCAGCCTATTAAATTCAAAATATAAAAATTAAATAAATTAAATGACAACGTAATTTCCAAATCGTTAGTAGTGAGTCAAAGTTCTAAAATTATTGCTGTCCCATTTGTATCTATTCTTCAACCCTATTCAACAGGAGACCTTGCATTTAATTTAAATATTTGCCCAAGTTATTAATTTTAAATGAAATTTATGAAAAAAAAAACTGTTTGTTGCGTTTTGCCAAAATTTTTATTTTAGTTTTATTTTATTTTTTTTGCGAAATTAATTTAGGAAAATATTTGAAACGCTCAGTTACATGAATTGTTTTCTTGGCTAATTGATTGTAATAATTGAATGTGTTTATTGGGGTGGTAACCAATTCAATAATTAAAATTTAAAACGACTCTTACGCATCACGTATGTTGATTATTAAACAAACCGCATTCTGCTATATATCATCCTAAGGATTTTCTTCCCTTGACTTCGCTAATATTTCAGTTCATTGGAGGATGTTCAGATGAAAGCCACTACTACAGTCAATACGATTTCAAAAGTCTCTTAAAAAGAGGTACAAAATCCCTTAAAGACTTAAGTGTGAATTTACTTTCATTTCTTTTTTTCTTGTTTTAATTTTTGAATTTATTATTATTGCCACAGATGAGGCATCCCCCCTAATACGTTTACAATAATAGACTATTTGCTTTTGTAAAAGGTGTTGTAAAGCCAAAAATCACTCACTAACGTCAAAACAATATATGCAATTAAGCGGAAATTCTTGCAAAATGAAATTGATGCAACGAAACCGAGCAATAAAATACGACTAAATGGGCGCTACACTCACTAATTAAATAAAATACTTTTCAAAAACAACATCAAAAAAATAATCCAACGCTAGGGAACACGGCAGTTTACTGTGTGTTAAGATCTGTTTAGTATGGATACAATTCTCGTATACTATTTTTTAATATTTATTTTTTTTTGTTAGTTGTAATAACTATTATTTTTTGAATAGGTTTGAGGTGCTGGAGCCTACATAAAAGTATACAAAAATTTTCAAACTCCAGATAGAAATAAATAGAATTATATGATATATAAATAAAAGCTGAAATGTTACACAAGAAATACATAAATTGAGTTTCATAAATACTTTAAAAAATTTAAATATAAAAAGCAAATTGCCGATATGAACTTAAAGCTCAATAAAAGCTTTTATCATAATAATTAATATATATATATATATATATATATATATATATATATATATATACATATATATATATATATATATATATATATATATATATATATATATACATATATATATATATATATATATATATATATATATATATATATATAAAAGCTTTTAGCACATTTACCTAAAGCCAGCTAAAAAATGGTGATAAAGAAAAATTTAAATGAAAACCTAAATGGGAAGTGTAGTGGCTTACGAAAACAGCTGCTCTGCTCTTCTGTCATTTTCTGTTTTTCTTGATATTTTTATCATGTCCTTGAGAATATGATATTTTTAGCATGTTTTTGAGAATATGAATCGTAATGGAATTAAATATCGGGGTTTCTTTCAGCAGCATGAGAAATTAAAATTATAATACGACCGAAACAGAAATATTTTTCGAATAAAATTTTTTTTTTTTACTAAATTCTTGTAGAAAATTGCATTGCATTTATTTTTCATATGTGACCTGCACCACGAAAAGGGACCTCTGCGCCGAAAAGAAGTTATTGAGAAAAACGCGTTTAAAAAAAGCGCTTCGTTTTTCCGTGTTTTGCGCATGGTTATGCAACTCTTCCTTCAACCTAATCATCTGGCGATGTATTTCGATTCTCTGGTACTTTGTACGATGTTCACTATGCCTCTATGAAAATTATTTCTAACTAATTTTGTTTTCAAAATTACTAGATAATATTATATATATTATCTGTTTATATCACATTTTTACATTTTTTCATTAATTATGTTCATCTTTACAGGTGATTTGCAAAAAAAAAAAACTAAAAGACATAGAAATTTGCGGTTTGCCGCATTTGAAAGAGCGTTTTTTTCCTATAAGAATCACTCAAAAAGTAAAAAAAAAATTTCGGCGCAGAGGTCCCTTTTCGTGGAGCAGGTCACATTTATTATTTTGGACATATAATCTCCAGGACTACGAATTAGATTTTTCCTCCAATCAGGTTAATTTTTGACAGCTTTTTCCAATCAATCTGGCCACACAGTGTCAGTAACGATTTAAATATATATTTCATTTTTTTTATCTCGGACCAGCACTCAGGGGATGACCCCCACATATGCAGTGCATTGCGCCGGAACTAGAAAGGAGGGCATAGTATTGAGGGGACAGAAATTTTTTTTAGCTTTTTTAACGTTTTTACTTCGGCGGCTAATTTTTTGCTACAGGACCGACAAACTAGGGTGCTGTTACTCTGCTTTTTAGTAAATGATCGTGTCAGTCGCTGCCAATTATGTTCAGTGACCCGTGACTGTGCCTTCATCATTGAAACAGACTAACACAACCATGCACTAATGCTGATCAGAAGAATTTAACACAATATTTCATGACTCAGCGCGGGCTCGAACTCACGACCCTCCGCTTCATAGTCTCTTGTTCTACTACTTCAGCCAACAGGACCCACTTCGAATGCCGAAAGATTTTGTGGTTTGTCTGCATAAGCCACTGACTGATCATGGTCGCATATATAATATTTCAGAGGCATTAAATTGCATGAAGAAGGGTGCCTGTAAAGAGGATCACTTTTGAAAATAAAGTTATCACGAAATGGCAAGCTGCTACCTCTTGTTGGAAACAAATATCGTTCATGTTGAGCTGATTAAAATTTCTGCGAACAATAATTCAGTCAAGAACACATTTACAAGACAGCAGGCAACCGACTATACAACTACAGAAATAGAATACATGTATTTATATGGGAATCCTTATTTTCACGGCTACACTGCAGGTTGTTGTCCCTACTATGTTTCCTATATAAACACATTTATTCTGTTTGTTGTGTTTAACTGTTTGAATGTGTTTAACTGCCCAAATTATCTGCTCACTGGTCCGAATATGTATATTGTTATATTTTTATAAGAACAAAATATTGATTTTATCATTATCAAAATTACTCCAAATACTTTGAACACTTAGGGGTTTAGATCAATTCCGGGGAGCTTATCACTCTCCAGGGCCTATGTGGACAAATAACTCTAATATACGAAACCGAGCAGATACAATGGAAAAGAATCACGTTATATATCAAAAAAAAATATATTATAAAAACTAATTTTAATAATATTGAGCTAGAGGCTTACTTTTATAAAATTATAACTATAAAATTATTTATTTTATATTTTAATCAATATTTCGATATCCTCTGGATATCATCTTCAAGATAACTAAAATAGAACATGAATAAAATAATCAAACACCAGGCAACACGGCAGTTTACTATGTGTTGACATCTGTTTAGTATTGATACAATTCTCGTATACTATTTTTAATACTTTTTTTTATTAATTGTAATTATTATTATTTTTTTAACAGTCTTGAGGAAATAAGCCTCAAGCTCAATATTATTAAAATTAAAAAATCAAAGGCTGAAAAATTAGAACAATATATATAAAAATGAAAATATTTTTGTTAAAGATGGAAGCCAGATTTATTCTGAAGAAATGTTGGGAGCAAATATATTGGAGGCCTGTCAACCATTTGGCTCCTCTGGGAACAGTCAGTGGCTAGTTAGGGTAATAGGGGTTAATTTTATAAAAACTGCTATTTACTATGGAAGCCCTCTTAAGTAGGGCCGATAGGGGGTTGGTATGTTCATAAAAAATACAGGCGGAGAAATATTAGAGGGGGTCGGGTTTATACTTATTATCCATCCAGAAGCGAGTCAGGGACAGTTGTGAAGCATTTTATGAATTCTGTCTTGTTTTCCTCCATTTTTGACCCCGTTTATAGTCCATTTATCCCCATCCTGCCCGAATTTTTTTTTTTTTTTTTTTTTTTTTGAACTCACAAAATAAAAGGTTCTGGCGTTTCGAAATCAAAAAGTTGTGCACTATCCCACCCCTTATGTACCAGTGCTCGATGAACTAGAACGAGTACAGAAACAGAATAAATGTGCGTATATGAGAAAAGTAGCACGGACAACAACCGTGCAACTAATTATTCCCATGTGCACACATGTATTTTATTTTTTTCTTGTAAATGTCCAAAATTTGGAAATATTTTGCAGCTGTCAAAGTTATTTTTCTTTATTAAAATTTTTTAACATAAAGTGAGCGCTAAGATTTAGTTTTCATTAAAAACCGATTTTAAGTTATTAATTAGAATGAGAAGACAATATTCAAACAACCATTGACGCCATGGTGGTCATGACGTCAGATGTATTGGAAAAAGTAGCCAAAAATTGCATTGATCGAATATGTAACTTCTAGCCGCGGCGGACATCATATTAAAATAAAACTCCCTACTAGGGGAATTATTCTGTAATGCGACTGAGAAATGGAAAACTGAAAGCATTTCTATTCTATTCATATGGCAATACATAAGACTGATACAGTTCTCGGATTCTTTTTCACAATAAAATTTGTGTAAATAGGAACTGTTATCACATTCAACTAAGCCACCTAATAAGTGGTGACAAACACAATACACATGAGCACTGATGATGAAAGTGTAGCGGCTTTCGAAAACAGCTGTTCTGCTCTGCTGTGTAAGTTGAATAAAACTGATGTTGACTTTCATTTGTGCCTTGGAATATTTATCATGTCTTTCTGAGATTTAAAAACAAATTTCGAACAATTAGCCTATAGAATCTTAATTCAATTTAATATAAGCAATTCCTTTCGCATCGCATTACAGAATAACCCCACATATTATAACATAAATAATTAATTTCGGCAATATTTCTGTTCTGCATTATCATTTTAAGTTCTCATATAACTCCGACTTGTTAAAAAATACTGCTCGAGCAACGAGCGCTTTTAACGATTTGTAAAAATAAATTTACCAACTAATGGCTGTCACTTGCTGTAGGGTGTCCTTTCAAAACTAAACTAATCTATTTATAACAATTTAAATTAAAATACGCGTATGCAGCTGACAAGTTTCAAACGTTAATTAGTTTCGTGCTTTCTTTCTTTCTTTCTGTCCTTTTTGTAATTTTCAATACAATTTTGCTTTACATTTTCTAGTCGCTTCACATGAATTTTATTTTACATGTGAATTAATTGTAACCGTCGGTTGCAATAGCAACTAAAATAGTTTGAATATTTCAAATATCATCAAAAACAGCAACTAAAGAAAAACAAGTCAACCGAAATATATTCCACATGTACGAGTGAGTATATTTTAAAAGAAGAAAAAAATATTATGTTTATAAAATTAAATTGCTGTAAAATATTCTTTTTCGCAAACTGACAGTTATAAATAGATTTATTTTTCCTATTCTACTAAAAGTGACAGTACAAAATAGCTACAGCAACATCAACACCAACAACAACAAAAACAACACGAAACATATTCAATTTAGTTGACATTAGCATGAGTTTGCATAACCGGATATTATTCTCTTACGTTGCCTTGGCTCCTCATTCACTTTAAATTTGCATTCGAAAGGCAGCAGTTTACATGAAGTCATCAAAGGAGCCGTTGAAAAAGCACCAGTGACTGACTGCTGACTGATATTGCACACACTACTTACCCACACACACACACACACACACACGTACGTACTCGTACATTAGCCGGAGATGGCCAGAAAATCCATTAGTTTACATTTTTCATGAAATTTTATATGTTGCATTTTCTTCACTTTTGCTGTCTTGGTAAACTTACCTGGAAATAAAATTAATAAAAAAAAAAGAGAGAGAAACATTAGAGATAAATGATTAAATAATGTATCATTAATAATATTATAGGTAAAATAAGAAGGACAAATAGAAAATAGAAGGGACATAAAATAATTTAATCTTGATATTTTGTTTTCACAAAATGGTCTGTATTGAAACAGATTTTTTTAATAACGAGGCCAAGAGAGAAGGACTGGTTCTATTAAGGCCAAAGTATTCAATCAAAATTTACAATTTGATATAAAATTAATATAATGGGTGATCCATTTCGAGGTTCCCTACTTTTTTAAAGAAAAAAACACAGAAAATTCCAATTTAATGGAGAATGTTTATTATCATTTGAAAGAACATTCTTTGGCATTTATTTTTGGAAGATTATGTCTATCAAATTTTAGTCGTTGCAACGTCGCAGATGGTCCATCCGTTGAGTCGATGACTCGTTCGATCATATCGATTGGTAACTGGCGAATGACTCGCCTCATGTTGTCCTCCAAGGCCTGAATCGAAGCTGGTTTGACTTTAGACTTTGAATATCCCTACCGGAAAAAGTCTAACGGTGTGATATCACACGACCTTGGTGGCCAAATCGACCGGCCCAAAACGTGAAATTATGTGCTCACCGAAATGTTATCTCAATAAATCCATTGATTGATGCGATGTGTGGGAAGTGGCGCCGTCTTGTTGAAACCAAATATCGCCGAGATCAAGAGCTTCAATTTTTTTTTTATCTTGGACTAGCACTCAGGGGATGATCCCCATGTAAGCAATGCATTGCGCCGGAACTGAAAACGAGGGGAAGTATTGAGGGGACAGATTAGGAAAGATGAGTAGATAGACAGTTTTTTTTTTTTTTTTTTTTTGTAGCTATTTCAACGTTTTACTTCGCCGGCTAATTTTTTGCTACAGGGCCGAGCTTCAATTGCAGGCATCAAATAGTCGGTTGTCATGGCACGATAACGGTCGCCATTGACGGTTACGTTCGCACCGGCATCATTTTTAAAGAAATATGGACCGATGGATAAAGTGGCAGTTCTGGAATCTCTCTTTAGGTTGCTCTTCGTCCCAAACGCGGCAATTTTGTTGTGGCCCATTGAGCCAGAAATGGGCCTCATCGCTAAACAAAACACATTCCACACAGAACGTGAATTTTCGTAATAAAGTTAAACGATTTGTAAACGTTGTTCAGGTATAAGTCTTTCCATTATGAAATGGGAAACAATACTAAGCAAAAATAACACGACAGAATGGCACGACTCTCTGGTATCTCTACTTGAATCACCTATTAGTTTACGGTGAGACATTTAAAAGTTTAAATTTAAAAATGCAGTAAAACAAAAACGGTTTGAAATTCTGCCAAATTTGTTGTGAAGTACAAGATATAAAACTTTTTCTGCAATATAAGAGCTCCCTGGGCCACCATTTCTGTGCAGTGGCATATGTGTACCCAACTCCATTTTTCCACAATGGCCGAAAACATCTCCAGGAAATTTTATTTTATTTTTTTCAAATGAATATTTTTAATATACATTATATTTCCAGTACATCCCTTATGCTAGGAACACCACTGCGACAAACGACGAATTTCGCTTAGAACGACGAATTCGTTGGTAAAAATTCGCTCAATAAATTCGTCGTAGGAAACACAATAATGGCGAATAAATTAAAATAATGAAAAAAATAAATATTGTACATTTTTTTAAAAATCTTTGTAATGCCAGATTGTTTAGATATTCAATAATTAACCCGGTGGTGTCCATTTTTTTTCCAGAATAAATTAATTTTTGTAATTATATTCTTAAACATTTTTTTTTTTGTCTGAACATAAATGATTCCTTTCATATAACAGCTGATGGGGTGACCATATGAAAGAGTAGGAAATAGGGGGAAATACTATATATACTAGTGCGAAAAGTTAATAAAAAGTCGTGCGATTGATACATTTTTGTGAATTGGTGAATGCATTTTTAGTAAGCACAGAAAATTTTCGTGCTACAGTTTGCGTATATGAAACCTGGGCACCTGACGAAACAATTAGAAATAAATATATTTCAACTTTCGCTGAGTATGACGAATTTCGAACAACACCACGATTGTATGCATTCTCATATACTCCAATGTGTTTTATTTTAGGCGACGAATATTCGCTACCAAAAATTCAACGTTCGTCGCAGTTGTGTTCCCAGCATTAAGTATATATTTATTAAGTATTTATTGGGCCATAAATTCTATGCACTAGTTTGGGCAGAACTGGCTAAAGATCCTAGATTTTGGCTTCCAAATGAATTTAATAAAATTTTACTCCAAATGTTAAAGGGTTAACAGAGTTGTTCTGTTAACTGCAGAATAGGTTTGTTACAACTTTAGGTTTGCGTCTTCGCTAATTTAAATTTAATTTTTCTTCAAACACATATGACTTATGAATTAAACACATTCACGACAGCAGGCTACCGACTACACGACTACAAAAATAGAATACATGTGTTTATATAAGAATAATTATTTTCAAGGCTACACGATTGGTTGTTGTCCGTGCTACTTTTCCCATATACATACATGTATTTAATTTCTGTAGTCGTGTAGTCGATAGCTTGCTGCCGTGAATGTGTTTAATGCATTAAGCGCTTATTACTATTTCCACAGAAATAGTCTTATATAAAAACCGGACAATTTTGAGGTTAGGAAATAAATTCGTATCAAAACACAAATTTTTTTAAGAAATCCAATTTTTGTTGTAAAGCAAAAGTATGGGAATTAATAATGGAATATGATAAACAGAAATTGATCTGTATAGAAAATATATATTTTCGTAAATGAAAAAATTTTTTAGAGAAATTTTCTCTTTTATAGAAACGATTTATGTGTCAAATCTTTATGTTGTACAGCAAACTTTTTTCATATCCATTTTTTTTCACAAATATTTCATGCCTTTTGATACAGAAACTTTTCTTCATATATATTTTTTTACTGTTCTTTGTTTTACGATGAAAAATCGTCTATTTTATAGAGAAATGGTGGGCATATTTGAGGTTAGGAAGTAAATTGGCTTAAAAACACCATTTTTTTTAAACAAGCTCAGTTTTATCCATACAAATGTAAATTAGATATATGAAAATTAATAATGGATTATGATCTTGGACAAATGTCCACTTTTAATGCGCCGCCAGATGTCTGCGTTTTTCACAAAATTGTCAACCACTTTTTGCAACAAAGCTTCGCTTATCTCGTCAATGCAGCAGCGAATTGCATCTTGCAGAGCAACAGGAGTCCGTGAGTGACTTGCTCACTTAAACCCGGAAGTTCAAATGACCCCAGAGAAAATGGTCTAGTGGTGTTAAGAACTTGGCGGTTAATCGCCAAATCCAGTAAATTACCCCACCGGGAAATATCTCATGCAATAAGTGAATTGTTTGGCTGGCTGCGGGTGTTGTGGCGCCGTCTTTGTGAAACCGGAGGTCACTGATGTCAACATTAGCCAATTGTGGCCACAAACTATCGGTTATCATGATGTGATAGCGGAGAAAATTCACCACCGATGATGCCACCTGACCACAAACCGCATCATACGGTAACTTTCATTGTATGTAATGGTTTTTTATTTTCATGTATTTTTCAGGCTCAAGGTCATAACAATTTTAAATAAAACTCTTTTTTGTTTTATTAAGTTGTCGATTTTATTTTTATCTTTCAATATTTCGAGCACCATCGGTGCCCTTCTTCAGGAAAATTTTTTTTTTTTTTTAGGTGTTCAAAGCCTTTGAACACCTAAAAAAAAAAAAAAAAAAAATTTTTCCTGAAGAAGGGCACCGATGGTGCTCGAAATATTGAAAGATAAAAATAAAATCGACAACTTAATAAAACAAAAAAGAGTTTTATTTAAAATTGTTATGACCTTGAGCCTGAAAAATACATGAAAATAATAAATTTCTAAGGTCGACTAAATCAAATTACACATGTAATGGTTTTTGTTTATATAATCGCCTAATTGAAAATGGCACTTGTCAGTAAAGACGATTTTGCTGATATTGCGTTCTTTTCGTTTAGTTTTTCAAACAGCCAATTCACAAAAGTTTGATGTAAAAAACCGAGTTGAACTTTATAAGCGTGAAGATGAAGATCTTTATGAAAAATATTGCTTAAAGTGCCTCTGGTGATGCCCAATTGTTGCGAAAGTCGACAAGTTGTGGTTTCAGGCTCTTTCCCAGCACATCGCCAACATTTGCATCACTACTGCCACTAAGACGGTATTACTTTCGTTTATTGCCAGCAACAGTATCCTGAGCCTAGAAATTAGCAATTCAAATACGCACGGCGGGCGCAGGAGGAGCCTGATTACCAGGAAATGCTGCTCGAATTTTTTCGAAATCATACAGTAAAATGTTCACCATTTTGATGGTAAATTTTCACAATTATAATTCTGTATTCAAAATTGCAGCGTTCCATGGCAAAAATTTCCCAACATTTTACTAAAATAAATGCCAAAGAATGACAGCCCAATTCTTAACATTTAAATTTTTTGATTTCCAATATACTTTCTAACCTCAATTTTAACCACCGCGTATTTAATTGAACAAAATTTTCTTTGCTTTAATAACGTTTTATAGCTTTATAACCTTAAAGTGTGGCAGCAGACAAGAAAATTACAATAAAACAAAAACAAAATAGTATTTCTGCTGCTTTCTGTATGATGCCAAGTTTATTATTAATTTATATGCCAGTGACACTCTGTTAATTAGTTTAATAAATTGTATGCATATCGAGTCATGAATGCAGCTAAAATGTTGTTCAACACACCCCCACCCACTCCCAGAAACACACACTTCTGCATACATTCCAGTGGAGGGAGGGTGCCTTTTTAAGGCGTTAGAACTTTAAATAGCAATTTCAGAAAAAAAAAAATTGTATTCCAATCGAGATATCAGTACAAGGCAGTCATATTGGAATAATTTTGGATGTTAATTTTGAACCTCTCTGGAGCACATTTAACCAACTTTTTGCCACGTATAATGTGTGTCTCTCCCCCTAGTGCAGTTTACTTGTTTTTTTCCAAAAGTTTTTCAATTTAAAACAAAATATTTAAACCACTTTTGGCCATGGATTGGAAATTATGCACTTCAACTTATGATTGTCTAAGTTAAAGTTTATAAATTAAATTTATTGTTTTCTTTTCCAAATCAAGCACTCACTGATGCACACACTCAACCGTATGAAAAATAAACAAATCTTAATTAAGCACAAAAATTCGGCATTATTTTATAAATATAAAATTTGTTTGCAAAATCTTTTATACGGAATTTCATTTGCATGCTGTTGTTGTTGTTGTTGTTTATATTTATTATTATTATGAGAATGAAATTATTTGTAGAATAAAAATTGAATTCTTTTTTAAACCGGCAACAAAAAAAAACAAATTGAACTTTGTGTATCAATATGCAACAAAATAAATAAATATCTCAAAAATATATTTAACTGTATGACGTGCATGCACATGCATGCATATGCATGCATGTGTATGTGTCATAAATATTCAAAAGACTTATAAATACAACTATAAAATTCTCACAATTATTTTAAAAATATTGCATAGAGAACTTTGTATGGTTTATAGTAAAAGCTATTTCTGGCTTTTTTTGTATTACAGTTTATTTATTAATGCATAAAAATGCATATAAATGCATATACATAAGCAAGATTATGGGTAAATATATTTACATATATAAAAATACTCTTGAAGCTAAAAATCTTTTCATCCGGACACAAAACGTTATAGAACACATACGAGTACATACTAAACACACATACATACATACTTATATGCATGTATGGGTGTGTGTTTGTGTGTTTGCATGCATATAAAATATGTTCAAAGACCACACACGCTCAATTAAGTACATTTAATAGTGGGAAGTAAATGTATTCTTACACATTTTATGATATTGAATAAACACGATAAAGTCAAACTGAAACACATCGAAATATTTAAGGAATAAACGGGCGAAAAAATTTTAAAATAGCACTCCTAAAGTTAAAAGTCTAACCCCAGATTTTCCAATGTCCAGAAACTTTTATTAATACATATTTATTATTTTTAGAGTGGCATGAATTCCTTAATTAAATTTTTATTGATTTAAAAATTCTTTTTCAAGCAAAGATTCTATGACATGGGCCGTAACTTTCGTAAATGCTTCCGCCTACCAGATCATAACAGTATTTCAGACTGAGATCGCGGAAATTGATAACAGACTACCAGTTCGTATATTCATGGATAGTAGGAAAGTCATCGAGGCCCTAAGAAATTATGCGATTCAATTTCGGTGTGTATTACAATGCGAGGATGAGATAAACTCATACACGCATTGTGGAAGCATCGAGATAATATGGATGCCAGGACATCAAGGAATACCTGGATATATTGAGGCAGATAAGCTAGCCAAGATGGGAGCATTAATGACAAAAATCACACTAGAAAATCTTAAGCCATTTCAAGTTTTTAAAAACGAACTAAAGCAATGTGATATAGAATGTGGGTGCTGTTGGCTGAAGTAGTAGAACACGAGACTATGAAGCGGAGGGTCGTGAGTTCGAGCCCGCTCTGAGTCATGAAATATTGTGTTGAATTCTTCTGATCAGCATTAGTGCGTGGTTGTGTTCGTTGTTGCCAGCCTCTTTCAATGATGAAGGCATAGTCACTGGTCACTGAACATAATTGGCAGCACTGACACTATCATGTCCTAAAAAAAGCTGAGTAACAGCACCCACCTTCGTCGGCCCTGTAGCAAAAATTAGCCGGCGGAGTAAAAGGTTGAAATAGCTACAAAAGCAACTGTCTATCTTCTCATTTTTTCTTAATCTGTCCCCTCAGTTATCTTTGAAGGCACCCCACAAATAATAGTCCAACGGTGTCAAATCGCAGCTCCGAGGTGGCCAAACGACATCAGCTCTGCGGCTGATAATGCGATCTTCAAAAACAGGGCCCAAAACATCGAGTGTAGTTTCAGCTGTGTGGCACGTAGCGCCGTCCTGTTGAAACCAAATGTTGCCAAGACCCTCCTCTAAAATTTTTGTGAACAAAAATTCGTTCAACATGGCCCGATAACGATCGCCATTGACTGTAACGCCCACTCCTTGTTCATTTTCGAAGAAAAATGGCCCAATTATGCCTCTGGACCAAAATTCGCACCAAACAGTGACTCGCTTTGAGTGCGTCGGCTTTTCAATGTATGCGTGCGGGTTTTCTATGCCCCAAATGCGAGAAATTTGCTTGTTTACATACCCGCCAAGATCAAAATGAGCTTCATCTGAAAAGATGATTTTTTTTGGCAAAATCGGCATCTTCTGTAAGTCGATCGCAGGGCCACTTAGCGAAGAGTTGTTCAGGCGTATACACAACCACATTCGTTCAGCGGAAGCATAAAACTAATTATCTGTCAAATCA